>JANBPO010001698.1:0-284038 GCA_024336825.1 Amorphophallus titanum | reverse complement strand
GTCTACCATAACCGTGACGATTTTGGGCGGGGTGCCGATGGTGACTGGCAGGTTCAGGACTCCGTCGGGATAGGTTGCCTGACCGTTGAACCCACAAAGTGGGGGGACATCATAACCTTCCATGAACGCATTACACTAAGAAATGTTGCCATTCTTGAATTGAGGAGCGTAAAAACATTTTGTTGAACCATTTTGTATCTGAGTAGCATATTCCTATTGGTGTTTCCATTGATGTTTGAACTACCTTCACTTGAGACTCTGATTAACTTTCCTCTTGTTTTGCATGTCTTGTAGGCATTCTTTGCCTAGACATCACACACATATTAGGGACTATTGAACTGCAACATTAAGCATACTTTGGGAATAAAATGCTTCAAGAGAGTGTTATTCATTTACACATGAATGATGCAAAGTTACGGCTCAAAACCAATGACATGAACAGTCCATGTGCAGCCACACATATATAAAGAGCCACACAAGGTCACAAATGCATCCACATGATGAAATCACAATTAACCCCGTGAATGATATGTCACTGTCATTCAGATAGAAAGGTGTGTTCGATGAACATAATTTCATTGATTGAGACCTAATTGAAGCTATCTTCGTAAAAGTCAACTTCATGCAATTCTTTCACGCATATCAAATGAAGCTCAACGAAGTATACTGATATCATAATGAAGCTCATATTCAACTTGACATTCCACTGTTAGGCATTTGAAACTCCATAGGCATAGGGCAATTCCATACACCATACCAAGAAAACAAGGATGTTCAAGCACAAGCAAACATGAAATACTATTCAATCATAATGCCAAGCCAACTTCCAAAGAAGCAAGTCGACTTGTATTCTAGACATAAACTTGGAGGCACAATAATGCACCACTAAAAAATCTTTCGACAAATAGTAAAGAAACATTTTGTAATCATCAAAATCACACACTCAACAGGGTCAGTGTCTACTAGTTTTGCTATTCGGTCGGGGGTAGTTTTCTTAGCACCCCTTAATGTCACGTGGTGGTTTGCGTGCGTGTGCACGCCTTTCTCAAGGTTTCCGAGAGATCGTGACCGACAGTGTTTTGTGGTATATTCCCGCGGGACCGTGGATGTTAGAGCTCGGTGGGACTCCACGGGACCGTGGGGCATCCTAGTGGCCGATTGCAGTTGGAACGGTCGGGACTGCCCAGTGTGTACGCCGCTCCTTGTTCTGAGGCGGGATTGCCTTAGCGTACGTAGCTTGGTTGGGATAAGTGTACGGTGCTGATGGACGTAGTGGCGCGTACCCCGTGTCAGGTAGCTGGACACGGTCGTGTTGACGGGCGCAGAGGTGCGGATCCCAACCAGTCTGAGGGTGTGGTGTGGGTGAGTGTCCCCTCTGCTCCTCCCGGGACCGGGTGTGAGTAGTGTGCGCGCATATAGGGCCTTGGCGCAGTATAAGACGTTAGTGGATGCATCTGGCCATGTTGTGTTGCTTGAGTAGCGAACCCTATACAGGTGAAGGTTGAGTTACCGACAACGTTGTTGTGGCCCTTCTGGCAGACGGGTGTGTGTGTGTCGCCCTGTGTGTGGGGTAGGGTTCTTCCATTGGCTTCAGCTCGGGACCGAGGTTGCCAGTGTGTAGTTGTCCTCCCGAGGGTGGAGGTTGTGTGTGTGGGTGTGGCCGCGTGGCCTTGTTGATGTTTCCGTTGGATTGTTACTACCGTGTCATTGTGGGGTTTTCTCTCGGTAGTAGGAGCGATCCGGACTAGAGGTCGAGTTTCCCTTGTTGGGGATTGGGCTAGCGTAGAGGTTCCGTATTTCCTTAACTCGCCGTTCGTGCCGTCCCGACTGCTGATGTTTATTGTCGTTATTTTATTACTGTTGTTATTTCTGTTATTGCTGTTGCTGCTGTTACTGTTGCTTACCATTTTAGTTGTGGTGGGGATCCGCGAGACTCCTACTAAGCCAATGAGATGAGGCTCACTCATTGCTTTTCAGGTGTAGCATTCCCCCTAGAGGTGAAGTTTTCCCGTCGGAGGACCAATAGTGCACCAACCTGCCAGTGCCGGGGTGTGCCCTGTAGCAGAGTACGTTTTTTTAAAGATAGTGTCTTAAAATTTGGGATGAGCTCATCTACATGGGAAAAGATGACCAGAGGTCAGTGACATTAAATTTTGTGGTGGATTCTCCCAAAAAGAACGCACAATAAGTTTAAGACACGATCCGTTACTTCGGGGTGTGATTCCACCAAACACGTCACGTGGGAGCATCATTAAGGAAAGGAGGCATAGAAGGGAAGGAACACATAAAAAATAGAATGAGTGACAAGAAACAAAGCAGTCCATTCACATGTCTATATAAGCTATCATGTACATCACAGGTGAGGGGTAGGCATGAGACCAGCTCACTAACTCCCGCTACCATCTTCCCGATCATCTCTCCTATCCCCTGGGAGACCTCACGCAGGTCTGCAAGGCGGTTCTAGCCTCATCTCGCACCGCCCGATCTGCCTCAGTAGCGCAACACTCCTCTACTAAGGAAACAAAGAGGCTACCAATAGAGAAAGGGCCAGGCTGTCGGAGGCATGCCGCGCGCCCTCCTCTCCTCCGGTAGCACTCCTTGTCGTCCTCCAGTCTCTGCTTCACGACCCCAAGGATCAATCGGAGCTCCATCACCTGGGTCTCCAGTGCCCTTCTCTCATCCCGACCTCAATGTCGCTCCGCCCTCCTCTCCTCTCTCTCTCCCTCCCTCTCCCCACTCTCTCCAGCACTGCCTCTCTCCTCACCACCTGGAGAGAAGCCCTCAGCTCTAGGACATCTCTGGGCAATTCCTCATGTCACTGCTGCTCCTCTAGCTCTGCTATCCGGGCATGGCATTCTGCCACCTGAGTAACACGCTCCTCCTCAACCGGCACTGTGTGAGTCAAGGCATCTCAGATCTCCACTATCGGCCAAGGCCGACCATTTCACAACGTAAAAAAAAAGAGAGAGAGAGAAAGAGAAAAGAAATGGGGAGGGAGGGTGAAAATCATACACAATAGCATCAAAAGTCCATGTTTATTTGAAACAAAAGGGGCTACATCAAAGGCTAGGCATTATGAGCCTCAATGTCGCTAACTTAATTACATAAACACTCCACAACTCTCGGTCTTCCCCTATTTGCATCATCGTCTTCCGTGGAATGCTTGTCTTCCACGATGCTTTGATCACCTTCACGTCCTTTGCATCACCTTCTGTGGCCAGCTCCCTTTCTGTAATCAAAGGAAGGTCGGAAGGCATAGGAAAAGCATGGCGAGGGAGGCCAATTTGGGAGAAACATCGGTGCGCACTATGAAGAACAAATTTAGTTGCATCAATGAGTGGGAGCTTCGCAGCAGGAGACGATGTTGTGAGAAACTCGTGCGGGAGTAAACATGTTGGCGCGTGAGTAAACATGCCTTCTGCCATGGTATTGAAGTGAGTACGCCTATCTCTACGAGTCTTCAGCAGAGGAATGCGATTGACCACACTCCCACCAAAGCCCAACACATTGACCATGTAATAAAGGGGGCTTTGTTGGAAGATTCTAGAAGTAGTTCGCATCTCCTCGTAGCAATCAAATTTGAAATGGAGATCAATCTAGCAACTGATAAGAAGCATGCACCCATAAAGAGGCCGGCCCATGCTGGAAGCCGTGAGACCGCTGTAAAGGTAGGCAAGGATAGCTAGCCCTACTCGTTTGTCCTTCCATAATCCACAAATTGCGCTTAATTGATCTTCCTCCACTATGTTGTCAGTGCTAGGGAAAAGGAGAGCTCCAGTTAAACAGATCATAAATCCTTTCATAATCTCCTCCAAATGATCGTCACCTGTCGTTTCTCCCAGGGCTTTCATGACCTAGTCTGTGAGCTTTTGGTGATTGATTTCCTTTTGGGTCTGGACGCTCTTAATAGATCCTACAGGCATAAAGCTTCTAAGGACATCCTCGGAGGTTACCTTCTTTATCATGGGCAAGATCTTTATCTTGCCGCCTTTCCTAAACTTCTTCAAACTGACTAGGAGTTCCGTCTCCTCGAGAAGGATAGTCGCCTCGAAGGTGGGAAAGATGAATGTGTGAGTTTAAGGGTGCCAAACTTCTACCAAGGCGCCCATAGCCACCCAATCCATGTGGACCTTGTCGTAATGCTTGGCATGAATCACCGCAACCCTCTAACCCTCTCCCCTAGCTACGACTCCAGCACCCCCCCTACACCCCTCCATCACCACAGCCATTAGCCCCCTCACCCTATTACAATCCCATCACCCCTTTCCACCCCTACCACATCTATCACCACCTAGCACACCCAGCTCGTAGGGAGCAACAGAAGCTTAGCTTGCAGAAGCCATTTCGGAGTCGTTCGACATCAGATGGAGGCGCACCATATATCAACGGAAAGCTCATCGAGATAGTTTCATTGCTGTGGTGGTCTCGCCAGCATTCAACTTCCCAGCTGTTAGGGAGGTCCGATCTCCCTCGACTGTGCAGATCTAATCCAATGGGCAACCTGAGGTGACTTCCTGGAGCTCCCACAGTCGCACCCCACCACTGCTGAAGGCGCCGTTCAGCCGAGGTCTTCTACAACCAATCGGCTTCAATCAGCAAAAGGTGGCATCCGTTCGACATCCATAGGAGCATCTACCAATTTTCTTCCCCCAGGTGCGCAGAACAGGTCACCCAGAACCAAACCCGACCCCCCTTCACTCAATGGGTTCCTCCTCCCTGTCCTGACATCATCTGGAGCTCCCCCTGGTTTCTGATCGAAGAAGACTCATCCATGGTCATCCTCGACTTGGTCCCATCTCAATTGGACTTCGGGAGAGGCCATGGCACCTGCATCCATCTGCTGTTGTACCCTGGGGTTAGTGTGAACCAGAACGTAAAGGTCCTGTTCCAGGAGCCACCCTGGCCGATGATGACAACGGGCTCCTCCGCAAAAATTCTCCAACGTACCAGGGTCTGTTAGAGACGAATCTTCACCAGTTTCGATGACTTCTGAGTTCGGGGGAGTGTGCAGGGGCATCTGCATCGACCCCCTATCCTATCGTTCCAAAACTGGACAGAACCAAAGAAGTGCACTTTCGGCACCGACTTAGCTATTCTCCTCTCCCCGCCTGGCCAGCTTAGTGCCCCTCCCTGTGCGGAGGTAGTTTTGATGTAATCCTTAATTTCCCCTACCCTAGTCCAACCCCCCTGTGTGGGGAGTAGTGCTTGTATAATCTGAATAGGGGAAGCTACATCGGCGCAATGTGCGGGGAACCCACACTCCCCGCTCGCCCTCGTCTCCGTCTAGGATCGGCGTCTTCATGCCGATCAGGTGAGCTTCGGGCCACTCTCCTCTACTGGTTCTTCTTGCCATTGCTCAGCGTAGTATTGTCTCTAGTGGCACCATCGGGGGTGAGAGAGTGCTCAATCCATTTTCCATCAAATTGAGTGACCACCGCGGAGAGAGAGTTAAGAGAGTAACCCTACAACCCATGCCCTCGGCGTGTCGGCCGCCCTTGAAAATTGGGCATCCTTGGCCCATCGGGAGTTCATCCCTAGCTGGCCATTCCCTCGGAACCCCAAGGTCCAATCTCGGACCCTCACCCCCATCGCCGGTCCGCCTACGGACCCGGGTGCGCGCGACGCGGGTGAACCCGCTTGTGAGAAATCGCCGTTCGGATCGGTTGCTTCCAAAAATTCAAGTCCAAGGGATTGTGTCACATCAACTTAGAGATTACTCTAAAACTAACATAACCTAGTCTTTGGTGCCATAGCCATGCGTTATCATGATTGTTTGCTACCAAGCACACATCATCAAGATCAATAGTATACACATTGTTATTCCTCTTGCCGATGGATCTTTTTTCATTAGGGATTTTATTCATGACAAGGTAGTGAGATTCATCAAAAATAATTTTAAAGCCCTTGTCACACAATTGGCTTATGCTTAGCAAGTTGTGATTTAAGCCTTTCACTTAAAGAACATTTTCAATCAAGGTTTCAGAATTTTTACCTATGTTGTCAATTTTAATTATTTTACCCTTATCCTTTTCACCAAAGGTAACTGAGCCTCCATCCTTATCTTGTAGCATAGAGAGCGCCTTCTTGTCCCCTGTCATATGCCTTGAGTAGCCACTATCTAGGTACCATTTGCTCCCCTTGGCTTCAAGACATATCTATAAGAAATAAAATTCTCATCCAATTATTTTTGGTACCCAAACCAGTTTAGGTCTGTAGGAGTTAGTCCAATTCTGTCGGTCAAGCCGGATCGATGAGAAAACAAAAGGAAAGAGGTGGGAGGAGTTGAATAACGAACTTTTTACAACTATGCCACCCCCAAACATGCACAGACACCACCCCTAAATAATTAACAATGCATTTAAAGCCTAAAAACCTCAAAATTATCCCATGCACCGAAATCGATGTAAACGCCTACCAATGGAGATGCATGAACTGTCAAAATGTTCCTAGCGCAGTAAGGAATCCATCCCCTTACCTTGATCGCGGCGAAATCCTCGATAAGCGCACGAACGAGCGACGGGAAGCCAGATTGTCCCACGAACTGCGTCACTCAAAATGTCGACGATCCGCGAAACAAACAACACTGGCGCGATCCTCGCGTCGAGCTGGTTCCAACGGTACCTCCTGCGCCTCGATCCGGGGTCGGCACAGCCCAGAACGGACAGCAGAACGAAGAAGAGAGAGTGTGTGTGCGCGTGTTTCGAGAGAGAGAAAAAGAGAGAGAGTGTGATCACGCGAGTGGGAAGAGAGAGAGAAGAGCACGCGCGATTTATAAAAATTCTATTTTTTTTAATTTTTTTATTTTTGAAATAAAAATTACAGTTTAGACCCTAAAATTATCAAAATTATGTTTATGCCCAAAATCTTTATATATATACTTTAACTAATTCAAATAATCACCTAAAAATAGCTGAAAAATTCCTAAAAATCGCTAAAAATCACCGGACGAATCCTAGATCCACACCATTAAGGATCCGCTAAACTACGGTCGTTACAGTCCCTCCCCCCTAAAAGAAATTTCGTCTCTGAAATTAAACGAAAGACAAGGAGGTAACTGACAACGATACACCCTACTGACTGGAAGACAAATCAAATGAAATAGAAATCGATACCTTGATAGTAAAAGGCTGACTTTCCACGCGGCATGAAGTAGACTCGCTTGAGACGACAGTCCACTATAGCGCCATACAGTTCTAGCCAATCCATACCAAGAATTGCGTTATAGTCAGCCAACTGTAATGCATATAACCTTGCTGGCAGCTTCCGACCACTGACCACAACCAGAGAATTTTCCAAGCACATTGGAGTTTTCATAAAATTACCAGATGGCAACTCCACGAGTATATCACAGGAAATCTCATTCACCGGTCTCTCGATACGGGCAATAAAATCTTCAGAAATAAATGAATGTGTCGCACCTGAATCGAAAAGAAAATGTGCCGTGCGATCATAAATGGAAATCGTACATTTAATCAGATTAGATGCCAACGCCTCCGCACGAGTGATATGTGTAACTCTGGCTCTCGACGGACGAGTAGCGGCAGATGACTGTTGAGAAGGTGTAGGAACAGGCGGTCGAAACGGTAGAACTGGTTGAGTCGGTTGAGAAGGCTAAGGTGGCGGAGGAAGACGAAACTGCGGCTGCTGTAACTGCTGAGCCTGAGGAAACTGCACCGCCTGCTACCTCAACGGATAGTTACGAAAAACGTGCCCCGACTGATCACATCAATAACATACAACCGATAGAGAACACGGTACACCCGGATGACTGCCACCACATCTTGAACACAACCTCGGCTGAAAAACAACAGAGTCTGTATGCGACCGAACATACGAACCCGACTGCTGACTCTGCTTAGAAAATGACGACTGATCAAATCTCTTTCGCTTTTTCTTATGACGGAAACCACTTCCCTGAGATTGCTGGAAAGGAGCACTAGCGACTGGAGAAAAAGTGGGAGAAACTCCTGAAGCAGATGACTGGTGAGGCGACTGATGTGGCACGATTGACGACACCATCCTAGTCTGAGCAAAATCTCGAGTCCTCGCCAACTCCAACTCCAATGTAACGGTGGCTTGATAAGCAGCATCCAACTCAGCGACACGTGTAGCGAACAACGGCAGGCTCAATTCTGCTCTCAATCCGCGTAAAAATTGCTGAGTCCTCACAGTCTCATCGGCAAAAATATGAGGTGCATACCGGCCCAACTCGATGAATCTGTCGCGATATTGCAGCACTGACATGTCATCCTGTGTCAGCTCAAGAAACTGATACATCTTGGCCATCTTCAGGCAGGCTGGGGTATAAGCACGAGAGGTGTTAGGGGTAGAAGTAGTGGTGGGGGAAGTGGTGGTAGTAATGGGAGTGGAGGAAGTGGAGGTACCGGCCAGAGCAAGAGCTTGGGTTGGTGGAGTAGACAAAGGTGGGGTAGGACACGGTGAAGGTGATGGTGATGGAGATGGCAACGGGGTAGATGATGGCCTAGGAAGGGAAGTGTATAAGGGAGTAGATGTCAAAGTAGATGACGGAGCAGGTGTCGTGCCAGATGAGGAATCACAGGGGTGCCCCTGGTCTTGAAGTGACGGAGATGGCTGCCTGGGCGGAGCTTCTTGCTGCTGCTGCTACTGGCTGTGAAGATGTAAAATGACCTTATGAATAGCCGCCCAATCAATCCTATTCTTATCTTCCAGGTGATAAACATGCTTTCAGAATTCGGGGCAATCCTCAATTGAATGCCCCAGTTGGCAATGATAATCGAAGAACTGAAGCAGATTCCCGACCGCGGGTCAGCAAGGCACAACTGGAGGGAGTGACAATGCATGAGTGGCCATCAAATCCAGAAAAACATCAGAAAAACACTCCAAAAATGGAGGAGAAAGAGCCCACTTTGGGAAAGATGGACACCAAGGGGTATGGGAAGAATGAGGTAGAGAGGGAAGTGAAGGTTGTGTAGGCAAGGGCGCATAGCTAGCAGAGGGACTCGGTGAAGGCACACGTGGAGCGGAGTGGGGAGGAATGTAGTGGATGGCATCCACTTGCTAAGGGTGTGATGTTCCCTTGACCGAAGGCGGAGACATGGAAGCGGGGGCGGAAGGCTGACCATGGATGGCGGGAGGTTCACTTATGGAGGGGTGATATGTGGGCGATTGGGATGAGGAGGGTTGATAGGTGGAGGATTGATATGAGGTGGAGGGGTATGTGGTGGAAGGCTGACCCGTGGAAGGTGAAGAAGGGGTATACGTTTGACGCGGGACGGACCATGGCAAAAACTAGGACTTAAAGCCAGCAAACTTATATAGCATGAATGCCTAGATGGAAATATAACCACACACGCGATACGCAAACTCCTCAAGGGTAGCAAAGTGGTGGTTGGGTGAGCAGCAGCTCGAGGGGCGTCGGACACGGTCCGAACCACGAGGAGGGTGGTGGAGACCACCCGGGGAGGAATGGGAGGGGCCCCGGACACAACCGGGCAGACCGATACCGAGGGAACCGGTTCAAATGTCACTCTTCTCACTGGCAGCAAGTTCGCTCACTTTGGTGGATCATTTAGGAATGGGCACTCGTCTCACCAGCGTGACATAGGAACTAATACTAGAAAAGCAGTAAAAGGGAGTGGCAACTAAACGTACCTAGCCGTACCCAAAGGGTCGGCTCCGATCTGAGATGTGGGTGCATCGGGGAGAGTGCGCATCCGGGAAGCACGCTACGTCGATGGCGCTTTCGACTGGACCTACCTGTATAACCAAACCAAACCACTCCACGCAAGTAGTGGAGAACTCATGGGAGGGGCACACAATACAACACTACCCTCACGCAGGAGGGGGGGACACGGGGAAGGGAAACGACTACCCTACTCTCTACGCACAGTCCTGCAGGCCAGAACTGACTTGATCCAGTCGGTGCACTACACACAGAGATCAGAAAGGGGTGCCACTGGCACCCACATGGATCTGGGGAAGTGCAGTGATGCTCCAAGCAATCTGGTGATGATCTGAGGTCACAGGGAGGTAGGACATGATGAAGAAGCAGACCTGCATGATTCTGCCTTGCTGGTCTGGTCGGCACAGTTGTAGTGTAGAGATCGGTACGTCCTCTACAGAACTCAGAAAGGGATGAGACTAGTGATGTTGGAAGAAGGACTGGAACCTCTATGTACCATCAAAATTTGGGCGCCATCTGATCATTGAACAGGTTGTGGTCGCATCTGAAGTGACGCTCTATTTTCTGGGGGTGCAGATAGACAGGGCGAGGGTGTGCGGGCCGGTGCGGCCAGCACGGGACTCCAAATGGCGTAAGACCACCTGGATCTTCTGATGGAGGCATCACCACCACCTCCCTCTGGCTCGGGTCGTCCACACACCCGAGATTGGATTGAGCTCGAGCTTCGGGATCACACGGATCCCTACCTTGCACTAAACATGCAAGCATACAGATATAAATACAGTTAAGCATGCATTTAAGGCGATAACCAGGTAATTGGCATAAATAAAACACATTATAGCAAAGATGTAAAACCTATCTAAATAGTTAAACAACTAATCTATATGCCAATTTAAATACAAATAATAGCGTTAGAAGCTATAACCACCAATAGAGGTGAACCTCAACTACCCCAGTGATAGGAAAAGAAGAGACCACTAGAAGTGAGAGATCAGACGCGTCCACTGATGGCTAACACCACATCTCAAGCAACTCACGAGTCAGATTGACACGACAAGCGAGAGGCGTAACAGTACCAGTACCAAACCGAGAACTAGTCAGAGTGACACTCGTCAATGTCAGTCCTAAGCCTCTGACCACGTGTGCACACACTGACTCCTGCCTAGAGCCAGGCCTCTAGCTAGTTCCCCCATGTAGGACATTACGGTCAAGTAGGGGCCCACGGTAACTAGCTTAAGAACCGTTGAATGGGAATGCCCCTCCACCTTTTTCAGGTGGGCTGACACTGAAAGTCTAGGGCTACGACTAGTGACTCCATCACGAGGAATGAGGAAGGTACCCTATTGGGATCTAAAATAGTGCCATAATTTTTATAAAATAAGTTAAACATGGCACATATGCAACATGGAATGCATAAGAAACTAAACTAGCATCCTTTAGAATGCCAGGGAACGTAACAGACTAAGATCGCCCCATTACAAGGTGTAACGGATCAGGGTAGGGGCGTTACCTTGCTTGTGACGCACCTCCCTCGGTCCGTTATACTCACCCGAACATCTTACGAAAAATACAAATACAGTCACACAGACTGTAACGCACCAAGCATGGGCGTTAAAATCATGTAATGCATCTCCCATGGGCCGTTACACTCACTAGAATGACAGAAATCCATAGATTATAGATAGAAAAATGTAACGCGTCAGGGCAGGTGCGTTACATGACTCTAATGCACGGGGTCAGGTCCGTTAAAGGCACTTGAACATCTAAAATCCATAGTTTTTTGAACAGAATGTAACGCCCTAAGGATGGCACGTTACATGACCATGATAGACCAGGGATGGGCCGTCTGACTTACCACCTATCTCAATCAACGGTCAAAGGAACAGTCAATGGTCAAATGACGGACCAGGGTTGGCCCATTACCATTCAGGTGACACGTCAGTCATGGTGCGTCAGGGGACAGTAACGCACCTGGGGTGGTGCGTTACACTGACTGGGTTGCGAACTTGCGGAGTTCAAAATCGAACCCCCTCCCGGTCGACCAAAATCGACCGGAAACACGGGGAAACTAGTTTTTAGGCTATCCTACCAAGCCATAATAACATTCTGTAACTAAACATGCCATTAAAATCAAAAGACAATGCTCATGGAGACAATATCATGATTTTATGGCTAATTTACACTAGCATGGAAGATTGCACAAAAATCGAGAAAATTGGTGTCGGACCATGGTGCATGTGGTACCGACGGGTTCCTAGCGAGGAGAAGATTCCATCCCCCTACCTCTTACGCGATGAGAACGACATTCGAGGCATGAACAGACGAAGGGGCATTACGGCTCCACTTGGCCCGACCCGCCTCCACGCTCTGTGAATCGAGGGAAGAAGGGCGTCACCACGACCTGTGCGGCATGACCTTTCCAACGGTACCTCCCTTGCCTCGATCAGCGGCCGTCTAGACCAAAATCAAGAGAGAAGAACAATTTCTAAGAAATTAGCCTAAAATTCCACAAAATAGTGTTTTACATAGAAATCGGTGAAAACGACGACGGATGGAGACGCATGTGGCGTCAATGGGTTCCTGACGAGACGAGGAATCCATTCCCCTACCTGTTGCATGGCGAAGACCGTGAATCGGTGCAGATCGAGTGACGGAGGCCACGTCGTCCTCTCGCTCCCACATGCCTCCACTCTCTACGATCCGAGGGAAGAAGGGTATCAGCGCGATCCTTACGTCGAGCCCGTCCCGTCGGTACCTCCCATGCGTCGAACGGAGTCCATTTGGACCGAAACCGAGTGAGAGGGCTTCCTATGTGAGGTAGACACAGAACAGATAAGGCCGTCAACTATCACGGTCACAGCATATGATAACAGCAAAAGGCTGCCACAGGGCAACGACTTTCACAAAGGCGCTATTATTAAACAACGCCTCCATGAAGGGCGTTGTTTGAAGGCATTATCCAACCGAATTTTCATAAAATCAGGAATATCAGGAAATGACGCCACTTCCAAAAGGCGTGTTTCACTTAAATGACGACCCTGAAACAGCCGTTATTCAAAAAATGACGCCCTTGACTAAGGCATTAATTATCAAAAATGTAAAAAATTCCATATTAAGTAAATATTGAAGTCCAATCTGATTATCACAAAGTAATATGAGATTTAGTCAACATAGCATCAAATTTGGCGTGTCTACAGGGATCTCTGGTGGGACTTTAGATGATTGTCCCTTTTGAGCTGCAATAGGAGGAGAGTAAAGAGGAACTTTTTACATAACCACTTTACTGACTTAAGCGCTCTTTTGGGTTTTCGCCGAAGCCAGCCCCCTCTTGCTTTTGCCCACGTGCCCTTTTAGGTTTTCACGTGATGGGATACCCGATTTTACTTGCGACGCCCTTTCAGATTTTCACCGCAGCTGGGTTACAGCCATTTTTGCCCTTACTTAGAACATCCGAGTAAGTCCGATGAGGCACCTCTATTTTAAGCCTCATTTTTTCTCTTTTTTTTTATTTGCGAAACGGATCCGGGATAGACAAGGGCTTGTCTATTAGTAGCGAACGATAAGTCCAGGCTAATGAGATGTTGACCAGTCTTGTCGATGATGACAAAGGCCGGGACTAGTTTATTCACCGACATAGGTTAAATGTTAAAGCAAAGGCTATGTCTATTCATTAATGAGGATGAAAGATCCAAGTTAAGAGAAACGTCGACCGATCTTACCGATTATGACAAGGGTCAAACACGAGTTTGTTCATCGACATTGGTTAAATGTCGAAGCAAAGGATATGTGTAGTCATTAATGAGGACGAAAGGTCCAAGTTAAGGGAAACGTCGACTGATCTTGCCGATGATGACAAGGGTCAAATACGAGTTTGTTCATCGACATTGGTTAAATGTCGAAGCAAGGGATATGTCTATTCATTAACGAGGACGAAAGGTCCAAGTTAAGGGAAACGTCGACCGATCTTACCGATGATGACAAGGGTCGAACACGAGTTTGTTCATCGACATTGGTTAAATGTCAAAGCAAGAGTATATTCATTAACAAGGATAGAAGGTCCAAGTTAAGGAAAATGTTGACCGATTTTGTCGATGATCACAAGGGTCGAACACGAGTTTGGTCATCGACATTGGTTAAATGTCGAAGCAAGGGATATGTCTATTCATTAATGAGGATGAAATATCCAAGTTAAGGGAAATGTCGACCGATCTTACCGATGATGATAAGAGTCGAACATGAGTTTATTCATCGATATTGGTTAAATGTCGAAGCAAAGGATATGTCTATTCATTAACGAGGATGAAAGGTCCAAGTTAAGGGAAACGTCGACCGATCTTGCCGATGATGACAAGGGTCGAACCCGAACTTGTTCATCAACATTGGTTAAATGTCGAAGTAAAGGATATGTCTATTCATCAATGAGGACAAAAGGTCCAAGTTAAGGGAAGCGTCGACTGATCTTGCCGATGATGGCAAGGGTTGAACATGAGTTTGTTCATCGACATTAGTTAAATGTCGAAGTAAAAGTATATTCATTAACAACGACGGAAGGTCCAAGTTAAGGGAAATGTTGACCGATCTTGCCGATGATGACAAGGCTCAAACCTGAGTTTGTTCATCGACATTGGTTAAATGTCGAAGTAAAAGTACATTCATTAACAAGGATAGAAGGTCCAAGTTAAGGGAAATGTTGACTGATCTTGCTGATGATGACAAGGGTCAGACATGAATTTGAGGGAAAAAGGATCTCCAGTGAGACTTGTGATGATCATCCCTTTCAGAGTTTCATTAGGGTGAGGGTGAAGAGGAACTTTAAACTACCACATTACTGACTTAAGCGTCCTTTCGGGTTTTCGCCAAAGCCAGCCCCCTCTTGCTTTTGTGCTTTCATGCTGAGTAACACAGGTTGCTGTCCGAGGATCACACCTCGCCGCTGAGCACCACAGCTTGCGCTGATACACAGCTTACAGAGAATTCAAAAAGGGAAACTCAAGAACAAAGAAAAACGATGACAGAATGAGAAAAATGTTGCTCCACTGGAGTGATCTGACTCTGGATCTGATCCAGAAGTCAGGACAGAACTTAACCTCTCAATCTCACTTCTCTCTCAGACTGACTTACGACACTCTATTTTTCCTCTTTCTCTCTGCAACGTGCTCTTTCACTCTTGAACTCTTCTCAGGCACTTCTTGCTCTCTTCTCCTCTTCTCCTAATCTGCTCTAATCTCTTTTCTTCTGTGTTGTTCTGTGTTTTTCTATGTTGCACTCGAATTCAAGCGCTAGATTACCTTTTATAGAGCACAAGTCCAGTGGTCCCACGAGCTCTCGATTTGGGCGCATGGAAAGGACGTTCTCGCTCACTTCGAGAGTCCATGTGTCAGGAGCAGAAGATACGACGATCCAGATGGTAGAATCTTAGATCAGCTTCTCATCTTGGATCACGTGCCTTTAATACGCTTCGCTTAAGTTCCACGTGAGAGTGATACGGTCAGCCTTTATGCAACCCAGGTGTTCGAATCATGAATCTAGGTTGTCAAAATAGAAGGTAGAGACGTATTAGTTATGAAGCAAATGATAATCATAATAAACACATGTGTAATCTTAATTGTTTCAATAGATTCAGACATGTCAAATGAATGCACACATTTATGCAGAAGCATCAATGCATAAATGAGATGCATCAACCTGTATAACTAACCCATGCAACATGTTTGAATATAAGCATCGACCTCTAATGTAACATAGGTAGACCTTAATGAAGGTGCATCGACCTGTCTTTATAGTGAATGCATAAGGTGCATCGTCCTTGAGAGTGATGACTTCTATTGCACTGACTTTATGCTGCAGAAGCTAACTGACTAGCATCGACCTTTCCAAAACATGCATCGACCTTAAGCTGCAGTCACTAGGTCACTAGTATTGACCTTTCTCCAACTGCTAGGTTGCTAGCATCAACTTGTGTACAAGGTGCACCGACCTTATAACACAAGTTGTGAACAAGGTGCATGAGGTGCATCAACCTGATAGTGTGTACTATGTTCAATGTGCACCGACCTGACTATGCATACTATGTACAAGGTGCATCGACCGACCTTTTAGACAAAAATACATATGTGCATCGACCTTCTAGACTCAGCGACATATGTGCATCGACCTTCTTGGTCTGTAACACATATGTGCATCGACCTTCTTGGTCTGTAACACATATGTGCATCGACCTTCTTGACTCAATAACATATATGCATCGACCTGGTAGTTCAATGAAGTGGAGGATGCATCGACCTTATAACTCAACACTTATGCATATGTACTGACCTTCTAGGCTCGGAGTTAACATGTGCACTGACCTGTCTATCTCATCGTATGAATGTGCATCGACCTTCTAATGCAACAGTATGAGCATGCATTGACCTGTAAATGACCAGAGACTCAATCTGACTTACGAGAGACTACAAGATATTTAATGACTGTGGCTAGCATCAAAACACAAACTATTTCTAGCATCAAAACACCTCATCAAATCCAGAGGAGGTATGAACATTCTCCCTCTTTTTGATGATAGCAACACTTCTATACTATGATGGCAACACAGTAGCAGACAATCAGACACTCAGACAGAGCTTTCTACCTCTCGCTAGACATTCGTCTCCCCCTATTCTCTATGCCATCTCTCCCCCTTTACCTTTCAATTTCTCTCCCCCTTTGCCAAGCCATCAAGTCTTCAAAATAGATATCTCTCCCCCTTTGCCATCAGCAAAACAAACGAGAGAGAGACAAATTGAACTTATCAGGAAGATACTAGAGATGACTGAATCAAAGAAGGAAAAGCACAGGAAAGATCTGACTGACAAACTGATTTATCTTTCATTAATCAAGCATAAATGGCTCAGATTCTTTTGGTATAAGATTTCATATAATACATCCTTTATAAAAATGTAGTTTAAGGGTGATGAAAGTTAGGGTTAGTAAATATCCCCTCCTCCTTACCCTCTTGGTTGTGTTTGATACATTGGTGTAGTGTGGAGGGTACCACCATATTTTCATGCAGCCAGGGGCAGCCAAGCAATGCCTTGTACGAGGTGCTGGAGTTGATAACATGAAACTACACTGTCAAAGTAAAATCTGTCATAGTGAGTGTAAATTCTGCCACTCCCACTGGCACTTCAAACTTTTGGTTGAAGCCGACGTTGCGCATATCTTTGACTTTATCGAGGCGCACATTGAAGTAGTACCTCTGGTAAATTTTGTATGACCGGTTATTGACGGCCACTCTGGGATCTACCAGGATTCTGTTCAGCTCCCGTCCATTCAACTGCCCCTTCATGTACAGTAATCTATTGTGACTGATAGTAGGGAGTAACATGTCCTCCTTAGTGAATGTCACATTGACTTTCGATAGTGTTTTAGCCAAGCAAGTTTCATATTGGGCAGGCGTCTGCAGAGCAGTGATGATCGCCTATCGGGTCACTTCACTCAAGGAGAGGATCTCCCAGATGGTAAACCTCACCAAGAGCTTTTTAAGTAGCTTCATTATTCTACGTCTAGCTCGGACATTAGATAACTTCATTTCTTCTGCCCATCTGGGCTTGGAAGCGCCTTACACTATGGCCCCTGATGGACCTGCTTCATCGGACTCTGAATCTACACCTCTCTACTGGGTGTCATCATCTTGTTGTCCCTTGTCGCCTGTCATCGGGCCTGCCTCATCTTCATCCAGAGCACCAGAGGGTTGTTGGAGTTGCGGGTGAGTGCCCCTGGCCGCAAGGCTGGCATCCAGACATGCCTACTTGCCCTTTGTCATCTTCAGAAATTCAACGAAGGAAGGGACAACGGTGCTGCCCCCACTCTGAGTGTATAACCCTGAGGGAGGGAGGATTCGGGCTCCCTTGACCTCAGGAGAGGGTATCTTATAGGGCTACTCTCCCGTGAAAATGATGTTGTGGTTGGTGTGCGGCTGGCGCCCCCATTTTTGGCCTGACCAGGTTGCATGAGTGGCCATCGCGGCTTTGGCCTGGCTTGCTCGGGAGCAGGTGTCAAGCATATTTCCTCCTCCTCTTCCTCATTGCGTAGATTCAAGAGGGCAGAGAGGGTATTGTAGGAGAGCACTGTCTCCCTCTTGGCCTTGCAGGCTCTTCTTTTCTTCCTTTGCTACTTCTTCTTGTCTCTGGCTAGTGCTTGCCCCAGAACAAGCTATCATCCTTTTCTATCACTTTGTCAGCTTTTCCTTCTTATTCCAGTGAGAGCTACTCCAATTCTTGCCATGGGATGTGATCCCTTATCAGTAAAGGCTTCAGTTCAGGCTGTCCATATTCATCTAGCTCGTTTATGTAGTCCTGTAGCCGTTGGGCCTCTGGACTAATTTCTTTGGCCACTGGCAATGGATTCTATCTTCTCCAGTTGTGGGTGTATATTCTGACTACTACAGGTGGGTTGGTCCACATTGGTGCTGGCGTCGAAGGAATAGGTCATGGTGCGATGCCACGGACAAGTGCCCCCATCTTCGGGTGAGGTGTGACTTTCTTATTGGTCTTTGCAGGGACCTACTTCCATCCCTATTTCTCTTTCATTGGTGTCAGAAAGCAAGCCTCATAAGTGTGCTGAGTGCTAGCTTCTGCGACTTCTTCGGGCAATGCCTGATACAAAAAAATCATATTGGCTGCAGCTCTCTTAAGAGGCACTTCAAGGGGTTGTGGAGGGTCAACCTTGTACTATCCCAACTCTATTTCTTCCTTCTTCACCATGCCCTCGATGATGTCTTTGAATACATAGCAGTCCTCAATCGGGTGCCCCAGCATCGAATGATAAGGGCAGAATCTCGGGCTGCCTCTTCTCTTCAGTTCCTCTGGCCTTTTTGGCTCAGGTAGGGTAACCTTATTATACTGGGTAACCCAGCTGAATAGAACCATAGTCTTCTCCTTCGGGAAAGAATATGCCTTCTTCATTTTGTCTCTTAGTGAGGGGCCCTCCTTCTGCTCTTCTACCTTGGCGGATTGAGGCATAGCTGCCTTCATGCCCTTGTCTCTTTGCTGTTCAAACACCTTGATATCAAGGGTGTTTGCTTCTTTAGGTGCTTGGTGCCACTCTACTGCCTTTGCTTTCTGTGCGGTGGCAGCGGTTGATGTAGCGACAGGTCTCGCCAGAAAGCTTCCCCTTCGACCACTACATTATTCAAGTGGTTGAATGACCGGAGTTCCATGCCAATCATCTTTTCTAGTACCTCACTCCTGAGATTTTGTTTATAGATTTATACAGCATCCTCCTGATGTGGGGGCCGCTTGCATCTCATTCCGAGGTTCCTCCATCTCTTGATGTATTCAAGGGCTGTTTCATCCGCCCTTTGCCTTGTTGAGTAGAGCTCAACCATCGTGACCTCCCTCTCGGTGACGTGAAATCTTTCTCTGAACTTCTTTTGCATATTCGGTTAGTCACTGATCGACCCCACCGGGAGGCTAGAATACCATTTGAATGTGAGCCCTATCAGTGAGGACCCAAAAAACTTTAGCAGATATGACTCATCTATGGCTAGGTCACCCATGACGGTCATGTAATATATGACGTGTTCCTTGGGGGATCCCTTCCCGTTGAACTTGTCGAACTTAGGCAGCTTGCTGATCCCCAGAGGGAGCCACTTTACAGCATGATGGGGTGGATATGGCACCCAATAAGCATCAAATGTGACATAGTCACCATTACATCACTCAGCAAGGTTTAGCTCAATCATTCTTTCCACCATCAGCTTGTTGACGGCAGTCAGATCGAATGGTTCTGGGAAGAAGTGTGCTGGCAGCACGCAAGGGGTGACCAAGGTGGTCACCTACAGAGGGGGCGTAATAATGAAGATGCTTGGTGCACTTGTGGCAGCACTAGCGGCTGTGGTGGGCACTGCTGACTGGCCGCTAAGCTGGGCTCTGCTGGCTAGGGTAGGGTATACAGTGGTGGGAAGTCGCACGGGTTAATGCCTCCCCGTGACGACTCAGCTTGCATCTTGAGCTGCTTGGAGGCTAAGGCTTGCTCTATTTTCTCCATCAGCTACTTCTTCAGAAGTTCAATCTCCTACTGATATTTCTGGAGTAGCATCAGTACTGATGGGTCCATAGTTGCTGTGTTGGGGATGACTTCTGCTGTCTCCCCTAAAGCACCATCGAATGAGATATTCAGCAACACCTCCTCCTATTCAGCTATCACGACATTTGCAATTAGGGTGGTGACTTCATCATCTAAAACTTGTTTTCTTGTTGCCACTTTCAGCATTTCCCTTGCGGCTTCCACTCTTCTAGTGTTTGGCTCTGGCCTTTCGGCTAATCGAGCGAATTCCTGGGGGTGCTCGGGCAGACCCTCATATTTGCCAGCCAACCCGGCCATATTGTAGGTTAAAACCCACATACATTTTCTTTGTCTGCGGACCTTCCTTCTTGCATGACCAGGGAAGGTCAGTCTCTCGAGCACGGAGACTCTTCTTCTCTCTTTCTACTGGGGAGGGGCTTCATTGGCTTTGAGCTCCAAGCCGTCTTCATACCCAACCGACGACGTCATTCCTCTTTCTTCTTCTTCTTCAACTGCCATTGGTGGGTAGTGATCTTCTTCGGCCGTGCTTGAGTACAATAGCCATTGCTCGCCCAGTGAGGGGTTACCCATACCCTTGAAATAACTTCTGACCATGTTGATCATCTCTTCTTGCCCGAGTCCCTGATGCAGGACTGGGGATAGCTGTCGACCTGCCACTTGAGGGATGTAGGCTAGCCGGGCTCTTCCAATGAGTTGCTCAAATCTTCTTCCCACTATGGGGATATTAGCTTGTCGGGCGCATGCCCTGAAGTTGGTGCGGCATGGAGGATCCACGATCGTTTCTTCTCTTCTTGGTGCTAAGCCAGTCTCATTTCTCTTCCCTGTCTCAGCAGTTGGCTCGGGGCAGTGGCGAATAGGTGCCTCTTGGCAGACCGGTTGGATGTTCTTAGGGACCCTCACCTATTTAAACATCTTTGGCCTTGGGGCCAACTCTTTCTGGCCACGGCGGCCTTCTTCTTCTCTTTCAGCTCTCCTCCCTGAGAGGGCCTAGAAGGAGTTGCAGGTTGGTACAGTGGCGACCACTCGATCTGGGATTGCTTGGGCGTTACGTCCATCTAGGAAGATGCGGACACCACCGATCAGAATAGACTTTCCAGCCATTGACAACCGTTCGGTAATAGGAGCAGCAACTCTTCTTTGGGAGTTCACCTGGCGGCGGCCCCGGGCTTGTTGTGGTAGGTAGGGCGAGCCCCTCGGGCCACATGGTGCACCATGCAGTTGGTCAGTTGAGTATGGCCTGACAGTAGGCCTTTGTGGCTTTGGGTGTTGCAGGCCCTTGGCTCCATGTCGATATTTCTTCCGGCCGACTCCGAGGCCTCTATCTCCAACAGATCAACAAAGGCTACCCCCAAGAAATTGGCGAAACTGACCACCGGCGGGAAGGAGCCAAAGATGGTCTGTACCGCCAGGTACCCATTAGCAGCATGGTTGGCCATGATTATGGGGCCAAAAGTTAGAGAAATGATTCTAGCAACCATCGTTGTCTCCTGAAATCATGGAAGCGAACAAATAATTAGCGCTCATTGAGAGGGCCCGGGGGCACACTTATCTTGGCTGAGAGATGAAGGGAGAGTGTGTCCCACCGGGGGTGCCAGCTTGTGGGATCCTTGGCCTATAACCCCCCCCCCCCGAGGCAGGCCAAAGGTCCCAATTCACCCAGTGGAGCCCTAGGAGGACCATACCACTTGCAGGCTACTCTTGACGAGGACGACGATCTAATTTTTGGTGGTTGGCCTTGTACTTAGCAATCACACGTCGAGGGTATGTCGCATAATCATCCCTCAAACGGTGTTCAAGCCAAGATTCAAGCCTTCATGTCAGACTCATCGGCGGACATCATGTAAAGGCAGTTCGACGAACATCCGATGAGGGAGATGATACAGCCTACATCAGCTTCGTGACTAGCGAGTACACGCCAAGGGCACGCTACACAAGCCATGGCACAAGACAGTGTGTGGTCTGTGCCTTGATAAATGGCGCCCGACTGCCGCAATCTCCATGGCACCCGATTACTCCAGTCACAACGATGCCCACGGCACCCGACAGCTCTAGTCCTGACGACGCCCGACTGTCCCAATTGCAACGACGCTCAACTACTCCAGTCACAGCGGTGTCCACAGCACCTGATTACTCTAGTCACTCTCAACGGCGCTTAACTACTCCTGTCACCGCGGTGCCCACAACATTCGATTACTCCAGTCACAACAGTGCCCACGGCACCTGACAACCCCAGTCTTGACAGCGCCCGACTGCACCAGTCTCAACGGCGCTCAACTACTCCAGTCACAACGGTGCCCACGGCACCCGATTATTCATGTCACAACGGTGCCCATGGCACCCGACTGTCCCAGTCTCAATGATGCCCGCCTGCCCCAGTCTCAACGGCACCCAACTACCCAGTCGCAACGATGCCCACAGCACCCTGCTACCCCAGTCAAAACGGTGCCCACAGCACCCAGTGGCCCCAGTCCCAGCGGTGCCTACTTCACCCTACTACAATCACAGTGGTGCCTGACACCTCATCCCGAGCCAAGCCCGACAGCTTGCCCCGAGCCGCGCCCGACTACTCCGCACAAGCCTCGCCTGACTGCTCCTCACCCAAGTAAGGCTTGCGACAACAGACGACAACACTCTAGAGGCGAACGTCAAGGAACTTGCAAGCCCTCTCATGATTGGGTGACCCGTCATTCCATATTGGGAATACATTGTGACACCTCTTAAGTGGCATCTTGCCGAGTCACGAGTCCTCCAATGGACATTATGTACAAACGCGGAAATACTCGCGTAGCAACGCAATGACCCAGTGATCGGCATAATTGACGAAATTGTCCCGTGACTTGTGCACACTTGTAATCGGGCTTTTAACATCCCATATAATGCCTTTCACGGCTTATAATGATATAATCCTTATAATGATATAATCCAATCAGGGAATTGACTCTCGTCTTCATCGGCTGTTAATCTCGACACCCTCCAGCAAACTATCATTCGCCTCCCAGCTCGGTCCTTGCCCCACCAACGGACGGACCCCACACCCGAGCCTGCACTTGCCAGCTCCATGTCGAGCCAGCATTCGCCGCTCCATCTTTCGAGCCAATGCCTCGGTCTTATAAACTTAGAGCCTGGGACCTTCTCTAATACCCACACTGAGACCGGTCTCCCTACTTCCACTCATCCTTACTGTGTTGTTGTTGCTTTGTCACTGTAGCACGGGTCAAGCCCTCCCGACGTCACAGCCCCCAGGGTCCCGACACTTTTCCTTCGGTAGTAGAAACAAGGGTGTTCGGATTATGCCTGACGTAAATTAACATCGACTGTGGTTGGTAGGCTCGGCTGATGGGGAAATGTCCTACACCGAAACCCCACATCTTCTAATACACCTTCACCTGCAGAATCAAACCTACGCCAGCTACCTAAACAGCTACCATGCACACACATACCTTTATCCACATGTCGCCCGTATGTCCATGCACACGTAGACCTGTAAACAGATCGGATACGGAGCAGATAGTGTGATATCTGAATTCGTATCCGATTAATAATTGAATTATCCAATTAGTAATCGAATTATCCATCGGATACTTTATTCGGATAATGATCGGATAAATACGAATTCGAATTCATTTTGAATTTTAAACCGATAATTACTAGGCCTACTTAGCGGTGAGTTATGTTAGACGTGACCTAGACGTTTCTCCAGTGCACCCCACCGTAATGCGTCCGGCCAGTGTTGCTTCAGATGCGGGAACCCAGGTCACCTACTCCGCTCTTGCCCAGCGCTGGTGGCGAGCTCTAGGGCTCATGTCTGTCCTTCGCGGAAGCTATTAGGGGCGGCTCGGTTCGTGGAATGCAAGTGAAGGGGGGTGGGATGTGTGGGGAGGCGGAGCCTCTACCACCGAAGGTTCTACAGGATAGACTCATCTAGATGAGGCATTATCTGAGGGTTAATGTGGTGGAAGGGGAAGTTGGGCGGACAACTATCAAGGGACCCTAGATGGCGGGCCAAGCAGTGGAGAAGGTTGGACAGTCGTCCTGACGGCGTTGCGGTGCTTCCAAGTAGTAAGCAATAGGGAGGAGGAAATTACAACATGGGAGAAGGCCGACTACGCGGTCGCGGGGGGGAGGCGCCCTACTTTGCTTGCGTATGGTCCGAAAAGTTGGGCACCTTCCCCGATCCCCGGCTAATATGGGCTAGGATCCGACTTCTGGGGTTGCCACTCGTGATCTGTGACGAAGTCGAGGTGGCGACGCTTACTAAGCGGTTTCGCAGACTACAGCTCGGGACTGTTGGCTTCACTGAGGGGGGCAAGCTTACGGCGATGGAGGCCGCCGTCTGGGTGTGCTCCTTGAAGGAGATCTTGGTTGTCATCAATGTGGCGTTGCCGGCGAAGTCTTTCCAGTGCGCATTGTCATCTTGCCGGAACCGAGGCACAAGGTGGCAGTGACAGCGCAGACGGAGAGATACCAGGCACAACAGCTAGGGCAACCGTGGCAGCCCTCGGAGGTGGAAGACGACCGTACCACATACATGGAGGCCCGACGTCAATTAGTTCAAATTTTCAAAAAGGCAGATCCAGCGGGCGTCAGGAATGGAGATCGGATCCTGTTTCTGGTGAACATGGCGGGTCCGAGGGACGCAACAGGGTCCTTGGGTGCGAAGTTACCCGCATCTGCCCCGCAGCCACGTATCGGGTCACCAAGACCCAGCTCAGCCCATCCCTACCGCCTGAACCCTTCGAACTTGCGCACAGTCGCCTCGCAGAGCATCGGGGTGGCAGTCACCTTCCAATAGCTGGTGGACGGTAGCGGCACTGTCGGCGGCCACGAGGAGCATGGAGATATCTCCGACTACGACGAGAGGAGGGAAGAGACACCAGAAGGCCTCCATTCCTCAGCCGACGCAACTGGACATGGCCCAGAATGATCTGCTGGCAATAGCAAAGCTCGCCCATGCGTCGACAAAGTCGATGGGCTCTCCGACCAAGCTGCAGGCTTGGCCGACCCAGGCTTTGGAGGATGCTAGCAAGAAGGCCTTCTACTCTGTGCTGCCGGACTTGTCCCTGCTTGACTATGGGCTGGAGTAGACTGTTGCGGATGACTGTACAAGGGAGGACAACCTGCCTCAAGATCAGCAAGAGGTGGTACCCCTCTACGTTGCCTCGCCAGTGGGCCTTGTCCCTCAGGTGCTCCTGTTGGAGGCGAGGGTGTCCAACGGTGAAGTTGTAGGGGCATCCCAGGAGGAAGACTCAACAGTAGGCGGAGCCGAGCAGGGGAAGCAAGACCTGGTTGGCAAAGACACGGAGGTTGTTCTAGCTAATGAGGTTGAGGTGATCTCAGAGACACCAAGAGGGGGGATTGGGTGGCTTTTAGCAGGAGAGGAGCTGGGCAACCTGGGAAGGGTGGAAGTAAGGGAGTTTGTGGGGGTGATAGAAAGGATGACGGTTGACTAGTTGAAGGAGCTTGCAGATAGAGCGGGCATCTCTCTTGACAAGGTGGAAGTAGACTTGAAGTGGGTCTTTTCGAAAATCCAGAAGAGGTGGAGGATGAGTATGCTGAGCAAGGAAGGAAAGTTGCAACATAAGGAGGAGGAGGGTGAGAGGAGAGAGAGATTTCTTTGTCTTCATGAGGATTGTCATATGGAATGTTAGAAAGATATGGGTGGAGGAGAAGAGAAGGGCGGTGAAGGAACTGATTAGGAGAGGTAAGGTGGACATCTTGTGTATTCAAGAGTCCAAATGTGAAGGGGATGGAGAGGTCATCTGGCCCACTGCCTAAGCCAGGCCTCTAGCTAGTATTCCCCCTCCGAAGGACGCTACGGTTGGACCAGGGGCCCACGTAACTAGCTTAAGAATCGTAAACTGGGAAAGTGCCCTGCTACAAGAGCCGTCATGCCGAAGCGTGCCGTAAGGCTACGACTAGTTGAGGCTCACAAGATATAGAGACTCAAAACATGAGTGCTGAAGTACAAACAGGCTAATCATGCACTGTCACCAGTACTCCAAAGCACCAATGGCAGCACAAGAAACTACCGACAGACTCAAGACAAGGCAACTAGACCTACTCACGTAACGATCCTTGAGTCTCACGACTCGAAGGTAAGATCATCACAAACAGTGGAACAAGTCACCAATTAGTCTACTCCTAAGCCAGAGGAAACAACGCTCCGCAGGAAATGACTCACGGAGATCTGAGGGGACACCAAGAACCCTCAGCACACCTGGATATGCAACCAAGGTAGGACAGTATGCCGAGGCATCCAGAACACTGTCTCGAGTTGGATAAAACTGTCGAGACACAGACAAGGTCACCTATCAACCCCTGGTCTCACCGGGTTGACCGGAACCAGACACGACACATACACACAGACACACACAGTCATACACAAGCAGAGAAGATGACACTCTGGGTAAAGTGAACCACCACTCAACTGCTAGGTGAACCAGACAGTCAAAGGATAGCCGCTATGCGACCAGAGATAAGGGCACTGACAGTTCTAGATTGAGTCGTTAGGGGACTATCGCAGTCAGGAAAGGGACAGCACCCAATCACCTGAAACGACCAATCCAGACACCACCGACACACAGACACTGCCCTAGAACACAAACCTAAGACAAACCAACTCACGAATAGACACTGAACATAACAACAGTCATCACGGCCACAACAGGACTGTAACGCATCCCCATAGGGGCGTTACCTACTCTGACACGCCAAGGGTGGGGCGTCAGGGCAACCAGGGCTAAAGCTACAACTCGGACCACGTAACACACCAAGCCAGGCACGCTACACCACCTAACGCACCAAGAGAGGGGCGTCAGGGCCAATGAGCCTAAAGCCTAACGTGAATAATGTAACGCACTAGTCTAGGGGCATTACACAACCTGACGCACAAGGGGAGGTCCGTCAGGGCTAATCGATTGACACGGTCTTTGAGGTAGACACGATCTTCGGGGAACTCACAGTGACAGTCCTCGAAAACCACCAGAACGTAGCGCACCACCATAGGGGCGTTACAGTCCTGTGATGATCCAGTATTGGTCCGTCACACGACCCGAGCCTCGAAGGACCCAAAATGACAACCGGCTATAGCGGCCTATCGTAGGACCGTCACACAGTGTGATGGTCTCTGGTAGGACTGTTACACTGAACTGGTGAGCAAAATAGTGGAATGGCCAAATCGGCCCGTTCCTCGCCCCATTCATGCCGAAGCACAGGGGAAACAAAGCTACACGACCACAGAAGACGCCTGAAAGCTAAAAACGGCACATGCACGCATTCGATCGCCAAAACAGGGCAATTCTGATGAATCTACCCAATTCGGGTCACCGGGGTTCCCGGACTCCTACTCGCCCCAAATGACAACCGCTCGACACGAAATTGGCAGGTACGAGATCCTGACATCCCGACGGCCATTTTGACAGTAATTTTATTGCAAACCATCACCATTTTTTGACGAACCCTACAAACCCCAAAAACAACGATTTTCACTAAACTGGCCCGATCTCACTCGATTGGGCACCAAACCGCGCACAGAGACAGAGAAAACGTGCAGAATGAAGTAGTGATCCGTCTCCCTACATCCACAGAAGAAACCGAGCATCGAAGGGACTAAACCGAGCTGAAAACCACAACGCGAACCACCCACGTTGGCTTTGAATCCACGAACGGGATCGTGCCAACACCACGCCTCCATCACGCATCTCAGCAGCCTCCCGCCATCGTTAACTCCCCCATAGTCGCCTCCGTCTACAGTCGGAGCAGAGGGAACGAGAGAACGAGAGAGAACGGGAGAGAGAGAGAGTGAGAGAATGTGAGTGAGAGGAGAGAGAGGGTGGGGAGCAGTGAGGGATTTCATGCAGTTCCATCCACCTTACTATGACGGCCAGCCAGACCCTGATTTGGCTCGGAGATGGCACGACGAGATGGAGCGGGTGTTCAGTTCCATGCGGTGTACTGCGGAGGACAAGGGGATGTTGACCTGTAACCAATTGCTGGACACGGCTTGAGAGTGGTGGGCTTCCGAGTGGAAGACATCTTTTCAGTCTCGCCCCCTTTAGCAGATCTTGTGGAGCCACTTTGTCAGTTCTTTCAAGCGTGCTTACTACCCAGAGTATGTTGCTACACAGAGGAAGCGTCAGTTTTTGGAGCTGGTGTAGGGCAACATGTCAGTGTTGTAGTACAGGGCCCGATTTGTTGCGCTGGGTCATTATGCACCCCATATCATGGAGCATGAGAGGGTGAAGACCGAGCAGTTCATCCAGGGCTTGAGGCATGAGCTGAGGCACCATTTGATCGCGCACGCTATCACTGATTTGGAGATGGCTTCTCGTATAGCGACATCTTTGGAGCTGGATATGCAGAGAACACGAGGATTGGTTAGCCAGGGGCAGTCCTTGTTAGGCCGCAGCCAGCAGTCGACTACCGAGTAGCCGAGCACGTTCCAGCTTCCTTCTGGTAGTTCGGGAGCTTCGACTCCGGAGGCTTCAGTGGCGGGTTCTGCATCATTCAGTGCCAAGATCAAGAGGTTCTTCGGGAACGGTTTATAGAAGAAGAAGAAGTAGGGCTGAGAGTAGCAGTAGGCTTCTTCGGGCAATGTTTAGCAGTCGACACCTTTACAGCGGCAGGGGTCAGTCAGTGGTTCTCATGCGGGGTGCCCCCGTTGTGGCGAGTCGCATCCAGGCAGGTAGTGTACGACATCGGTGATCTATTTCAGATGTGATCAGCCAGGACACATGGCGCGTGACTATACACAGCAGTTGCGTCAGCCACCCTAGTTTCCTCAGCAGCAGCAGTACCTACAGTAGCAGTTTCAATAACAGGGGCAATATTCACCACTACCATGGTCAGCGAGTGTGGGCAGGCAGAGCGCTCGAGGCCTGGTTTCCCACATGACTAGGGCAGAGGCAGAGTCGTCGCAGCTTGTGGAAGGTACTGTTATGATTTTGGTTTGCGCAGTGCAAGTTTTGTTCGATTCCAGCGCGTCGCATTCATTTATATCAGAGGATTTCGCGCTGAGTGTTGAGGACCCGGTATCCCAAATGTCGTGTGATTTGGCAGTGGAGTTGCCTTCTGGCGATTTCATTGTCACCCCGTATTGTTCTGAGAAGGTTCCAGTATGGGTTGAGGGGTGGAACTTGCCAGGCAGGCTTTATGCGCTGCACCTTCGGGACTATGATGTAATTTTGGGCATGGATTGGCTCCAGGCCCATGGAGCGATGGTGGATTGCGGAACGAAGAGGGTCTATTTTCAGCCTCCCCATAGACCCGCGTTCTATTTCCAAGGTATCCGATCTACCTCTTCTCGTCCTCTTATTTCCGCCATTAGGGCCCGTCGATTGCTTGATGCCGGATGTCAGGGTTTTCTCGCTTCTGTGGTCTTGGTAGACCAGCAGCGTCCGGATGTGGAGGACATTCCGGTGGTGTGCGAGTTTCCCGATGTTTTTTTCGAGGATTTGCCTGGATTACCTCCGCAGCGGGAGATTGATTTTGAGATCGAGATTGTGCCTGGTATGGGACCTTTGTCGAAGGCTCCTTACCGTATGGCTCTCGCTGAGTTGAGGGAATTGAGGGCGTAGTTGCAGGAGTTGCTCGCCAAGGGGTATATTTGTCGTAGCTTTTCCCCTTGGGGTGCGCCAGTGTTATTCGTGAAGAAGAAGGATGGTAGTCTGAGGTTGTGCATTGACTACCGGCAGCTGAATGAGGTGACCGTTAAGAACAAGTATCTGTTGCCACGGATTGACGATTTGTTCGATCAGCTTTAGTCTGCTCGAATGTTCTCGCGGATTGATCTGCGGTCCGGTTGTTATCAGTTGCGGATTCGTGAGTCCGATGTGGAGAAGACTGCGTTCAGTACGAGGTACGGGCATTATGAGTTCTTGGTGATGCCGTTTGGGCTCACCAATGCCCCCGCAGCCTAGCCATACCAATGCTCGAATGATAGCTGTTGTTGTAGGCAAACTCCACTAACGGCAAATGGTGGGTCCAACTCCCCTACCACTCCAGGCAACATGATCTCAACATGTCCTCCAAGGTCTGAATGGTCCTCTCAGATTGACCGTCCGACTAAGGATGGTAGGCGGAGCTGAATGCCAACTCGATGCCTAGAGCCCTCTGGAAACTCCTCTAGAATCTTGATGTGAAGCACGGATCACGATCAGACACGATGGAAAATGGGGACTCCATACCCTCTTCATTTTATCCCGGAGTGAGGGACCCTCTTCGTTGTCTCTAGCTTTAGCAGGCTGAGGAGTAGCTGCCTTCTTACCTTTATCTTTCTGTTGTTCAAATGCATTGATATCAAGAGTGTTTGCTTCCTCAGGCGTTGAACGCCGCTCTGTCGCTTTTGCTTTCTACGTAGTGGCAGAAGTTGACATCGGGGCTGGTCTCGCTAGGAAAGCTTCCACCTCGGCCACCACATTATTTAAGCGGTCAAACGACCATATTTCCATTCCAATCATCTTTTCCAGTACCTCCCTCCTGAGGTTCTATTTACAAATTTGTACCACATCCTCCTGATGCAGGGGCCACTTGTACCTCATCCCAAGGTTTCTCCACCTCTTAATGTATTCAAGGGCTGTCTCATCTGCCATTTGCCTTGTTGAGTAGTGTTCGACCACCGTGACTTCCCTCTCAGTGACATGAAACCTCTCTCTGAATTTCTTCTGCATATCCGGCCAGTCACTGATCGACCCGGTCGGAAGGCTAGAGTAGCATTCAAATGCGAGTCCCGTCAGCGAGGACCCGAAGAACTTCAACAAGTATGACTCGTCTGTGGCTAGATCGCCCATGATGGTCATATAATAGGCGACATGCTCCTTCGGGGATCCCTTCCCATTGAACTTGTCATACTTGGGCGGCTTACTGATCCCTGGAGGGAGCCGCTTTGCAACATGATGTGGTGGGTATGGCACCCTATAGGCATTAAATGCAACATAATCGCCTTCACTTTGTTCAGCAAGCTTCAATTTGATCATTCTCTCCACCATCAGCATGTTCATGATAGTCGGATCAACCAATTCGTGGTAAAAATGTGCTGGCTGCAAATAGGGGGTGACCAAGGTGGTCGCCTGCAGAGGAGGACGCAGTAGTGAAGGTGTCCGGTGCACCTGTGGTAGCACTGGCGGCATCAACGACTGTGGTGGGCGTTGCTGAGTGGCCGTCATGCTTGGCTCTACCGATTGGGGCAGGGTATACAGTGGTGGGAAGTCGCCGGCATTGACAACTCCCTGTGATGATTTAGCCTGCATCTCGGGGTGTTTGGAGACTGAGGCTTGCTCCGTCTTCCACATGAGCTGCTTCTTCAAGAACTCTATCTCCTGTTGGTACTTTCGGAGTAGCATCAGCACCGACGGGTCCATAGTTGCCGTGTTGGGGATAGCTTCTGTTGTCTCCCCTGGCGCACCTTCAGGCAGCATGTCAAGTAGTACATCTTCCTCTTCTATCATCACCACATTGGCGGTTAAAATGGTAGCTTCATCATTTTGCAAGTGATGGGCTAGAGCCTACTTTCCCCTAGCCACTACCAGCATATTTCTTGCGGCTTCCACCCTTCTAGTATTCAGCCCTGGCCTTCGAGCTAATCGAGCCAGCTCTTGAGGCTCCTCAGGTAGTCTTCCATGTTGGTCGGACACCCCAGCCATATTGAAAGTGAAGACTCACATTTCTTTCCTCTGGCGGTGGACCCTCCTCTTTACATGCTCCGGGAAGGTCAATCTCTCGAATACGGAGGCTCTTCTTCTCTCTCCCTACCGAGGAGTGGTCTCATCGGCTTCAATCTCCAAGCCGTCTTCATATCCATTGTCGTCGACTGACGACGACATTCTTCTTTCTTCTTCTTCTTCAGTTGCCATTGATTGATGGGAATCGAGTCCAGGCATCTCCATTTTATTTTTGCCTTTATGTACTTTTGTTTTTATTTATGTCCTTCCATAAATAGGGGTGTGATTATAGGGCTTTAGTAGCCAAAGGGTCATTCTTTAGGAGTCTTTGGGTTTTGTGCTCGGACTTTATATGAGCATGCACTGCCTTTGCTACAGTGTAAGCTCCGACTTTAATACGCAAAGAGCAAAACGTGCACGGACTTGATAACAAACAAAACGTGCGAGGATAAAAACATGCACGGACTTACATGCGAAGGAACAAGGAATCTACACGGACTTCGGTTCCTTCCAAGAAGAAAAGATGCACAGACTTGTTTGTGCACGGACATTGTGAAACAAAGTGCACAGACTTTGTTTGGACAAAGTGCACAGACTTTGTTCGAACAAAGTGCACGGACTTTGTTATCAACATGAAAACCTGCACAGACTCTGCTACAGTGCATGCAGAGATGAGATATGCACGGACTTGAAATAAGAAAACAGAACGTGCAAGGACTTCAAAGAAAGTGCACGGACTTTATTTTCCTTTTAACAAAAAAGTGCTCAGACTTTGTTTGAAAGAAACGTGCACAGACTCATATGCGCACGGACTTAACAAACGAGCAAACAGGAACATGCATGGACTTCAGGAAATGTGCACGGACTTAAGGAAACGTGCACAGACTTGATATGCCATGGAACAAAGAATGTGCTCGGACTTATGTATCCACGGATGCATGTTTTCAGAAAACATGCACGGACTTAAACTCAACACAAAGTGCACGGGCTTTATAGAAACGAGCACGGACTAGATTTTCAACACAGCCAAAATCTGCACAGACTTGGTTCGTGCCTAAGATAAAAAAGCATGGACTCTGCTGGCAAATAGGCGTACACTGACTTGGAGTTCACACCAAACATGCATGGACTTGACAAGCAAGTTAACAAGCAGGCACGGTCTTACCAAAGCATGCATGGACTTGGGTTAGTCAGAAGGTGCACAGACTTTAGTGTGCACAGACATTGTAGTGCTCATACTTGAAAGAACAAAGTGTACGAACTTGAAGTGTAAACAACGTGCATGGACTTCATGTTCAATGGAACAAACGTGCACGGACCTGGAAGGAACATTGTGCATGGACTAGAAAGTATATAAACGTGCACAGACTTTGGTGTTCACACCAAAATGTGCACGGACCTTGGATTGCAGAAATGAAACATGCACAGACTTCTTAAGGCACCTAAGAAACATGCAAGGACTCGGACTAAGTGTGCACGGACTTGAATATGCATGAAGGAAAAAACATGTACGGACTCAATACCTATACATCGAGCAAAGCAACTAAGTAAATAAAACATGCATGGAGGTTAAAATGTGCACAGACTTAAGTGTTCTATGCATGACCTCATGACTATTAACATACACATACATTGACCCTTAGTGTAGCATGTAGCAAAATGGAAGTCTGAGATATCTGTACTGACCTAAACACGTATCAGACTTGGATGATCATTGACTTTACCTGTTAGAAGCTGATTCACATTTTGCCAGAAAGTAACTGGCCGTCAGTTGGAGTTGACCGTTGACTTTCTTTTCATGTCTTTTTGAATCATCTTTAGTACGTCAGTTGGAGTTGACTGTTGACTTTCTTTTCATGTCTTTTTGAATCATCTTTAGTATGTCCGTTGGAGTTGACCGTTGACTCTCTTTTCATGTCTTTTTGAATCATCTTTAGTACCTGTTGAGATATTTCATACATTCAATGAATGGATCACAATTAAATGATCGAAGTCATATTATGATGACGCATAATATTTGTCATCATCAAAACTTCAGAGCCATGGGGGACGCAACACAGCTTACCTACAACAGCTGAGCATTACAGCTTGCTTCTGCTTGGCAATATAGCTTAGCCATCCGCTGACTCACAGCTTGAACCACTGGAGATTACAGCTTGACCCGTCCAGAGGAATCCTCCTCTGCCCGCTAAGCCTCACTGCTTGGTCGGCTGACAAACAGCTTGAAGAAAAGATAAAAGGAGAAATATGGATTGGAAGAAACAACAACTGAAAGTTGTAAACACTAAATCCTAAATGTGGCTCTCACAGAGCTAACTGGCCTGGATTTGATCCACTGTCCAGTAGAGACTGATCTTCAGATGACTCTCTTCTTCTTCTTCTCAAACTCTCGATCTCTCTTTTTCTTTCTTCTTGCCCACGTCGAGGATGTAACTCCCTCTTAGAACTCCTCCACTCGCAGGACTCATGTCGCTGGTCCACTATTTAAACCTGGGAAAGGTAAGGCCAAACTAAGCCTAAACTCCCTGAGCAAGAACCACTTGGTGGTGAGGAATCTCACGCCCTCACCCCTTCTTAGTCCTCGCATCAAGGCTCTACTGACTTAGGCATCGGAGGGTTTTTCCCCAAGGAACCATCCCTGAGCACCTCTGACCTGTTTCCCTATCTTGTAGTTCGTAACTTCATGGTCATCATCTCCAGCTCAAGACCAGCGCGAGATTATCTCTCTTCATTTGGCGCCATCTGTGGGAAATGAGTGAATAGCCGACATGGTGCGACGGTGTTCTAGCAGGAGGGCCACTGGCGACAAAGGGAAAGCTCCGGCAATGGAGGAGGGTGCACTGTCCCAACATATGAGGGACACCCCCTCTCACGCCAGAACCCAACCAGCAATCTACCCCCACCCACGGTGGAGAGGCGGCCCCCTATCAGGAGCACGAACCCCCTCCAAACCCTCAACGTAAAACTGGATAGCCTCATTAATCTAATGAGGACCCAGGCGGCCAGGGAGGAGCGTTTGCGACTCCCCAAGGAGATCCCCTGCCATGGGGATGCTTCTTTGCAAACTGCAGAAGGCTGCTTCATTCTCCGGGGATGATAGATAATTCACAACCGGTCAGGAGGACCATCGCAAGCCCCTCCCCCGGAACAAGAAGCCTCCTCTACTTCGAGGAGGGAGAAGTCTGGAGCGCGCTAGTCACCTCCCGAGATAGAAGGTCTCAAAGGGCGTCGAGGCAGCTTCCGGGTGCGCCCTCACAAGCCCTCGACCCAGTGACAATCGGAGTTGTCCCTCTAGCTGTGAGACTTTAAGAGGCATTTCGTAGAGCAAGAGCATGCCCTCCGCGCCTTGCAGAAGACCACTCCCGAGGAAGATGCGGAGAAATCCCCATTCTCCGATCATGTCTTGAAGGTAGAGATCTCTCTCAGTATCTCCCTCCCGACCATCAAGTCATATGATGGCCAGGGCGACCTGGTAGATCACTTCGACAGCTTTGACGCCCTGATGACTCTCCACGGGGCTTCTAACACCATCAAGTGCCGAGCATTCGTGACCACACTGGTCCAGGGCACTCAGGCTTGGTTCAGAGCCCTCACCTCAGGCAGCGTCCAAGACTTCAAGCAATTTGGGCGGGTCTTCAAGGAGAGCTTCGGCAGTAGCAGTCCCCCTAGGTCGGTAGCGGGGCTGTTGGTTCTCAAACAGGAGCAGGGGGAGAAGCTACGGGCCTACATTAACCAATTTAAATCAGAGGCCCTACGCATCCCTCGCCTGGATGTAGCCTTGACCATAACCGCACTGACTGGAGGCACCCGGGATGAAAACCTCTGGCGTGAGCTAGTCCTGTATCCTCCCACCTCCCTTGCCTAGCTAGTGACCCTGGCATTGTGCCACGCTGAATGCGAGGAAGTCCTCAACGCTTGTCACAGCATAACCGGCTCGGGTCGGGAGGGGGACAAGAAGTGAGCGTCTGAGCCAAGCTCGGGCTAAGGAAAAAGGCGGAACCGAGATAGGGAGCATAAAGAACCGTCTCAGAGGTACGAGTGATATGCCACCCTAACTGCTCCAGTTTATGAGATCTATAAAGACATCAAAGGCTCGAGCCTCCTCTGCCAACCCGAGCCTATGAAGGCGAATCGTCACAACCGCCGCAAGCAGTACCTCTTCCACAGCGACCACGGGCACCACACCGATGACTGCCACCAGCTCCAGGATGAGATAGAGCATCTCGTCCGTTAGGGGCACTTGTCTTGGTACGTGTTTGGGCAGACGGAGGACCGCGACACCCCTGAGGAGATCGACAACATCCCCTGGGGGGTCCACATCAACGTCATCGTTGGAGGAGCTGCGTCTGGAGGAGATAGCAACCAAGGAAGTAAGCGTCATGCCGAGCGGGTGAGCCGAGCCTCTGAGCCCTCTAAGGCCCCGTTGGTAAGCGAGCCACAGGCCCTGGTATTCTGTGACCCGGACCTGGAAGGGTTAACAACCCCGCACGATCATAGCATCATTTGCATGTAGGTCCGTGCATGTTGCACAAGGTCCGTGCAATATTAAAGTCTGTGCACATTTCAGTTAACTGCATAGTAGGTTCATGTAGAGTTCATTTCATATACAAAGTCTGTGCATTTGACTTGCAAGGTCCATGTAATTTTCTCTGAAACGCAGCAAAGCCTGTGCACGTTTTCATGCAAGTTGTTGTAAGGTCCGTGCACATTCCACTTACTACATATAGGTCCGTGCATATGATCTTAAGGTCTGTGCTTGTTTTCGTTCAGCGTCTCATAGTCCGTGCATGTTTTACCGCATGGTCTGTGCACATTTTGCATTGCTTACATAAATTCTGTGTACATTTTTAAGCTTTAGCATATACCAGGTCCGAGCTTGTCTCAAGTCTGTGGAAAGTTTTATTTATGCACACATAAAGTCTGTGTAATCTTTGTAGAGGACCGTGCATATTTGCCTCGGGCTAAAGCCTGGTCTGTGTATATCCTGACAGAATGCATATAAGGTCCGTGCACTTAACCATTTTAGAGTCTGTGCATAATTGCCTTGATGACATTCAAGTCCGTGCATCTTTTGCATTGCACACGTAAGGTCCGTGCAAGGTTTGTCTTGTGCCTAGTGAAGTCTGTGCATATTAAGTTCATGGGATATAAGGTCTATGCATATTTTGCATCATGCATACACATAGTCTGTGCACTTCTCAGCCTTGTAGCCATATCAAGTCCATGCACATTTTTCTCATCTAAGCATTATTGCCATATAACATGATAAAGTCTTACCAAGGTTGTCTTGTGGACAGTTTGAGTCCGTGTACATTTTGTTCTAACGATTTATCAAGTCTATGCAATTACTATCTTTGTCTGACTATCTTATGTCGTCTAGGTGTTCGATATGTTGACAGAGACTTGACATAAAGGGCTCCAGAACCAGGAGAAATATCTGTTCGTGAACTTTAAGGAGGGCACATGATTCGAGGCAGAATGCAGGCTGTTGCTCATGACACGTGGAAGCCATTAAGCTCAGATGCTGACATGTGTCCAGTGGAGATCAGATCTAGACGAAAAAGTTTGGGTGGGAAACGTGGCTTCCACACGCCTATCTATCTGTTGGGACAGGATGAGCGTGGCTAGAGGATCCAGAGGGGGGGTGAATGGATCTATCACCCAATAAAAATTTCTGACTGGCTAGAACAAAATCGATGCGGAATGTAAAGGACTGCTAAGGCGGATGGTGCGCCTTCTGGTAAACAGATAGAGCACACTCAGGTCAAACCAAACAGATGGGTTGCCTATCAGTCCTAATCGAACATCTAACTAGAGGACAGGGCAAGACACTTAGAGCATATTTAATCGAGTCCAAACCAAAACCATTCTCAAGCTGTCTTACTCAATCATCTACGGCGCAATGAACACAACAAGAAGACGATGCAAGCCACAGAAACAATCACACAATAGGTGGGGATTTTTTAGGTGGTTCGGTCCTCCAGACCTACGTCCACCCCACACTTCAACCCGAGTATGACTTACTGCTGCGCAACACAGCTTGCGTCTGCTGGGCCTTACAGCTTAGCCTACAATCGCTGAGCCTCATAGCTTGCTGTCCGAGGAATACTCCTCGCCCGCTGAGCCTCACAGCTTACTGTCCAGAGAAAACTTTCTCTGCAATCGGTAGGGATTACAGCTTACCCGTCTAGTGGAATCCTCCACTACAGTGCTGACACACAGCTTGAAGGAAAATGTTTCAGAAAATAAATGAAAACAAACAAAACAAATGTATCCCTGCAGGGAATATTGTTCAAACAGATGAGCGTACTCAGATCTGGTTTTGAACTAGAGATCTGAGAAGATGAGACTCTCAAGGGCCCTTTGTCTAACACTTGATAGATAGTCACTCTCCCTCTCTACTCTTTCTCTTTCTCTTCTTCTTCTCTCTGTTTCTCTGTTTCTCTTCTTTTTCTCTCTGTTTCTCTCTTTCTCTTCTTCTTTGGATCGAATGGGCGCAGCCCAACTCCTGCTTCTTCTCCAAGTCTTCTATCTTTTTCGATCAGTCTTCTTACGAAGGAGAAGGCTTCTGCGGAGAGCACATCCCATCCGAGCCCTCTGAACAAGCAACACATTGTCGTGGAGCCATCTCCGGAGTCACGACAGTGAAAAGAAACTAACCCCCGGGAATCCCACAACCCATGGGCCCCGAAGAAAAATTAAATGAACCAAAACTTGTGCACGAAATGGGCTCAGGGCCGGCCTTCAACGGCACACTCCCTAGTGCCTCCTACGGCACGCTCAATAGTGTCTTCAACGGCACGCTCCTTCCCCGGCATGCCCATCCGTGGGTTCCTCGCCGGCACACTTGCCCAGCGGGTCTTCGCCGGCATGCCCCTACAGCCTTCACCAGCACGCACCCTCGACCCCCCCCAGTGGCACAGTCGTGGCGCCTTCAGCGGCGCGCCCTCGGTGGGCTCTTCGACGACTTGCCCAGTGTGGGCTTCGTCGGCATGCCCCTGGCACCACTTCACCAGCACGGCCCCGTGCGCCTTCGCCGACATGGTCCCAGTGCCCTACCAACGACGCACTCTCCAGCCCTTCAACAGCACGTCAGCAGAGTCCTTTGGCGGTACACCCAGCCCCTTCAACGGCACAGGTCTTCCAACGACCGACAGAACAAATCTCACGCCATTCCCTATGGATCCTCGGTGCGCAATAGGATGGCTGAGGTGTCAAATGGGGAAGCAAACACACCCCCTACTTCCTGTCAACAAAGGGCAACCGGGGTCAAATCCCCATTAATAAACCACATTCCCACCTCCGTCGCCCCGCGTTCAAAGGCCCTGTGCCATTGAAGTGTAAAAGACTCCTTTCCACGAGAGAGAGAGAGACACAGAAGGAGAGGAAAGAACAGAGACAAGAAAAGAAGGGGAAGGAAGAGCCATCACCGGGTAGTAGGAACCGGAGAAGAAGAAGAAGAGAAGAAGAGGAGGAGCGTCGGCTGCTCTCCCCGGCCACTGCTCCGCCACCACCATCTAAGAGAGAGGAAGAGAGTAAGAGAGAGAGAGAGATTCTATAGCGGGGGTGTTTGGGAGAGCAGGAAGTAGTCACCCCTGTTCGACCTCAACCTCCTTCATTCCTTTCTTTCTTCTTTTCTCTCTCCCTTCCCATCGCTTGTATCTTCCACTCCGGTGTTTTGAAATGTACGAGACCAATTATGGCCTTCGTCTTTTATGAGCAAAGCTTGAGGTTTTCACCACCGCCTCCATTTGGTTGGGTTCTCCTACGTGTTTGATGACTTCCCTCACCTTTCCTCGATGATTTCACTTTTTCTGTAACCCAAGCCCTCTCCGGACATCCAGAGACACTCCCCTCTCCTTTGCCTAAGGCCTCCCTCCTCTGGGACCAGCTAAGCCAGGGCCCTTGAAGCTGTCTTCCCCCTTTGGCTCCACCACATTCAGCTAGCCCTTAGTCTAGCTCCTCTAGCCCTTGGCCGGTACACCCCTGAACAACCCTCCAGCGGACACCTTCAGCCCTCTCCCCAGCGGCACACCCCTGAACAACCCTCCAGCAGTACCCCTTCAGCCCTCTTCCCAGCGGCACACCCCCGAACAACCCTCTAGCGGTACACCCTTAGCCCGCTGCCCAGCGGCACACTCAGCCTTGGCCTCCAGCGGTACGCCCTTAGCCTTCTTCCCAGCGGCACACCCTCAACCCCTTGGCCCTCTTAGCCAGTATATCGTTGGTCACCCTTCCCCGGTATACCCCCGAGCTCCTTGGCCAGTACACCTTCTCATCCCCTTTGCCCTAGCTACCCAAAGCCAGTCCAAGAATTCCCTTTCTCTCTCATCAACCCCTCTATGCTTTTCGAGGTTTCATGAAAGGTGTTGCTATCGGCGGACGTCCACCCCCTACTGTTGGGTTCCGCCACTCCATGTCAGCGTGTTCCCTGCCTCTCCCTTACGTTCGGGTCAGGGGAAGATGCTACCAAATTTTTGTCAGAATTAACAACAATGCGTCGAAAGACCAAAGGGAGCAATAAGTAAACAGAACAATAATTAATAGAACACTTTAATTAAGGTAAGTGAACCATGGACATCACAAAGAGACGTGGACTAAGTAATGACAGGAGGAAGAGACAACTCGTATAAAACTGTACAAAAATTATGACCTTCAATGGATTGCTATCGAATCGTTGAAGTTAGCTTATGGGAATATCAAAGAAGAAAAGAAAGAAGAAGTAGAATGAAGGATTTTGACAAGCTTATGCGGTCAATCATAAATGATTACCGTGATGACTATGGAACTGATGGAGTTCTCGAAGAACTCTTTGGAGAGGACTTTGATCTAGGCGAGATCATCGTCGACATGTTTAACGCCGGACTTATCCCTAACGATCGAATGGAGGCTTTTATTAATGAGTAATCTTAAGTCGTTTTTCTACGCTGCTGGTCTTGCTGTGTTGGCAATGGGCGCAACCGTCCATGTCACCAATAACATCAAGCCCGCCTCGGTCGAAAAGATTTATTCTGACGGTGGCGGTTCGATCTTCGAGTTCATGGATAAGTACAACCGGATTGCTGACGAAGATGGTCGTGTAGAAGTCCGTGGTGTCTGTGCTTCGGCCTGCACGTTCTTTCTCGGTCTGGTTCCGAAGGAAAGCGTCTGCTACTCAGACAAGGCTTACCTCGGCTTCCATGGTGTTTACACCGGTTCGCTATTTACCGGCTCTCAGTTCAATCAGCCTATGACTGAGTGGACTTATAACTACGTTTACACTCCAGAGGTCATCAAGAAGCTCGAAGAATCTGGATGGAGCATGGAGCATGATGTCGATCTGACGGAGAATCCTACTGGTCTGATCTGGAAGGGTCCTGACTTCCTGAAGTCTCTCGGATATCAGAAGTGCGATGGCTGAACGGAAACGCAATTACCGTCGGGAATACGACGACTATCAAGGAACACCAGAGCAAAAGAAACGGCGGGCACAGCGGAATGCTGCTCGTCGTAAGCTCGGCCTAAAGAAGGGTGATCCTAGAGAAGCTGCACATATTGGCGCTCCCCGAAAGGGGAGTCTCGCCAAGGTGAGAGTCAAGGCTGAAAGTCGTACTAAGAACCGTAAAGATCAACCCAAACGTTCTGGAAAGAATCAGAAGAGTGGATCATGAAGAGAGTCACGGAATATCCTTTCGTATATGTAAAGTGGATTGATTCTGCAAGTTACGACGAACAATCATGGCATAAAATTTCTGATCACGCGGTCAAGCCTATATCGATTGAATCCGTCGGATTTCTTCTGTCTGAGGATAACGATCAGGTGACTGTCGTCCTTTCGATTTCTGAGCACGATGGTGTGGCAGGAGACATCACAATTCCGGAGGTCGCCATTCTCGAAATGAAGGAATTGACATTTGCCAAGAGGTAACATCGAGGGATATCGTGCGATCAATCGTCACCATGTTCCATCAAAGATGTGGTCTTCATGGACTCTTGTAGCTCGTCATGTCTTCAATAAGACATATGAAAGCATGATGCTCGATCAAGGTGTCTTTATGTCTACGAAGATCGTGTCAGAAAAGGCATTCCTCTCGGCAGAAGATTGGAAGGTCACAGCTTGGAATGCTGCATTTACAGCAGCTTCTATTTGCTCTCGTGGCGAACGACATATTCTCAAAGACCTGACTAATAAAGTGAAGGGTAAGTAAATGGAAAAGCTTGAAAATTACTCTCTCGTACAGTCGTTTACTGATCTTGATGACGCGACTTATTTTCTAGATAACACCTTGCGTGAAGAGGCGACTGACGGTTGGGAACTCGATCAGGGTGGCATTCAGTACGTCAATCATCAATGGCGTGTCGGTCTGATCTTCGCTCGTCAAATGAAGAAGAAGGACGATGATCTGTTGTCCAGTCTGGGTGATTTGGATGGTGTCTCCTTCCTTGACGCCGGAGTCCCGTCGGATAACGAGAATGGTAACTAAACCTCTATACGGCAAGGTCCTAGTCTCTCGTTCTTTTCCTACACAGGTAGAGGCGAGAGACTTTGCGAAGGATTATAAGGCTCAATATAAACAAGCTGACATGTCTATGAAGTACGATATCAACAGGACATCAGCATCAGAATGGACAGCTACGGTATATGTCAAAATCTAAAATCAATTCGATATATCTCATAGGGAGTCTCCGAAATGAAGAAATTCCTCAACATGCTGAAACGCTACGATCCTTGGGCCTTGACGTCTTCGATGACTGGTTTGGAGCAGGACCGGAAGCCGACGACTGCTGGAAGAAATATGAAGAAGGTCGTGGTCACGGGTACAAAGAAGCTCTTAGGGGTTACGCTGCTCGCCACGTTTTCGAGTTTGATCGTCATCATCTTGATCGTTGCGATGCCGCTTGTCTTGCTCTACCTGCTGGCAAATCTGGCCACCTTGAGCTTGGGTATGTTGCTGGAAAGGGTAAGCCGACTTTTATCATTCTGGATCGACCTGATCGATGGGATGTGATGTATCAATTTGCCACGGAGGTTTTCCATAATAAGGAGGAAATGATCTCCTATTTTTCAAATTCGGAGAATTGAAATTGATAACGGCTGAACAAGGGCAGAAATTCAAAGCAGATGCTGGAAAGCTTCAGGGACGATTACTGTTCGAAGGAATGCCTCGTGCGTTGAAACTCGCGATGGCTGTCCTCTCGTATGGTGCGCAGAAGTACGAAGCGCACTCTTGGCGGAAGGTCACAGCAGACCGATATAAGGATGCGAAGGCTCGTCACATGATTGAAGGTGAGACTGAATTCGCAGATGAAGAATCTGGACTTTGGCATAAGGCTCATGAGCTTGTCAATCTGATGTTTCTGATCGAGCTTGAGACTCAAGAAATGAGCGACGACGAGTTTAGAGAACTCCTCACATTCAACAAACCTCCACAGGATCATAAAAATGTCTAAAGAATTCCGTATTTTTGAAGTAGATAAGTACGATAATCGCTGGTTTGTAGCTCGTCACTCTACGATGGAGTCGGCTAAGTTCTTTTTGAAGCGAGTCAAGCCAGAGGGTGAGAAGTTCATCATCCAAGATGAACTCGGACAGGAGTATGCAGTTTGAAGATCGCACTAGATTACGATAAGACTTATAATCTAGATAAAGACTTCTGGAATGAAGTTGTCATGGTTGCATCTAAGTACGGACATGATGTCAGAATTGTTACAGCGAGGTCTCCTGTAGACGATCCATTGACACCAGATCGTATTCCAGCTATTCCAGTCATCTATTGTGATGGTATCGCAAAGCGTTTTTTCTGTCATTGGTTTGCTGATAAATCTTCGGCGACTGATCGAGGATGGGACCCTGATGTCTGGATCGATGACAAGCCAGAAGGAATCGATAAGAACTCGTCAGCCACGAAAGAGATACTTAAGGAATGGCGAGCGTCAGAAGAATACTTGAAGTAGAAAAACAAAAAGCCCGGCTCCAATCCGACTCACGTAGAGAAGGAAAGGATGACCGGGCTAATTTTTTATTCAAATCTCGATTACATCGAGACGCCTTCTTGATAGACGTTATCATTATAGACTGGACGTCCGACACCAGACTCATGTGCTGACTTGGCTTTCAAGATAGCCATTCGGACATTAGGATCATTCAAGTTAAGCGGGGTATTCTTGGAGACATCGTATCCCGCTTGACGGAGGAATCGAACAAGGACGTTCGGATAGTTACCGGGGGCAGCAGCCCATTTCCTTGTGATTTCGACAGGAGTATTCGTCCCCTGCCTTCCGTAACGCTGTAGGAGCTTGCTAGCAGCAGCTATGCCATGTTGTGGAGTAGCGAACTGTGCGTAATATCCACCCTCATTCTTAGGCCGCTTGACTACACCAGTAAAGCCCGGTTGCTTAGCAGCGAATGAATTGTCGATATTTCCTACGATAGAGATCGCTCCGGGATTGTTCAGACGGATAGCAGCAGGAAGTCTCCTGTTAGCAAATCGATCCAGAACTCCGGCAGCCATTGACTGAGTATTAGAACGTGGTTCTACGAACTCCAATCCAAGATTGGTTCTGGTCTGGCTTCTGGCTTCATCAGACATCTTTGATCCTACAGGATCGAGGAGTCCGCCAGTTTCTTCTTCGTCCATATCAGACGACATGAAGTCGAGTTCACCACCGTCTTCAGAAATCTCTGGAAGAATTGTTCCGCCTTGATCACGATCATCAGGAGAACCTGAACTATTCGGACCCTTAGCTTCAGCAATAGCTTCACCGAGAGGTTGAGTCAATCCGTCATACATCCAAGCAAAGAAGCCCTTCTTGGACTCTGCACCCGCTCCTGTAGCTGTAGGATTGACGCCGTCGAGATCGACAGACAATGATCTGACAAACTCTCTTGCGACCTCTTCCCGATCACCACCCCGAGCGTCGATGATAGGACCGAGAACAGAGAAGACTTTATTGATCGCATCGACTGAGCGACCGTATGGTTTCCAGACTGTAGCGACCTCACGAGGGTTCAAGCCTTGATCAGCAACGACTTGGACTCGCATTGTCTTAGGATCGAACTGGAGTTGAAGCTGAGATTTCCAATCCTTCAGATTTGCATTCAATGAATTAATATCACCAGCAGCAGCAGAGAAGGCTGGAATCGAACGAGCAGAAGTCATCGCCCATTGGAAGTACGTATCCTGATCTTCCTTAGAACCCTTCGAATATATACTCTGTGTCACACGAGGATCGAGGAATTTCGTATATAGACTCTCCATATCCTCAGGGGAGACTACGCGACGATCCATCCAATTCTTGGCTTGAGGGCCGAAAAGGGATTGGACGACGTTATGGACGTTATCAGGCCCGACATTCTGATCTGTAAGAACGTTGAACTTCGCCCAGGGCCTCTTCGCGGGATGGGGTATAGGAGTCGTGGTCGGGGCCGGTGGCGCCTCCTCAATATATGTCGGCTTCTCTACTTGCCAGAGAAGATTGCGGTACGTCGCCAGCTGGGTGCTATCCGGGTGGTCTGTGACGGAGAGAAAATAAGAGGAGCAAGGAGTTAGTTACCATTCAACGCCCTAAAGGACACAATAATGACCGACAGGGGTAAAAGAGGATATGATATATGTGCGTAATAGTACGTACCATGAGGGCCGGTATAGAATCGAAGTGTGACTGGCCAGTAGCTCAGGGAGGGCACCTTGTCCTGATGGGCCGCTTCCCGAACCAACCAACACACGTCTCCGACCTTCTGGCACCGGTCGGCAAGAGCGGCCAAGTCTGCGTGCTTCTTGGCAGCTAGATGGCACAGCAAGTTGAAATAATCCATTCCCCAGCCATCAGCATAATAATAAGCGAGGTGCAACTACTTGCCCAGGATGGCCTTCCCCCGGTCTTCAATCTTCAGCCCGTGCACCCGAAGGAGGACGTAGAGCCAAGTAGTGTCCTTGTAATTTTCGGGCCTTCGCTCCTCGTTCCGCATGAAAGTGCGGTACGGGCAAGTTGGGTCACTCTCTGACCGCCAGCTCTTCACCGGAGTGCCCTCTTCCTCGACTGGGAATGGGTAATTGATCAGTTCCAGGTGATCACCCCCGACACCACAGAGGTCCCGCAAAGTCTTCTTGAAATCATCCTCCGCCACCAGGGGCAACTTGACTTGCGGCGTCGGTCGGGCCTTCTGAGCCTCCTTGCGCGCAATCATGAAGGCGGCCACCTCGTCGCTCTTGCCGTGCCACAACCGGAGGAGGTGCTCCGAGTCGACGTCAAGGATGGGCACGGGTTGCCGGCTCATGAACCTCCTCTCCGGCCCATCCCAACAGTCAGTCTTGTGCAATCGATAAAATCCTGTTCGGGCGTTCCACCACTTTACATATTCTGGTGTCACCGGGGGAACCGGGACGGGAGCTGGTACTCGAAAGGTGGCACTGTCCGCCTGATGGAAGAAGTCCCACCAGACCCGAGCAGTCTCGGTGGTCAAGCTCCCCTGGAGATTCCGCGCTGCCAGAGTAAATTGGGCACTGTATGACGGGATATGCTGGTCATACCCAAATTTTCACCTGAAACAGAAAGGATAGTAGGGCTATAACAGTAGACTGTCCCCCTTCCTGAATACTAGCACACTCAGGTGAATTGACAGCGGCCAGTCCCTAAGCTCGGGCTCCAGCAACCGGTGGACTACGTTCTCTTGACTGATGGGGTGCACATATTTCTCCACTTGGTCATCTTTGCACTCCCTCTTGTTATTCACCAAGGGGCTCGAATGCGCAGCCAGCGTCTAAAAGTGAATGGTACCTACTGCATCTTGGGGAACTGTCGTCAATCGGCCCCGAATATCATAGAGCCTCAAAGAAGTAGAGCTCGGCTCTGCGCTCGCGAATTCCAACATTCGCGGTAATAAACCCCAGTCTTGAATGGCGCGAGGAGCGAACTCTAGGAATAGCGAGCAGACCCATGCATTAAAGAAGTGCAGTGGGAACACAAATCGGGCCTGCCGCAGGATCTGGTGAACGCTCACTTCTGAACATCTTATATATCAAGCAGAGGGCGGTCGGGCACAGAGACAACTTGATCCCCCACGCCATCTGACAGGCCGGGTAGATCGCGTCTGGCCGGATAATCGTCTGGTCTCCGTGTGGCAAGGCAAACCAGCATAGCCAATATGTCAGATAGGCGGCACAGTGTGTCAATGGATCAACCGCCATTGGATTCGGCCCGCTCTGATGCCCCTTCGAGGGGATCTTCACATCAGACTTGGGCTTAGCCCGCTTCTTACGGGCGACGACCGTGCCGACGCATGGAAAGTTTTCATATTTCTTTGGCCCGTCAAAGAAGTACTGCAGTTACAAAGTCAATCAGACCCTCTTTCGGTCCCCACGGCGAGGTTGTTTCTCTCCATGCGCCAGCTGGTACAGCTCTCGGTACGCCTTCATCAGGTACCGATAGGAGTATCCCAAGGAGTAGTAGCCATCGAATAGTTGCTGGTAACTGGAGACGATAAGCTGCCTGGCACACACTCCATAATAGGAAAAGGGCCAACGTACCGCGGACTAAGCTTATCACGTCTCCCAAACCTGGAAACACCTTTCATCAGAGATACCTTAACAAATACCTGATCTCTGGGCTCAAACTGGAGTGGACGTCTACATCGATCTACATAACTCTTCTGTCGACTCTAAGCTGTCAGTAATCTTTGTCTGATCAGACAAACCACATCAGTGCACTACTGTACCATGTCTGGTCTTGTCAAAAGTCGGTCATCGACATCAAACCAGTTCAGAGGAGTACGACAAGAACGACCATGCAACGCTTCATACGGAGCCATGTCGATACTGGAGTGAAAGCTATTATTATAGGTAAATTCCACTAGCGACAAGTCTTGACTCCACGAACCCTGCCAATCAGGGCAACACGATCTCAGCATATCCTCTAAGGTCTGAATAGTTCTTTCTGACTGACTATCAGACTGAGGGTGATACGTTGAAGAAAAAGTAAGCTTAGTGCCCAAAACTTTCTGGAAGCTACGCCAGAAGCCGAAAGTGAAATGTGGGTCATGATCTGACACTAGTGAAACTGGAATACCATGTAGTGGCACGATCTTTTCAATGTACAGCTCGGCCAACTTTTACACATTCCAAGCAATTTTAATCAGCAGTAATCTATCTATTTTAGTCAACCTGTCAACAAGCAACCAGATAGCATCAAAGCCCTGTAAAGACCGAGGCAAACTTACAAGAAAATCAGTTGCAACATGATCCCATTTCCACATCAAAATTTCCAATGGTTGGAGCAGTCCGCCTGGTTTCTGATGTTCGGCCTTAACCTGCTGGCAAGTCAAACAACGAGCAACAAAGGATGCCACGTCCTTCTTCATACCTGGCCACCAAAACTACTATTTCAGATTCTGATACATCTTGGTGGTACCTGGGTGAATTACAAACCGGGATCCATGGGCTTCACTCAGAATCGCATTTCTCAACATGTTAACAGCTGGAATATATAATCTATCACGAAAACTGACGACCAGCTCGTCATCGAACTCGATGTCATGCATCATCACAACACGTGACAAATTAGGATCAGCCTGTTGAGCTTCTTTTATCTACTGATATAAAGCTGAAGTCATAGCCAAATTAACACAAATAGCTGACCTCAGATATGTAGGAAACTCTACACTGATCGACTCACTAGGAAGCTGTTCCCATAATTTCCATTCAAGCATCAATAAATGACTGGCATGCACCCTCCTGCTTAGAGCATCAGCCACAACGTTCATTTTACCTAGCTGATAGGAGAGCTTGAAGTCGTAGTCTTTCATGTATTGCATCCAATGACGTTGTCGAAGATTCAAATCCTTCTGCGAGAAAATATATTGAAGACTCTGATGATCAGAAAAAATTTCAAACTACTCACCATATAAATAATGTCTCCAAATTTTCAATGCAAAGATAACGGCAGTAAGCTCCAGATCGTGCGTGGGATAATTTTCCTCGTGCTTTTTAAGCTGTCGGGAAGCATAAGCAATTACCTTACCATGCTGCATCAGAACTGCACCCAAACCTACGTGAGAAGCATCTGTGCAGATCATAAATCCTCCCGAACCTGAAGGAAGCACTAACACTGGAGACAATGTCAAAAGCCTTTTTAATTCTGAAAAACTCTGCTCACACTGATCAGACCAGATGAAAGGAACATCTTTATGAGTCAACCTGGTCATCGGCGCTGTAATTTTTGCAAAGTCTTGAATAAAGCGACGATAATAACCTGTCAAACCCAGAAAACTCCTGATCTCTGTAACAGATCTCGGTCTCTGCCAATCAATAGCAACCTTAATTTTTGTTGGGTCCACTGCAACACCATCACCGGAGATCACATGTCCGAGGAAGTGAACTTCCCGAAGTCAGAATTCACATTTACTTAACTTGGCATAAAGTTCATGATCCCTAAGTGTCTGCAGGACAATTCTTAAATGTTGTGCATGATCCTCTTCAGTGGCAGAATATACCAGAATGTCATCAACAAAGATCACCACAAACTGGTCTAGGTAAGGCCATCTCGGGGTGGTCCCGGACATCTAGACCCAGCCCTTGAGGGCAACCTTATTGTTCCTTCAGGCCTGGCTGGGCGTCGGGGAAGGTAGATCTCCCTCCAGAGGGGCTATGGGAACTTCCTCTGCCCTTTCTCTAGTCATGGCACCTGCTACTGCCTCTAGTCTAACAACCGCAGCAACGAGGCCGGCAACTGTAAAGAAGAATTAGCCAAAGCGGCCAGAATAAGCAGATAAACCGTGGAAGAATGAAGAGTTTACCTTCAACTTTAGGCCCCTGCGTATGAGAAGCCTCAAATTCTTCGAAAGATACAACCGGAGGAGGGACGATTGCTGGTTCCTGTTCTGCGCCTTCCTCCGACGCGCCTATGTCACCCGAGTCACTGCCTGTTTGGCCTTGCTAACGACCTCTTTCACTTGAAACCTGGTCCGCTTCTGCAAGTCACCAGGAGGCAATGGTGCCATGGTCGGGGCCGGCTCGGGGATCCCAAAGTATGTTGGCTTCTGGGCCTTAACTATCAACTCCCTAAAATGTCGAGTCTCCTCTGAAGAGAGTCGGACTGCACAAGCACAAGGGTGAGAGTGATACATGCTGAAATGTGAAAGAAATAGCTCAAAGCTGAATAGAAGAAATGAAAGGTACCTACCGGCCCCATGTACAGGAGAGAAAGAGGCCAATAGAACAACGAAGGCACTTTGTTTCTTGAGGCCGCCTCATGAATAAGCCAGCATACATCGCCAATCTTCTCACTCTGTTCGACCAGCGACTCCAAGTCTGCGTGGTCGCGAGAGGACAGATAATAATACAAGTTCAAGTGGTCCAGCCCCTATCCATCGGCATATTTGAAGGAAATTAGGAGGGGATGATCCAGGATGGCTTCACTCGGGCTGCCAACTGAGAGCCCATGGGAATGAAGCAGTGCAAACAGCCAGGGGGTGTTACTGTATAGTGCATCCCACATGTCCTCCCCTATGATAAAAGTCTTATAAGGATGCAAGCTGTTGGTCTCTGGATGCCAGTCGGCCACCAACAGAATGGGATCCTCCATTGGCAAAGGGAGCTGCTGAAGAGCTACCCGCTCACTGCTCACCCGGCACAATCCTTGAAGCATCTTCACATAATCATCCTTTCTGATCTCGGGCATCTTTGGGTCGGCCTTGGATGAATAACGCTTCACAGCCTTCCGCACTTCCAGATAAGCCACTACCTCTGTGTTGGTCCAAGACTTCAGCTTCTTCAGATAAGAAGGTTCAATGTTGAGGATTGGCTCTGGCTGGGAATCCAAGAATCGGCGTTCTGCAACAGACCAGCATTCTCGGCGAAAATTTCTATAAAACCCCATCCGTGAATTCCACCACTTGATATATTCTGGAGTGGCTCAGGGGAAGCGAGCAGGGGGTGGAACCCTGAATGATACATCCTCTCGACAGTGGAATTAGTCCCACCACGCACGAGCCTCGTCATTGGCCACCTGGCCGGCTCTGTGCTTATTCGGCAACCCAAACTGTGCGGAAGAAGAAGGGATGTGCTGATCGTAGTCAAAATTTCGACTGAACTTGAATGGATAGTACGGATCCAGCCACAGGATGCCGCTCTTCCGAAAGACAAGGATGCTTGGTCTAATAGCCAGTGCCCAGTCAATCAGCTCTGACTCTAAGATCGGCCTCGTACACTTAGCGCCAGAGATCGGATGTATGTATTCCTCTGTCCCCGATAGACTGCACTGCCTCATCTTATTCATGAGTGGGCTGGAATGAGCTACTAGGCTCTAAAAGTGCAGAACTCTGGGTGAGCCTGTGGGAACCCTAGTTAGTTTACTCCTAATGGTGAAGAGCTGTTCTGCCACCGAAGACGGTTCGGCACTGGCAAATTCTATCATCCTCGGGACAAGGCGAGATGACTGTAATGCCCGAGGAGCAGCTTTCGGGAACAGGGTGCAGACCCAAGCATTGAAGAAATGTAATAGACCGATGGTCCACAAATTCTTGGGAAGACGAGTCCTATGCAAGTCTCCCAGCATTTTGTAAATCAGGCATAAAGCCACTGGGCAAAGGGACAGCTTCGTACCCCAAGCCATCAGCAATCCCATCACCCGTTCTCCACCCCTACCACATCTATCACCACCTAGCACACCCAGCTCGTAGGCAGCAACAAAAGTCCAAATTGCAGAGCCTGCCCCGGAGTCATTCGGTGACTTCTATAGGCATGCCATACATCAACGAAAATCTCTCCCAGCTAGCTTTGCGGGTGAGGTAATCTCGTCTCAATCCGAGTTCGGATCTGCTTGGGAGAGCCGTTCTCCACAGACAGGGCAGAACCAGTCTGGCCTGCAACCAGAAGTGACTTACAGAAGCTCCTGTGACCACACCACAACTCCCCTTGATGTGCCACTTAGCCGGAGTGGAGTAGCACCAGTCACCTATCCAACGCATCATACGGGGCACCGTTTGAAGCTCGGAGCAGCCCATTTTGATTTTTCTACCCCAAGGTCGCAGATCAGGTTAGCCAGGATCCGCCCAGACCCCCTCCCACTCTTCTGGGCATATCTCTCGACCCCGACATTGTCTGGGGCTCTTCCTGGCTTCCGCTTGAAGGAGACTCAACACGGTCATATTCATCTTGATCCCGGTGCATTTGGACTCCGGGAGTGGCCGTGACGACTTCATCCATTTGCTGCTGCACCCCAGCACCAGTCTGAGCCAGAGCACAGAGGACCAGGACCTAAGTCTGCCCCAGCTGGTGATGATGACGGGACCACCCATAGAAATTCACAGGCATACCAGGGCCTGCCAGTGACGTTTCGGCACCAGCCACGATGACTTCTGAGCTTCGTGGAGTGCATGGCAGTGTCTATAGAGACTCCCTGTCCAGCTATTCTAGACCTAGATAGAACTGAAGAAGCGCCCACCCAGCAATGTCTTAGCTTCACTCCCCTCCCCGTCTGGCCGGCTTACCATCTCTCCCTGTGTGGAGGTAGTGTTTGTTTGTACTCCACTTCTCCCCACCTTGAGGTCCCCCACCTGTGCGAGGCGTAGTGCTTGTACATTATCTAGCAGGGTGAAGCTCCGATCAACGCAGTGTGCAGGGAACCCACACTTCCCCGCCCGCCCTCGTCTCCGAACGGGGTTGGTTTCCTCAAACCAACCTGGTAAGCTCCAGCCCTTGCTCCCCTCAGTGTTTGTTCCTTTAATATTCGCAAAACTATTTAGCTGGTCGGTGAGAGAGTGCTCGACCCCGAAGCATCTTGCATATGTGCGGTCATCGTGGGCTGTAGGGAGAGAGAGTGACCTAGTGCCCCCTAGGCACCTAGCCAGCCCCTTGATTGTGGGCATCGTACCTTTGGGAGGGAAACCATAGCCCTTCTGGCCCTCTACCAGTAAGGGTCTTGCCCCACCACCTCGACTCGACATCACCGAGTCACCACAGGAAGCGAGTGCACGCGGTGGATCGGTAATTTCTGACAATCTCAAGTCTTGCAATTGTGTTTGCGATTTAGGTCCAAGGGAACACACCACTTGCTGCATTCACCCACCACTTGTGTCACATCACTCTCTCTTACTCTCTTGCTCTCTCTTTGGTGGTGATCATTGGAGAGGGTCCTATGGCGGCGCCTCTTCTTCTTCTTCTCTTCTTCCTCTTCTGCTTCTTCTTTTCTTCTCCCTGTGTGTCTTCTGTGTGTCTCTTCCCCTCTCTCTTTTTTTGTTCGCCTTTTTTTTGTCAGAGAAGAAGGGGTTTCTATACCCCAACTGCACGGTGACGTGGGCAGGCCGGTGGAGGGGGGAAAGAGGGCACATTGATGGGGATCTGACTTCCCCTCGTCCCCATTGACAGAGGAGTAGCTTGCGTGCCTCACTCTTGTGTTGCCACGTCGGTCGTCCCACTACGCGCTAAGAATCCGTAGGGGAGTGGCGTGAGATCCTCCCTGCCGGATGGGTCGTGGAGAGAGCATGCCGCGCTGAGGATACCCAAGCTAGGTGTGCTGTTGAGGGCCTCACGGGTGTGCCGCTGGGGGGCACGGAAGTGTGCCGCTGAAGGCACTCCAGGGGCGTGCCGGTAAAGTATCCTAGATGAGCGTGCCGTTGAAGACAACCCACGGGTGTGCCATTGAAGGCCATCAGAGCGTGCCGCTGGAGGGCTGCCAGCGTGCCGTTGAAGTGGTGTCTCCCCACCCTCTTCTTCTTCTTCTTTCTTCTTCCTCTCCCGCCGTGAGCGCCCCCTCCTATCTCCCTTCGATCGGCGATGACCACGGTGAGCTCCCACCGGCTGCAGATGGCACGGGGCAACAGCACGGCGGAGACGGTGTGGCGATCGAGGCGACGTAAAGCTCGTGGGGTTTCGTGAAAGAACGAGGGTTTTCAAAGCGTTCTTCGTGATTTTGTCATCGATTCGACAGAGCATTCGCTCCATTGAGGTAGGGTGATGTTCCCTAGCTCCCCGCATTTCATTTCCATGGTTTCTAGCCCGTCGTGAGGTCGAGTGGGGCATGTTTGAGCGGGTTAGGGTAAAACTATGATTTGAGGAGTGATCGCCCGATCTAGCGATTCACTGTATTTTTGGCCAATCCGAGGCCGTAGAATCATGGCTAGGGCTATTGGGGAGCTTCCCCCTTGATTTTCCCCTCTCCCGTAGAGGTATGGGGGCGTGGCCGACGTTTTTGTGCTTAATTCGCCGTTTCACCATCGGGACGACATAGTGGTCGTCTTAGTGACCGTTATGTGCATAACGCGCCCAGGGAGGGGCGTTATGCTCCGTGGGTTTTGAGTCTGGCTTTCGTGGATTTAACGACCCCACGACTGACCGTTATGTTTCGCATAACGTCCCTGTATTGGTGCGTTATGGGTTTCTGGCCATTGATTTTTGACCGTTGGGGGTCCTGGTCACATAACGCGCCTAGGTAGGTCCGTTATGACTATATGACATCCCAGGGAAGGTGCATTATGCTTAACGCCATTGACTTCCACTTAACGTACCAGAGATAGTCCGTTAAGGTCTATAACTCCCCTAGAGGAGTGCGTTATAGTCTGTTTTCACTCCGTGACATAACGCACCATGGCTGGTCCGTTATGTACATAATGCCCCTAGAGGTGTGCGTTATGTTCCCTCTTGTAACTTGAGACTTAACGCACCTGCGCCGGTCCATTAAGGACTATAACGCCCCTGGGTAGACACATTATAGTCTGGTTTTCGCTGGGCCTTTGACGCACCAGTAGTGGTCCGTCATGTGACCATGGCGCACCTGTGTTGGTCCTCCATAGTCTATAACGCACCCGAGTGGGTCCGTCATGCCCTGGACTTTTTCACGCGACGGGCAGTCCCATTTCTTCTCTGACTGTGGTCACCGTGCGACGGTGCTGGTACGTGGGACGGTCCCCGTACTTCGTCGGGTTCGGTCGTTATTTTTTGTGGCTTGAGAGTCTACTCCTTCAGAGACACTCCACTAGTCGTAGCCCACTAGTACGCGTGTGTTGGTATCCACCTGGGAGTGGTGGGATGGCTACCCTGAGGACAGTTTTTAGACTGGTTTTCATTGGGCCCCATGTCGTCGGCCAGAGTCCAACTGAGGGGAAAACCAGTTAGAGGCCAGACCTAGGACGCATGGTCTGTTTGTGCATACGTGGTTGGGGGCAGTTGGACACGCGTCGACGGGTGCGACCCCAGCTAGTCACTTGCTTTGTGGTTACTTGTGTGTGTCTGAGTCTTGCACCCAAGGCGTAGTAGCTAGACACTTGTGACGTGGTATAAGATGTCAGTGGACGCATCTGGCCATTCTTCTAGTGGGAGGTACTTCTATTCTAGACAGGGAGTGATAGACTGTCAGTCTCAGTTGCTTTGACCTTCGGGTTTAGGTCGTGTTGATCGGTGAGTTTCGGTCATTTCACCGTGGCGTGCGTGGGTGAGTTTTCATGCCGTGAGACCGGTACTTGTACTGCAGGGCTTCTACTTCTGAGGTACTAGCTTAGCTGCTAGTGTAGTGGTCTTCCATTTTGCGAGGTAGGGTTCGGGTGATCCCTACTGAGTCTTATTTTGAGACTCATTCCCTGCGTATTTTTACCGTGTTTCAGGCGAGGCGCGACTTTAGGGGAGCGCGTCTGAGGCTCAGCGTGGTTCGGGTGCCCAGCGTTAGTGCCAGAGGTCAGAGATAGGGTATGTCCCGTGTAGCTGCACTTTTCTTTCTTGTCTCTGTACTAGTTGTAGACTACTGTTGTTGTTATTCATTGTTATCTTGTGGACCATGTAGCAGGCGCCTGCCCCCAGAACAGACTGCCATCCTTGGCAGATGTTGCATCAGCTTCTTCCTTCTGCTCGAGAGAGAGCTGCTCCAATTCTTGCCATGGGACGTGATCTCGCATCGGCAAGGGCTTCAGTTCGGGCTGTACATAGTCATCTAGCCCATCTATATAATTCTACAGCTTCTGAGCTCCGGGGCTAACTTCTTTCACCATTGGTAGCGGAGTTTGCCTCCTCCGATTATGGGTAGGTATTCTGATAACTGCAGGTGGATTGGTCCACACTGGCACTGCTACTGGTGGAGCGGGTCGTGGAGTGACACCATGCACATATGCCCCCACTTTTGGGCGAGGTGCCCTCTTCTTCTTACTTTTTGCAGGGGCCTGCTGCCACCCCTGTTGTTCTTTCACAGGCTCCAGGAAGTGGGCTTCATAGGTGCGCCGACTGCTGGCTTCAGAGATCTCCTCAGGCAACGCCTGGTATGCGGAGACCATGTTGACTCCCGCCCTTCTCAGAGGGGCTTCATGCGGTTGAGGAGGGTCGACCTTGTACTCCCCCAACTCGATTTCATCCTTCTTCACCATGCCTTCGATGATGTCCTTAAAGACATAGCAGTCTTTGATTGGATGCCCCAGCATCTGGTGATAGGGGCAGAATCTTGGACTGTCCTTTCTCTTCAGGTCCTTGGGCCTCTTTGGCTCTGGCAAGGTGACCATGTTGTATTCAGTTACCCAATAGAAGAGAATTCTGGTCTTGTCCTTTGGAAAGGAGTAGGCCTTCTTCATCTTATCCCACAATGAGGGACCTTCTTTGCCGTCTGCGGCTTTAGTAGGTTGTGGGGCAACCACCTTCTTGCCTTTGTCTTTTTGTTGTTCAAACGCCTTAATATCGAGGGCGTTCACTTCTTTAGGCACTTGGCACCGCTCCACTGCCTTGCCCTTCTGGGCTGTGCTGGCAGCTAAAGTAGGGGCAGGTCTGGCCAGGAAGGCTTCCACCTCGGCCACAATGTTGTTTAATCGGTCGAATGACCGTATCTCTATTCCTATCATCTTTTCCAGAACCTCCCTCCTGAGGTTCTATTTGCATATTTGGATAGCGTCCTTCTAATGCGGGGGCCGCTTGCATCTCATCCCGAGGTTCCTCCACCTCTTAATATAATCGAGGGCTGTCTCATCTGCCGTCTGCTTCGTTGAGTAGAGTTCGGCCACTGTGACCTCCCTCTCTATAACATGGAATCTTTCTCAGAATTTCCTCTGCATATCTGACCAGTCGCTGATCGACCCAGCTGGGAGGCTAGAGTACCATTCAAATGCGAGCCCTGTCAGTGAGGACCCGAAAAACTTCAACAAATATGACTCGTCGGTGGCCAGATCACCCATGACGGTCATGTAATGAGCGACGTGTTCCTTCGGGGATCCCTTCCTGTTGAACTTGTCGAACTTTGGCGACTTGTTGATCCCGGGGGGAAGCTGCTTGGTAGCATGATGTGGCAGTATGGCACCCAGTATGCATCAAACTCGACGTAGTCACCTTTGCTTCTTTCTGTGAGCTTCATCTCGATCATTCTTTCCACCATCATCTTGTTCATGAATGTGGGATCAACTGGCTCTGGGTAGAAGTGTGCCGGCTGCAAGTAGGGGGTGACCAGAGTGGTCGCCTGTGGAGGGCGCAGGTGTCTGGTGCACTTGGGGGAGTACTGACGGCATCAGCGATTGTGGTGGCTGCTGCTGAGTCATCGCCAGACTCGGCTCTGATGGCTGAGGCAGAGTGTAGAGTGGTGGAGGGTCAACTTGATGGACAGGTCCCCGAGATGATTCACCCTGGACTTCGGGCGGCTTGGAAGCTGATGATTGTTCAGTTTTCTCCATCAACTGCTTCTTCAGCAGGTCTATCTCCTGCCGGTACTTCTGAAGCAACATTAGGACCGCTGGGTCCATGGCTGCAGTGCTGGGGATGGCTTCGGGCGCGTCCCCGGGTGCATTCTTGGGCAGAATGTCAAACAAAGCTTCATCTTCTTCTTCGATCGTCACCACATTGGTGGTCAAAATGGTGGTTTCATCATCCTGTCGGTGATAGATTAGGGGCTCAGCTGTCGTCCCTGCTCGTCTGGTACTCCAACAACTATGGTGGCCGTCACCTACGGTCCCATCGTCGTTGCCACCCGCGCACGGGTGGGCTACTTGGCAGTGCCGATCACTTTCGACAGCTTCGCCCTGGTCATTGGATCGCCTTACTCTTTGGGTGTGGTCCCTGAGGCTGCTTCGCCGCCACCCCCAGCTCCTGTCTCTTTTGGTGCCACCAATACGCCATGCCAGTTACCAGTCTCGGCAGCCAAACCGGGTGTCAGGCTCGAATCTCCCATCGTCGGTCCCCGTAGCGGTTCCGGACTAGCCTCATCCCGGGCAAGCGCCAGCCCCCGGGCCAAGCTCCATCCGACTCCCGACACGAGCTTTGCGTCTCGAGCTCCGGTCTCCACTCCTGCAGTTCGCTCGGGCCTCCAGCCCCGGGCCCCGGCCAAGTCGGCATCCGGTGTGGGTCTCCACCCCAAGGTGTTCGACTCCTCAGCACCCTGCTCGGGCCGTCAACCCAGAGCCTTCACCGAGCAAGCTCCCCACACGGGTCCCCTGACCCAGGGGAATAGCTCCCCAGCACCCTGTTCGGGTCTCTCGACTTGAACCTCAGAAGAACAACCACCTCACTCGGGTTCTCAACCCCTGGTACGAGGTGTCTCAGCATCTAGACTGGGCATACAATCCCGGGGTTTCCCACGGATGACGTCTGGCTTGAGTGATCCATGTCAGGCCCCAGATCTCTCGACTTTATCTCAGGGACACTGCTCCCACAACCTGACAACACTGATTCCTAGCACTAGTCTGCCTCAATGGGACACGGCGACCCCAGCATGGACCGAGGGCCCTCTATCGCGGCTCCCGATCTCACCAGCTCCCAGTCTATACTAAAGGCCTCGGTGCCGGCACTCTGGTACCCCCTGTAGTGTCAGCTCCAGGTGCAAGCACATCGTTGCGAGCATCTACAACACTACTATCGGCTCGGGCGAAGGCCTACACTCAAGTCACCCAGCCACCGGCCTCCACTACAAACTTTGTGTCTTGGGGGCCCATTTCGGTATTTCTGGTAGGTGGCCTTGCGCCACCAGCATTTACGGGCTAGGTTTTCTCGGTCTACCACCTCGGAGCGGAATCATCTTTGGCTCCCCAGAAGACGCAGTATCGTAGCCGTAAAGGCAAGCGACCCGTTGCTGCCACTAGCAACTCCGGCAAGACCATCCTTGTTGGGGATTTATAGATTCGCCTAGATGGGGGCGACCCCATTATACCTCTAGAACGGATCATCTCTACGGTCCCTACTACCAACCACTTTAGCCTCCTGTGTCGAACGCGGGAAGACAAGGCAAAACTCAAAAGGGAGAACGCTTCGGCAATGGCCCAAAGGCGCCAGTGCCGGTTCGACATCCCAGCTCCGAAGTCCCGTTGGAGACATGGGGGCGTGGGGGACCAGCAATCCGACTTGAGAAGGATCTGGGTTACCCCAGAGGAAGCTCAAGCAGTCCGAGAGGCGCATCTCAGTAACCCCTTTCAGGCACTATGGCGTTGTGCCAAGCAAGGTGCAGTTGGCCCGATAGCCGCATCATCCGATGGCACCCAGTCCCTCATCGCCTCTCGCTCAGATAGGCGGAAGCAGAGATGGGCTCATTTTGGGCCCCACCAACATCCAGCCTCGAGTTCTCTTTAGGCAGATGCCGCGATGGAGACCCCTCTGCAATGCACCTCGATCTTTGATAGGCTGGGGACACCTGTCCGTCCCAAGAGGCGTTCTCAGAAGAAGCGGACGGTCCGGCTCCTTAATGACGCGGTCAGAGTGTTCACGTGCTACACTACCGGGCATCAGCCTGAGGTCTAGACTGACGATCTAAACCAGCCCATAGCTCAACTCAGGAGACCGCAGCATCCGACTCAGTCGCCGACTTCGGTCAGCCATGTCGGCACTTCTGTCGGGCCTCAGATATCAACGCGAGCGGAGGAAGTTTTCGTTGAGGAGCGTGTCACCCCCGTCAACACAGAGTTGGTCAACAATGACCCTCTGGCTGGTGAAGTCCAAGAGGTAACCCTTGAGACTCTCATGAGGGAGAACCAGCACTTGAAGGGCGACGTTGATCACTTTCGGTGACTTTGCCCGTGTCATCGAATCGTCATACTTTCTAGGCGTGGTCCCTGTGGTTGTTTTGTGGCCAACCCCAGTTCCTGTTCTGGCCTGTGCGGCTGACTCACCGCATGCTCCCTTAATACTGGTGGCCTGCCTGAGTATCAGACTTAGGGCCTCCACTATCGGCCCTCGTAGGGGTCCCAGATCGTCTGTCGCCTCGACAAGCATCAGCTCTTGGGTCTAGCATCAGCTCTTGGGTCTAGCTTCAGCTAAGACCCCGGATATCGACTACCACCTTAGCATCTCACTCGGGTTTCCAACCCTGAAACCCAGCCAAGCCGACACTCGACACAGGCTCCTTGCCCCGAGATCAAGGCTCCTCAGCATCTCACTCGGGCTTCCAACCCCTAGCCCCAGCCAAGCTAACACCCGACATAGACTCCTTGCCCCGGGATCAAGGCTCCTTAGCACCGCACTCAGGCCTCTCATCCCGAGTCCAAGTTGAGCCAACACTCAACATGGGTTCTTACCCTAGAGTTTGAGGCTCCCCAGCATCCATCTGGGGCATACAACCCTGGGCCTCATCAAGGTCGATCCCTGGTATGGACTCTCTACCTTGGGCTTCTGACTTCCCAGCTCCACAACGGGGTCTATACCCCCATGATCCAGCAATGCAGACTCCCAGTACATGCTTTCTGCCTCAAGATATGGCAGCCACAGCACCCAACATGGGCCCTTGGCCCCAAATTCCAGCAACGCCGACACTCAACACAAGTTCACAACCTCGAGTTTTCGACGCCCCAGTATTTCTCGCAACATTAGTTCCCGATGCAAGAGCATCGCCTCGAGCTCTGGTAACACTTCTGTCAGCCTAGGCAGAAGCTTATACTCGAGTCACTCAATCGTTCGCTATCGGTATGGGCATCATGCCCCAAAGATCGACACCAGTCCTTTTTGCCGATAGCTCGCATCCGGCAATGGTAGGCCAGGTCTTCTCCATCTACCACCTTGGAGCAGGGTCCTCTTCTGCTCCCCAGAAAAAGCACCATAATGTCTGCAGAGGTAGGCGACCCACCGCTTCAACCATCAACTCTGGTAAGACCCTCCTTGTCAATGACTTCAAGATTCATCTCAATGGGGGCAAACCAATTGTACCCCGAGATTGGATGGTGCCTATGATCCCCAATGCCAACTGCTTCATCCTCTTACAACGAACACAAGAGGATAAAGTGGAGTTAAGAGAAATAGATGCCTCGGCAACTAACCGGGGGCATCTACTCCAGTCCGGCACCCTGACTCCCAAGTCCAGTCAAAAGAATGGCTACAGGGGAGGACAACAACTTAGCTTGAGAAGAATCTGGGTCACCCCAAAGGAGGCTCAAGCTGTTTGGAGGGCACATACCAAGAACTCCCTTCGAACGTCCAGGCGCGGCATTGCTCGAGACATCACTGAATCCTCGTCAGCACAGTTCGATGGCACCTTGCCATCAAATCTCTCTAGCCTAAATAGGCCGAAGCAAAGAAAGGCTCGTACCAGGACCCTCTAGCACCCAGCCTCAAGCTCTTCTCGAGTCAAGTTAGGTCTCACGACGGGGGATCCACCTCGAAGGACCTCAGTCTTTGATAGGATGGGGGCACCAGTTTGCTCCGAGAAGCATCCCCGGATGAAACATACGGTTTAGCTCGTCAGCGATGTGGTTCGGGTGGTCACGTGTTATGCCACCGGCCACCAACGCGAGACTCAATTTGATGACCTGAACCAGCCTCTGGCCCAGCATAGGAGGCCTCACCCTCAAACCCAACCCCCGGTGCCACCAGGTCACATCGACACTTCTGCCAGACCATAGGCATCGAAACACGTCGAAGATGTTGGATCTCCTCTGGATTGATAAGTAGTGTGTGTACCGCTTTGAGTTAATTGATTTTGATGATTAGCAACAAATTTGTGAATAATCGGTTGATTAGCAACAAGTTTGTTTGACCTTGTTATCTGTAGAGTTGACTTTGTCAACTTTGCTCTGAAATGATGTTATGTGCTTTTTGATAACACTTATGTGTCAGATGTTCATAAATATTGTGACGGACGATCCTGAATTATTCGGTCAGGAAATACATTCCAGCCCTCACCGCCAAGCCCGGCGCGGAGGGGGTGTGATGGCTGATTCCCTCCGAAGCGTGTATTTCACGCAGCCGGAAATTCTGGATGCCATAGAATCCCTGCATTGTCCGGGCGGTTTCGATTGCGACGTGACTTATGGGAACGGCGCGTTTTACAAGGGCCGCTCCGAGCCGCGATTGAAGTTCGATATACAGCCGCTGAGCGACGGGGTTGTGGCTGCCGATTCAGGAAATCTGCCGCTGGCAAAGGGCGACACATCAAGCATCATGTTCGACCCGCCGTTCCTGACCTATGTCAAAGCAGGCCGGGACCACAAGGAGGGAAAGGTGCAGATGACGGCACGGTTCGGTGGTTACTGGTCATACGGTGAATTGCAAACGCACTACACCGCGACGATCAGGGAGGCCGCCAGGATCCTGGCCAAGGGCGGAATATTCGTCGTGAAGTGTCAGGACATCATCCACAACCACAAGATGCACTGCACGCACGCGATGGTGATCGACGCGGCTATAGAACAGGGATTCCGGCTCCGCGACTTATTCGTTCTGGCCGCTAAGCATCGGATGCCAGGTCCACAGAAAGGCCAGCAGCGCCACGCCAGAATTTTCCACAGCTACTTCCTTGTGTTTGAACGCGAGAGGTTTACCCCATGACGACCGAGCTGGTGGAGTTGGCGAATCGTGCGCAGGGTGGGGAGGCTTTCACGCATGACGTGCACTGCCCGCAGATGAATCGCCCGTGCACCTGCAAACGCACCCCAACCCCGGCCACCGGCAGCGGCGGGGAGGGCCGCGTCTTTTACGTTCTGGAATCCTTCACGGATGGAGTCGGCGGGCAGTATTGGGCGGGCAACACATGGTTCAACTTCACCACGGACGTGGACAAGGCAATTCAGTATTGCCGAAAGCGTGACGCCGAACAGGTCACGTTTGAGAAGTGGCGGCTTGGCTCAGATATTCGCGTCATCGAGCACATGATGATCGGCGACCACCCGGCCACCGGCAGCGGCGGGGAACAATCATGAGCTTCCGCGACGACTACGAGCGCAAGGCGCACGACATCATTTGCCTGGTGCGCTACGGTGGCTACGGTGGCAAGGCCAGCGACCAGGAGATACGCAAGGTCGCCGACATCATCCGGGGGCACACCTTGGATATTCCGAAACCAAAACTCGCCATGCCTAAGATGCCCGCACTGCCGGTTGTTGCTGGGCATACCGTTGCAACACCACCTATCGGAATGGTTGTCGATCTTCGGCTAGTAATGCCTACCATCAAGCTGCCATGATCTGCGTCCGCTGCCATCACACGCATCCAGTATCACGGGCCACCGTGCATCGCTGCCCCAAGTGCGGCAGCACATACCACGTCAGCGACCGTGGCGACCCTACGATCATCACTCCCCCGCTGTTGCCCGTCTGTGACTCAGGCGTGCTGTCTCCTTGGATTGACAGTCGTTACCATCCGTACCGCACAGGCGTCTTTGAATGCGAATTCCGCGATGGCATCCGGTTGCGGTTGCGCTGGTCGGGCTATGCCTGGACATGGTGCGGGCTGATCGTTGACACAACACCACTACTGAAATGGAGAGGGAAATGGGCAAGAGCATGATCAGCCAAGCCGAAGCCCGCAGACTCAAACGTCGCGTCGAACAACTGGAAGCGGCTGACGTGGCTCGTCGCAACCAGTACGCTCGCGACTACCCTGGCGGCGTGAACATCGCGCAACACAACTACGTGTCGTCGCGAGACTACGTGCCTGCCGTTATCGCCAACAGCCGACTGCTGGGCCATGCGGTAGTATGCGTTACCGATGGTGCCACGGTGTTGTACTACGCGCTGCCGTATTCTCCACTACCGAGGTAAACCAATGTTCAACGTTACCATGTTCGTTGCCAGCGTCGTTGTCCTGTCGCTGGCTTTTTGCATTTATCTGTGCATTGAAATCATCACCCGTCACCAGTGGTTGCCCGCGCGGATCGCGGCTGTCCTGGTCGCAATAGTGAGTGCTTCGGCTATCTTCGCAGTAATTACAGGGGTGTAAAACGTGCTACCCGATGTCCCGAACTTCATGCTTTACAAGTTGGTATGGAACGCAGAGAAACAGCGATTCCGCAAGATGCCATGCCGACTCAACGGAACCAGCCTGGACTCCGGAGAAACACCGCCGATGACGACAAGGGCTGCTGCACAAGCGGCCCTTGCTGCATTGCCCGCTAACGGTTACGCGTTGGGTTTCTGGATGACCGAAGAACTGAAAATGTTCTTCATCGACCTGGACGAATGCGTGGTCGATGGTGTCCTTACCACTGACGCATCGCTGATCGCAGAACCGTTCGTGCGTGCAGGTGCATTCTTTGAGCCTTCGTCCAGCGGTTCCGGCGCGCATATCGTAGGTCGGTATCACGGTGAACTGCCCGCGCATTCCAACCAGTGCCCCAAGCTGCACAAGCATGGCTTTTACACCAAGAGTCGTGGCATTGCGTTGAACCCAACCGTGTTCGCGGGCGATGCGTCGGTGGACTGCACAGAACTGCTGCACAAACACATCCCTGCGGCCTTTCCTCCACGTCCGGGCATCAGCCTGTTGCAGCCAGTAGGTGATCGTCGTCCTGAGTGGCGCGGCCCCGAGGATGACGATGAATTGCTCAGGCGCGCGCTGGGGGCTAAAGGTTCTGCTGCGGTAGCATTCGGTCAGCGCGCGTCGTTCGCCGATCTATTCAACGGCAAGGTGGAACAGAACAACGAATCGGACATGGCGCTTGCGTCACACCTGGCGTTCTGGACAGGCTGCGACGTGGATCGCATCGAACGCATCATGCGCCGCAGCGGCCTGCGTCGTGACAAGTGGGATACCCATCGCACCTACCTGAAAGAACTGACCATCAATTTCGCGTGCGCTACTACCCACAACGTTTACCAAGAACCAGTTCGTGTCAACACTGCTAGCGTGCTGGTAGGTGACGCGACAGTGGATTGGAACACCATCGTTGAACAGCAGATCACGCGCATCAACACCAGTGGCACCTACGCCGAACTGATGGACACCGTTGTTCCCGCCATCGCGCCGCTGGGCATTCCCAGCATCCGCGCCGAACGTATCGTCACCGCTCTGCGCAAGCGCCTAGAACTGTTCGATAGCAAGCCGCCGATTGCGCTACTGCGACAGTTGGTGTGTCCGCCCGTGGTGTCCAGCGCGGACCAACAGCGACCGGATTGGATCGGCGTGTTCTGTTACGTGAAGTCCCGTGACCTGTTCTACAACACGGTGACCGGTGGTGAATACAGCCATGAATCGTTCCGCATGGAATACAGCCGAATGATGCCTAGCAAGGCCAACGGTGCTAAGGAAGATCCTGTTGCCTGGGCGCGTGACCGCTGGGGGATCGTGACCGTCGATCACTTGCAGTACCGGCCTGACCAAGAAGCATTCTTTGAATACGCGGGCAAGCAATACGCGAACACCTTCATCGCCAGCAGTATGCCGGTGCCAACGGAACCATCGGCGGGTGCTGCGCAAGCCATCCAAGCGTTCCAACAGCATCTTTATCTGATCTGCGGGCATCGTGACTTCCTTTACATCGCCCTGTTGCAATGGCTGGCCTACAACGTGCAACGGCCTGGTCACAAGATTCGCTGGTCGCCGTTGATCAAGGGAGTGCAGGGTGATGGCAAGTCGATCATCGGCGATCTGATGTTCGCTGCGATGGGTGAAGCCAACGTAAAAATGACATCGAACGCATCGTTGTCCAACAGCGGCGGCTTCACCGATTGGGCTACCGGTGCGGCGGTGAACTTCATTGAAGAAATCCGCTTGGAAGGAAAGGACAAGCGAAGGCTCTACAACGCCATGAAGATTTTCATCGGCGATAAACGCATGGAATTGAACAGCAAGGGTGTGCGATCAGGGGGAACGCTGGTCAACGTCACCAACCATGCAGCCAACACCAACTACGGTGACGGTGTGCCGGTAGAGGACGATGAACGTCGCTGGTGCGTCGTCTTTACGCCATACACGAACATCCATGAAGCGGCGGCTGCCAAGGGGCTTCCTGACGTTGATAGCCTGATCAAGCACTTCAAGATGCTGGGAACGTCCATGCGAGCGGAGCCGGGGGCTTGGCGGTCGTGGCTATTGGGGATCGATACGTCATCGTTTGATCCGGATGGCCGTGCGCCCGATACGCCGGAACGGGAATCCATGAAATTGATGTCATCTGACAGTTTGGATCAAATTGTCGTGGATATTTTGGACGAAGGATCACCAGGGGTGACCAAGGAAGTGTTTTCAGCAGGAAGATTAGCCGGGATGGTGACGATCAGGCATGGCGAACGTCCCCATGATCGTAGCTGGAATAGCCTGTTGGTTCGTTTGGGCTACCGACAGATGGTCAAAACTGTGTGGTGGAAAGGTCAATCACACCGTATTTGGGCGAAAAAGATGATGGAACCGGAGAAAATCAGGGAAATACTGGATAAAACCGAGAAATAGCCTCACGCATCCACGCCGATGTGTAATGGCTGGAAACGTAGGCAGGGCGGGCTTCTCCCCTTCTTATTTTCTTCATCACACATAGAGAGAGATAGAGGGAGGGGAAATTTAAGAAATACGCACTTTGTTTAAAAAAGGGGGCCAGTCAAAAAATTGGTGTGTGATGTGATGATGTGTGGCCGCCTCCCGAATAAGCCAGTAGAGGTCTCCTATCTTCTCACTCTTCTCGGCTAGTGACGCCAGATCTTCATAGCTGCGAGAAGATAGGTGGCACCCCAAGCTCAAATAATCTAGTCCACATCCGTCGGCGTACTTGAAGGACACCGATAGCGGATGGTCCCAGATGGCATCCAAAGAGCCAGCCACGGACAACCCATGTGATTGAAGCAGGGCGAATATCCAGGGGGTGTTGGCGTACATTCCTTCCCACCTATCCTTCCGGTTGATGAAAGTCCAGTATGGATGAAGACGGTCAGACTCTGGACTCCAATCCGCCACAGTCGGAAGTGACTCCTCCGCCGAGATGGGAATTGCTTGAACAGCCACCCGCTCACTACTGACCTTGCATAACCCCTGAAGGGTCTTCACATAATCGTCTTTCTGGACTGGCGACATCTTCGAGTCGGCCTTCGAGGAGCTACGCTTTATGGTCTTCTGTGCCTCCAGATAGGCCGTAACTTCAGAGCTAGACCACCCCTTCAATTTCTTCAAGTAAGCGGGGTCGACGTCTAACACTGGCTCCAGTTGGGTGTCTAGGAAGCAACGCTCAGCAGCACGCCAGCAGTCTTTTCGGGAGGCGCGGTAGAAGCCGATCTATGCATTCCACCATTTGATGAACTATGGCGTCACCCAGGGCAAATGGACAGGGGACGGCACCCTGAAGGATACGTCTTCATGACGATGGAAGTAGTCCCACCACAATCGGGCTTCGTCCGCAGTCGTCTGGCCAGCTCGATGCCAGTTGGGGATGCTGAAGCATGCCGAGGAAGGTGGTATCTGTTGGTCGTATCCAAAATTTCGGCTAAAGCGGAAGGGATAACACGGCTCCAACCATAGCAGACCACTCTTCTGAAAGACCAGGACACTGGGGCGAATAGATAAAGCCCAATCAATCAGCTCCGGCTCCAAAATTGGCCTCGTGCTCTTGAGGCCAGTAAAGGAGTGAACAAATTCCTCAGTTTCATATAAGCGGCACTGCCGCATTCTGTTTACAAGAGGGCTGGAGTTAGCTGCCAGGCTCCAGAAATGAAGGACTCCTGGCGAGTCCATTGGGACGTGGTCAGCTTCCATCGAATGGTGAATAGTTGATTGGCCAAGGGAGGAGGTTCGACGTTGGCAAACTCGACCATCCTCGGCATCAGGCGATCAGACTGAAGAGAACGCAGAGCTACCTCAGGGAATAGGGTGCAGACCCACGCATTAAAGGAATGAAGCGGACCAGCCATCCGCGAATTTCGGGGGATGCGTGACTTGTGTAGATCCCCCAACATCTTGTATATCAAGCATAAGGCCACTGGACATAGCGATAGCTTCACCCCCCAGGGCATCAAACACGCAGGGTAGATGGCTTCTAGCCTGATTACCATCTCGTCCCCTTGCGAAAGGGCGAACGAGCACAGCCAATAAGTCAGGTACACAGCACAATGTGTGATGGCATCGACTCCCGCGGGGTTCGGACCCCCTTGTCGACCTCTCTGCGTGACCGGAGGAAGGGTCGTCTGGCGACGGGCTCGCGACTTCTTCCTCACCACCGTCAGAGCCACTGCGGGGAAGTCTTTGTACATCTTCTCCCCGCTAAAGAAATATTGAAGCCACGTGCCCATCCGCACGCGTCGCTTCTCTCCGGGCTTCCACGCCTCCTTCGGGTCGAGCGTCAGGCGCACCATGGCGTGGTAGGCCTTCATCAAATACAGATAGGCAAAGCCGGTGAAATATTTGCCCTCACCATCCGTCTGGTCCATCAGCCAGTCCGAAAAGCAAACCTCTTCATATGGCTCCCCATCTATGGGCAAGCTGCTCAACTGAGCCAAGCTCCAGAGGTCCAACGAAGTTTCCACCTCAGCAATGTAGAAAGTGTTGTAGTCGGGGCAGAAAACTTCGATCATCCCATAGCACAGTCCTCGGGAAATTGGATATCTATACCAGGATGCATAAACACTGTGATACACCCCTGCTCTCACCAGAATCAGGGCATACTGCTGTAGCACATAATCTGTGAATTCAACGGCTCCTGGGCGGAAGGCGTGGGCGTCGGTTGAATAGGTTCTATAACCTGGATCTCACATGATTCTCATCAAACATCTATTGAGCGAAGAACAAGGAACTTAAACAAGTTAAACACCAATTTCAACCGCACAGTAGACACAAGGCTTTTAAGGTGGTTCGATCTCAAACTAGAGATCTACGTCTACCCCACACTCCAACTGGAATGTGGCTTTCTCCGCTGATGCACAACTTAATCTGTTGGGCTTTACAGCTTGCCAACACCGCTGACTAATAGCTTCCGCTGGGGACCTACAGCTTAACCCGACCATAGAACACTTCTCAGCACGCTGAGGAGTTACAGCTTAACCTCCGCTGATGAACAGCTTGAAGAACAGGTTTAGAAAACATAGAAACAAAAACAAGAAAACACAGAGATCCAAAATGGGAAATGTAACTCAACACTTGAGCAATCTCAGCTCCGGTTCTGAACCAGGAGACTGAGTGACCCTTCTCTCTCACAAACTCTGTAACACTCCACTCTCAAAACAACTCTTCTCTTCTCCTCTTTTTCTTCCCTCTTTGCTCTTCTCTCTTTTTCTTCTCTGGATCGCAAAGATCAGCTTCTGCTCTTCTGAAAATTATCCATGATCATTTTCTCCAAAAGGAGAAAACTTCCTTTTATAGCCGCAACAGAAATGGCGTGTGTCTTCCAGGAATTCCCACCCTAGAGCCTTGACAGGTGGCAGCATCTTGCCATGCCGCTTTACACGTGTCACGATCTTGGCACATCATCCAACCTTAGATCACGTGCCATCCTTATCTTCCACAAAACATTATCTGTCAACATAGAAATAATCATTAGTTCAATTGAAGATGTACTAGATAGAAGGAAGATGCATGGAGTATGTTTAGTACATGAAGACTAACTGCTACAGTGTGTACTCGGACTTGCTGCAGCTAAGGCAGTCATAGCACAGACCTGCTCAGACTTACACTGACTTAGCTACAGTGTATGCTCTGACTTTAATAAATAGTGAGTAAAAGATGCATGGGGTTGGTCTAGCTAATGTGCATGGACTAGCTCCATTGTGCTCAGACCTTCTAAGGACATACACTGTCTTTGCTATAGTGTATGCTCTGACTCTAACATGCAACAAGCAAAAATGTGCACCGATGTTATTATGTGCTCGGACCTTCTAAGGACATACATTGTCTTTGCTATAGTGTATGCTCGGACTCTGACATGCAACGAGCAAAAAATGCACGGACGTTATTATGTGCTCGGACTTGCTGGTGCGTGCTCGGACCTTAAAAGGACATACACTGTCTCTGCTACGGTATATGCTCTGATTTTGATAAACGGTGAGTAAAACATGGATGAGTGTAACTGTGTGCTCGGACTTGCTAGAGTAAGACATAATGCATATGCTCAGACATGCACTACTTTTGTTACAATGTATGCTCGGACATACACTGACTTGGCTACAGTGCATACACCGACTTTAATACAAAACAAGCAAGGTGATGCACAGACTTGATAGCAGGCAGAGCATGCAAGGAGTTTGTTTGAGGAATATGCACTGGGTATGATATGTGCACAGACTTGATTGCAAAGTCGTGGGCTTTGTGAAGCAAAGCAAATCATGCACAGATGCATGTTTCAAATGAACATGCACAGACGCATGTTTCAAAGAAACATGCACGGATGCAAGTTCTGTGAAGCAGAGTCAAAACATGTACGGATGCATGTTTCAAATGAACATGCACGGACTTAATAGAACATGCAAGGACTTTAGAGAAAGTGCACGGACTTTAACAAAAGTTGCACACAGGAAAAACATGCACGGGGTTTGACGTGCATGGACTTTGTGAAGACGTGCAAGGACTTGATTTCAATACAAAAACATGCACGGGGTTTGACGTGCACGGACTTCGTGAAGACTTGCAAGGACTTAGTGAAGACGTGACTGTTCATGCTCGGACTCTGCTTTCCTTCTTAAGATAATGTGCACGGACTTATGTTCTTGGCCAAGGCCAGAACATGCATGGACTCATATGCACGGACTTGCTATGCAGTGGACTGTTCATCCACGGACTTGAACAAGGCATGCACGGACTTGCCATGCAGGTATTTGTGATTGCGACTTAGGTCCGAGGGCATATTGCCTATTTGCTGCCCACCCCCCCACATTGTGTCACATCAGCAAGTCATGGAGAGCCACGTCCGAGAAGGCTACCTCGCCGTCTAGCTCTACTTTGGGAGCTTCCCTCCGGTCGTGGGCTTCCCCAACTTCCTTGGGGTAGCCTTCATCAACATCCTAGACGTAGAGGCATCTGATGAGTCCGAATCCAACGCTCCCATCTCTGGAGCCACTGAAGCTACTACCGGCTGAGTTGTGGCCAAGAACAGCAACAACGTCCCAGCAAGGACGTTGAGCTACAACATGCATCATGTGCACCAGGCTGTCGGTCCATCGCACCAGGGGTTGGCATCCCATCAGAGGAGGCTTGGAAGGGACAACGCTGGTGCTGGCACAGGGCATCGAATCTCCAGCACCGGCAAGTCTATGACTGTCTGGACCATTCGAGTCCATTTGATTGGACAGAGGTCCGAGGTGGTCCCGAACCGCATCGTGTCGGCTATTCCAGTCTGCAACGCCTTCCAGGGATTGGAAAAGATGAAGGAAAAGATGGCGCCCACCATTCCAGCCATGGCACCGAAGGACACGCCAGCTCACAAGCTAGCCAAACTGAAGCAAATTTGGGCTCCCAAGGAAGCCCAGCCCACTGCACCTGCCCTGGTGGGGCCCAACTACACCCGCAGTAGAAAGGGCTGAAAAGATGAAAGGGTCGAGGTGACGGCCACAACCCACCAACCGACAGTTGCTGCACCAATGCTGCCCGAAAATGCCCGCTACCAACATCGCAGGCGTCGTCACCATGCAGATCGCCCGACATTCGCAACTTGCACCCATCCTACAGTCGTCATCAGTGCGCAACTATAGGCTACTCTCCCCGACCAAGAGTGGGAAGGGATCGAGGAAGCCATGAGAAACTACCTCTGGGGCCCGGGTAGCACCCTTATGGGTCGTCAGATATTGCTAGGGGTAGTGGCCTCCGCCTTTCGAGGAGGAGAAGAAATCCAACCTGTGCCCAGCGCAGAATCAAGGAACCGATCGAAGGAACGATGCCAGTCCCCTGTGCGGGAAGAAGCGCCACCCCGACAGTCAATTTTTGAAAGACTGGTGTTCCCAAATAAGCCGTCAAGGAGGATGGCAAAAAGAAATAGGAATTGGAGAATTTTCTCCAGCAACATGGCAGGAGTCCCTAGTCGGTATGCGGCTTTGCCTACCGACCCCGAAGAAGTGGCCAGGCTCACCGCCAGGCTCGGTCCCCTCACCCAGGAGAGGAAGAGCGGCGAGTGAAGCGACACAGGTGAGCGTCGAAGAGACTTCCTCCGAAGAACCTTCAATGGCCCTGGCAGCCAATGTTGTCACCACCATGGGCACGAGTGGCAGACCCTCCACATCATCTGAGGATGCCCCGATCGAAGAGATAGGGGGCATGCCCGCTCCCTCCACAACTGACCACGCTATGCTATACATGATACAACAGTACCAGTGGGAGATTGAATTGCTGAAGAAGCAACTCAACGAAAGGAATGCCCAACCCTCGATGTCCGGACAGACCGAGGTTTTGCTGGAAGTGCTCGGGGGCAACGGGCAATCTTCTGAAGTGACTCTACAAGCTGCAGCATTCCCATTAACCCCTAGCTTCCCTGCGGGCATGCCCTTATAGCAATCACAGTACCTGGCAATGGCCCTGCTGCAGATCTCACCCCCTCAGGGGTCTCCCATGGCCCCTCAGGCAACTGTGCTGACCACCCTGGCTGCACAGCCCGCCCACTTCTATCCAAGCCCAGTCGACCCGGCAGCAGTCAGTCGGCTGATGTTGGAACAAATCATAGATATGAAGTTAGCAGAAAGGGGGGACGGGGATCAAATGCCATTTGACGTCTACCGAGTCCCCTATCCAGCTCATTATGTCACGAGGAAGCTGCCGGCTAGCATCACCAAGCCACCGAAGTTTGAAAAGTTTAATGGGCAAGGCTCTCCTAGAGAACACATCGCCTATTATGTGAATGTCATGGGAAACCTGGCTGCTGATGAAGCCTACCTCCTGAAGTTCTTCGGCTCGACACTCACTCTGGGATGTCAGGATCCCAACCCCACCAGTTTCGTGTCGATCGGTTGTCATTTGGGGCCAGTAGGAGTCCGGGAACCTCGATGACTCGTTTAGGGTCGATTCATCGAAATCACCCTGATCTCACATTTTAGTGGATGCATGTGCCATTTTTCAACTCCAGACGTGTTGTATGATCGTTTGGTGTTGTTTCCCCTGTGCTTTGGCATGAATGGGGCATGGAATGGGCCGATTCGGCCATGCCACAGTTTTAGTCACCAGATTTGTGTAACGGTCCTTCCAGAGACCGTCACAAGTATAATGGTCCCTCGATAGACCGTTACATCTCGTTCGTCATTTTTCCATCTTTCGAGGTCATGGAGTGTGACGGACCAGACCTGGTCCGTTACATGAGTATAACGCCCCTATCTAGGCGCGTTACGCTCGGGTGGTTTACGAGGCCTGCTGCTATTGTCAGCCCCTCGACGATTGTGTTACCTCGAAGACCATTTTAGTTGGTTAACTACAATGGATCTCTCCCTGTGCGTTATAGTTAGGTAATGCACCTGTGTGGGTCTATTACATTGTATTTGATTGACGTTTGTCTGGCTATGGAGGTTGGTGTAACGCGCCTACTCCCATGCGCCATGTGGCCATAGCGGACTCAGCCTGGTCCGTTATATGCATCTTGTCCGTGTTGGTGTTTTGGGTCGGTTGGCTTTAACGTGCCTGTCCTAGTGCGTTAGGCTTATGTAATGCGCCTATGGAGGTCTGTTACATGTCCTTCATTTGAGTTTTGGTCCGTTGGCCATAACACCCCTACCCTGGTGCATTATACTGATGTGGCGCGCCTATCTTGGTGTGTTACATGGTCTGCATTGGATTTCAGGTCTGCTTACCCTAACGCCCCTGTGCTGGTGCCTTATAGAAGTGTAACACCCCTACAGAGGCGCGTTACAGTCCTGTTGTGGCCGTGATGGTCATTGTCGGTTCTATGTCTGTTCTGTGTGTCTGTCTGTCTTAGGTTTGTGTTTTAGGGCGGTGTCTATGTGTCGGTGGTTTTTGGATCGATAGGCTTAGGTGACTGGGTATGGTCTTTTCCTTGACTGCGATAGTTCCCTAAAGACTTGATTTAGAACTGCCAGTGTCCTTGTCTCTGGTCTTGTAGCTACTTTCCTTGACTGTCGGGTTCGCCTAGCGATTGAATGATAGTTCACTCTGCCCAGAGTGTAGTCGTTGTCCACTGATCCAATTTCTACTTGTCTTGGCTTGATCTCATGGTTTGCCTGTGACCCGTGGGTGTCTGTTGACATCCTATGAGGGTAGTGACCATGATGGGATGGCCAGGAGTACTTGTGCATGCTGTATGCGTATCTATGGGTGTCTATGTGTATGTGTCGTGTCAGGTTCCGGTCAACCCGGTGAGACCAGGGGTTGACATGTGACCTTGTGTGTGTCTCGACAGCTTTGTCCAATTCGAGACCATGTTTCTGGATGTCTCGAGGTATCATCTTACCTCGGTTCACGTGTCCAGGTGTACTGATTGGTGTCCCCTCGGGTCTCCGTGAGTCGTTTCCTGCGGAGCGTGGTTTCCTCTAACTTAGGAGTAGACCGATTGGTGGCTTATTCCGTTGTCTGTGATGATCTTGCCTATGAGTCATCTGACTCAAGGATCATTACGTGAGTAGGTCTAGTTGCCTTGTCTTGAGTTCTCGGCAGTGGCTGTGCTACCATTGGTGCTTCAGAGTATGTGCGATAGTGCTCTCTTGCCTGTCTGCACTTCCGCACTCGTGTTTTGAGTCTCCGTGTCTTGTGAGCCTCCACTAGTCGTAGTCTTATGACACACTTCGGTGTGACGGCTCTTGTAGAGGGGCACTTTCTCGGTTTACGATTCTTAGGCTAGTTCCATGGGCCCCTCGTCAACTGTAGCGTCCTTCGGAGGGGGAATACTAGCTAGAGGCCTAGCTTAGACGATAGCCAGTGCGTGCACACGTGGTCAGGGGCTTTGAACTTGCGTCGTCAGGCGTGACCCTGACTAGTCACTCATGTTATGGTACTATTCTGGTTCTAGCAGTGTCTTTGTCTCGGCCTAGTCCTTGCGGTGGACGGTCCCGCCAGCGGACAAGGTAGCGCTGGTACACCCTGCTCCGTGTAGTGGTCACCTGCTCATCCAGTATCCGCTCAATTTACTCGCGCGGTGCTTTGAGACTGTGGGACGCACATGGGTGGGCTCACTCTCAATAGGAGGAGAAGGCTCAAAAGAATCACTAGGAATCACTGTGGGTTCCTTGTAAGCCACTAGATCTACCACATTAAATATAGAGCTAATCCTATAATTGGGAGGTAAGTCTACAACATAGGAATTGGAGCCAATCTTTTACAGAATTGGGAAGGGACCATCACTACGGGCTTGCAACTTTGTAACGGCTCCCGAGGGGAGTCGTTTGGGCCAGACCCGTACCATAACCAAGTCACCTTCTTGAAATTCATGGTGATGCCTATGCGAATCGGCCAATCGTTTGTAAGTCTCATTGCTGAGACTTACTTGCTTGCTAATTGACTCATGCAGACTCGTGACGTGTTGTGTAATCTTTTCGGCTGACTTGGGCATTCTTGACTCGAGGGGAAGGTTGGGTAGGGTGGATCCGGGGGCAAGCTCAATAGCGTGTTGTACATCGCACGTGGGAGGGAGTCGAGAAGGCAAGTCCTCGGGGACGATGCCTTGGAAGTCCTGCAATGTTGCTGAGACTTTAGTTGGGACTGAGACTAGGGACTCCTTGGGTGTGATGGTGACGTCAACAGTCAAAACAAAGGCACCCTCAGCAACCTCTCTGTTTAGTTCACCGACATTTATGGGGTCAAGGCACCTAACTAGGTCAGGACTAACATTAGGGGCCGTAGCAATGGGTGTGATAGATGCAGGAGAAGAAGGAAGGGGAGGTTTTCCTTCAGTGGGAGTTTGGGGATTCTCCTGAATTTTGGGAGTGTCAGTGGAGGTGGAGGGGGAACTCTTACCCGAGGTCACCTTTGAAGGTGTCGGGTATAACTGAATCATCCTTCCATTGTGGGAGAAGGAACACTGATGGGACCGACCGAATGTAGCGAGGTCTACATCATAGATCCACGGTCGTCCTAGGATGACGCTCCCGGCCTTCATAGGGACTACGTCACATAAGATTTGTCATTGGTAGGACTGAAGTTGGATGGGAATGATACATGTGGTGGTGACTGGGATAGAAATGTCATCGACCCAAGCCACGTTGTATGGCATTGGATGAGGGTGCATAGGTAGACCTAGATGGGAAACAAAGTCTGAAGAGACTGCACTGATACAGCTCCCGTTGTCAAGGATTACCTTGCAGGGATGAGAGTTCACCATGATGTTGGTTTGGAATATAGAGGTTTGACGCCAATCGTCCTCTTGGGGTGTTGAGATACAACAAACTACACCCAATCTTTTCTGGCTAGAACTCTCGACAATGTCTCTAACCTGCATGTCCTCGACATGCGTGCCATCAAATATTACATCCATTTCCTCAAACTGGGCGATGAGGTCGGGATCGGCCATATATCTCTTCTGATCCATAGGTGTTTGTAGAGATGAAATGCGCTCTAGACGACCTGATAAATTCCTGGACCAACGGGGCATGCACAAGCTCGGACCTAAATGATGCAGTCTTGGGATCGATAATTAGCAAGTTGTGGAACCAGCTGATATGTAAAGGGTCAATTTGAAGGGACCGGTCAGGGAAAGTTGCTCGCCCGTGGGCGAAGTACTTGTGGAACTACCTCCTGACAATTTGGGTACCCTAACGTGACAGTTCTAGGGCTTTAAGGATGGGTGCATACAGACTCTCTCTTTCCGTCCACAGTGATGCACTCATGAGACTGGCTGTATGGATAGGGCTCTCTCTCACTTCGTCGCGCGGCAATTGAAAAGATACTAAATAAGCAAGAGATTGGAGCACGTACCTAGCTAGACTGAAAAGTCTAACTCCGACCGGAGATGAAGGCGAGCGGGGACGTGCGTGCCCGCACGACGTCGACGAAGCTTCACGGTTACAATGAATTCACTCCGCGCAGGGAGGATTTAATTTATTACACACCAAAAATTTCTCACGTAGGGGAATAAATCAGATCAGACTTTCTCCTCGCAGGAAGACTTATGGACACTCTCGCCTGGGATGAGGGGCAATCAACGTGGGGGATGTGGCTATGGGGGCCGGGGGGAGGGGGGTTGGTCTGCGAGCAGAGGGGCCATTATAGTGGGGGAAGAAAAGGGGCGACTGAGGTGAGAGTGAGAGGAACGGGTGGACTCTAACCGAGTTAACCCGAGTCATATGTTACTCTAGCGCATCATATCGAATCACGGCGATCACGATTTGATACAGATCACGGAGTCGAGACTAGGATCAAGACGATCTAGATTTAATACGGATAAATGGGTCGGCTAATCATAATCCAGGCACTCCCTATCTCTCTCTTTCGTGCAAGTAGGAGAAGACAGAAGAAAGGGAGGTAAGAAGGACAGCTCCATATGCACCCACTCGTTATGTATGTATTAGCAACACGGCAAAAAGGAGTACAAAAGATAAAGGTGAGCAGAGAGGGGGAGGTTCTCCCAAGTAAGAATTACAAAGGCGGTCTATCAGCTGAGATCGTACTAAGTCCACTTTAGATTAGTGATCAAACAAAACAAAAATGTGAAGGATGATCGAGTTCTCCACCATCGCTACACGCCACCCAGCTACGACATGCTCTCCGTCAACGAGGCCTTCCGGCTGCCACTGAGGCTCCACTGGTCCGAGCCGGCTGCCGAGGCCACCCCCCCGCTGCCGCACTTCGCCACCGTCCTCACGCTCTCTATCAGCGCCTCCGTCCTTGAGCCCTGCGACAGTATCTCCGCCAGCTCTGCCGGGCTGATGGCCAGCTTCACCCTCCACACCCCGGCCCCACCGGCGTTGTCGCTGCCGAGGAGGCCGCCGCTCCACCTGGGGAGCACCTCCATGATCTCCTGCCTCTTCCAGAACCCGTGGTGGTCGAAGGACACGCGGTAGGGAGCGACGGCAGAGGGGAGGAGGCCAGCAGCGCGCGGGGGGACGCCACCGCGGTGGAGGGGGCGGAGGTAGTAGAGCTCCCCTACGAGCAGCTCCTCGTTGTGGAGGAGCGGGGGGGTGATGTCGACGTCCGCGCTGCTGCGGAAGACGCCGTAGCCGGGAAAGCCGTGGGTGACGCACTCGGCGGTGACGGGCGGATGGAGCTCCATTACGCCGCCGCTGCATGTGGCCACCCGGATGACCAGGTCCTCGCCGCCTCCCCCGAAGCCTGTGAACGCACAGTTCCCCATCTCTGTCCTCCTCCTGCTACTTCTGCTGCTTGGAGGAAGAGAGAGAGAGACGTGGAAACAGTTGAGTGCAGTGCAGTGCCTCTCCTTGTTCCTTGCTTCTTCTTTCTTATCTGCGGCTTTGTGGCTCGGGAGGAATGGTGGGAGAGGACTTGCAGGTAGCAGACTGTGTGCTCTTAAATATGGGCCAACTGGAGGGATTCTATTGGTCTGGACGAAGAAAGATTGACACTGGGGAGAGCGTGGTGGTGGTGGTTCTCTAATCTGGCCAGCTTCGACCTCCGTCGCAATGTAGAAATCTAGAGTGGCCATGATTAGATTCTTCGATGGCACTCCTTTTCGGGGAGATCTAATGAAGGAGAAGGGCCGCGGAGGGGCATGAGATGGAGGAGTCCGACCGTCCATGGCTTGGTGGGGGGGAGAGAGAGAAAGTGGGGCGGCGTTGTTGGGCCCCACCAATTCGCTCCGATTCTGACGTCCTAGCCAACACTAGATTACATGTTTTAGATGGATCACCATTCGCACGTACAACTTTGAACAAATAAAATCTAATAAAACTTACTAGAGAGTAGGAACGTTAACAATATTAATTACATTGCATTATGTCGAGTCTAATAGTCTTCATATCGATGGTGATTCGTCTCTATCACCTATCTTAATTTGCACTTGTTGTATCTCTCTATTTGCGAGTCCATCCAAACATAAGAGTAGTTAGGGCCACACTTTAGTTGTAGGAGTCACTTCCTGTCTTTCAAGTCCCCAAATCTTGATCGAGAGTCATTGGTTGAATGCCAAAAGGCGGCACAAATTAAGTTTAGCTTGAGTCACAGGTGGGTGGTAAATAGGAGATTCTTAAATTGGGATTAAAAGTAGGATAATTAGATAACATTTGGCATATTAACTTTTTTTGATATCCAAGGAATGACAACGTCGAAGAATATGAACGAAGATTATGCACATTGTGTACCTTGGAAAAGAAGATGATGGCACTCAAGATGGGGATGCGGGAACTTTGTGGTTTAGCCTCTCCTCGCCTTCCAACCGGCTAGAAGGTAAGGGCCTCACCTTCCATGTCTTCCTGTGAATCAAAACCAAAATAAGAGAGAAAACCTATTAGAACATGCAAGTGTAGAATATATCCCGAATGCATAAAAGAGCATGAATGAATTGAGAGGAAAATGCACCGAGGAGATTTTTAACCCCTGTAAAAGGGACAAAATAATAGGTGGGTATATTGTGAATGTATATACATGAAATGATGAATTAACACGTAGCCATGTTGTGGGGAGAGGCGATGCAAGATTGGGAAAAACGCAGGAACAGTGCAGAAACTGTGTAAACTGTGTGAAACATGGTGCAAAGAATGACAGAAATAATAAGGAAAATGACACCCTAACAGGGACAAAATGATGATGACAGAATACATGAATCTTTTGAACAATCAGGAACAAAGAACACAGCCAAAGGATGGCTGGACATCATGCATGAATGCCGGAGATTCAGTGAAAAATGCAGTCTAGGAACTGCAGAACAGTGAGAAATTAGACTTAAAGAATAGGGGAGATCTTACATAAGAAGAAGCCTTAAAGGGAGGGAGGTGAACCTAATGAAAGGTGGGAATGTTGTGATGAGATGAGAGTGAAGAGAGGGATTTAAAATGAAGAGAACAATAGGGAATAATGGGGTGCAAGATGCATGAAAATGCAGTGTGCAAAAAAAACTAAGTGTAAAAATCTTGTGATGAAAGCGCAAAAGTAGAGGTTGAAATAACTGTGAAAGGGATGCAGGAAGGAGCCCAGAACATTAGAGAACAAAGTTGACACTTCCCTGAAGAGCCTAGAGTCACAGAGAGCGATCAGCGGCGCAGCACGGCTTCACCCCGATCCAAAGAACATGCCCTATTCGCGCACAGGAACTAGAGACCAGAAATTACAGAACAGAGTGGTGAAATCAGAAAAGTAAGGGCAGAGGAAATAGGGAAAATGATGAGAAAATAAAGCCCAAATAGGATTGAAACATAGCTAATACTCCCCTGGAGAGGTTGGGGTCGAAGAAACGTGATGGCAGTGCAGCATGGCCTCGCCCCGAATCGAAGAACACCGCTCTGTCACGCACTCGTAGAAGTGTAGAAAACCCAAAAATCTGTGATGATTTTGGAAAAGTGGAGGGAAATAACTAAGAAAATAAAGAGAGATAGGAAGTCCATAGTGGTGAAAAATGAAGCTGATAGTTCCCTCTTCAGGTTGAGGTCGAAGAGAAGACTTGGCGATGCGACATGGCTTCGCCCTGAACTGAAGAAGATCACCCCGTCACGCAGGCGAAACAGGGCAGTTTATATAGAAATCACAGGAAACCCTAGAAAGCTCACCACAAATTTTGAGGAAAGTTAGAGATAAACGAAATTGATGAATAATCCTTGAGATAATAGTGGGGATAAGAGCCTAGGAAGGATAGAATTCGATCTGGAAGCTTCATCTCAAAGTTATTGGGTCAAATAGGGAGCCCCCGAGGGCAGAAAATAGAGTCCATGTAAATTTCCTATGATATGGTTCACTAGGTGGTCCTTAAGATATCTTACATTAGACGAAGACTTACCTAGTTCGGCTGACCTTACATGGGTTGTAGCATTTTGGTCCGCAGCCGGTTGAATTTCTTCCTCCTGCTTTTCTTCTAGAAATTCTCCATCATGCCTTGAAGTCCTGTCAACATCATTCATATTGTCAGTAATTTTTGTTTCATCAAATATGACATGAGGAGTTTCTTCCACTGTTTGATCAGTGATGTTAAAGACTCTATAGGCCCTGGAGGTTTCAGAATATCCTAGGAACACTCTTGGAGTACTCCTAGCATCAAACTTATCCAAGTCTCTTTTACTGTTGTTATGTATAAAATATTTAGAACTGAAAATTTTGAAATATGAGACATTAGGCCTTTTACCTTTCAGTAGTTCATATGGAGTTTTCTTATGGATGGGTCTTACCAAAGCTCTGTTGAGTCACCCACGGGTTTGGGGTGAGTGCCGTGTGAGTTGGCCGCCGACTTCGGCCCGTTCGGTTTGCGATTGTGCTTGCTTGCTTAGGTCCGAGGTTGTGTCACATCACCCTTCCCTTGTTCGGGCAAATGCCCATGTTGAAACATTGCAAACTCATCGGGAAAATCAGAGCATATGTATGCCAGGACATGGCAAATTCATTGTGTGAAGTAGTAGAGAAATTCAGTTAAATCCCGGTGGCACGGTTCGAATCAAGGAGCTATTGGCCCGGATGCAAGATAGCGCTACGGCCATGATGAGGTGGCCCCCGAAAACCAAGCGTGCCTTTGCAAAGGGCACATTCGATATTCCCATTTATACAGGGTTGCAGAAAGCCAGCGGGATATCGGCCCAGTGCAAGGTGGGGCTACGGCCGTGATGGGGTGATCCCCGAAGACCGAACATGCCTTGCGGAGGTGCATTCATTATTCCACTTCATGTATGGTCAAAGGGGAGGCCATCCCGGATAGATGCCGTTAGTGTCTTTTGTTTATGTTTTATTTGTGTATTTATTATTATTATTTTTAAGATGAATAATCTTATTCAAATGAATTTCAGATTTGCCGACCTAGGGAAGGACGGCCCGGAGGGTCTGATGACCCCTCAGGGTGATGATTTCCTCTCTTTTCTTTCATTTCTTATGGTCCCATCATAGCAGATCTCGATGGATCCGAGGTTTATTAACACTCATTCCATTTGGGCCCCTTGACCCTTCATTTAATCCTCGATCATGAGTCCTCTTCAATTATTCCAGTTGATTTCGTTCTTTGTGAGGTCGGCTTTGCGGGTTTCTAGATGCCACCCACAAGAGGGGTGAATTGGTTGTTTATTTGACTTTGAAGATGAGAGAGGACGTATTCATTCTGATCTTTTAGTTTTACTTAATTTGCATCACCTTTTTATTTCTTTTCCCCTTTTTTCCCTTGATTGGATTTACCCTTGTTCTTGCTTATTTATCCTTTTTTGAAGCTTAGTTGATTTCAGTCCCCGGGTTTTGGGTATCATTTCGGGGGGAAATTCGTTAACATCTTCCTCCGCATTAGTACATTGATTATCTTGACTCCACCTTTTGCTAGATACCCAATTCATTTGCCAAAGCAGCGGATGCCTCTGCATGATTATTTGCCTTAGGTTCCTTCACATCTCCTTTATTCATGTTATTCATTTCATTCAACATTTTCTCATATATGTGCCATGGGTCAATTGATATGCACGGACCGAAGGTTTACCAGATCCGAACTCCAGCAGACAGGGCCATCCCTTTTCTTATTGTTATCGTTCTTAGTGCTTCATTCTCTTTGTGTGTGTTTTTTTTATGTTTTACTTTTTCTTCTGTTTTTTTATTCTGCATGAATGGGTATTTTAGTTGACCGAACCAACTTGGCCGGTCGATCGATCCTCCCAGCAATGGGAGGGAAGTCGGATGGGTCGACACACTGTGCTTAGTGCGTCGACTTGGCCATAGGTCGGTCGACCGAAGATTGGGTTCGGTCGACCGAACCCAGTGGAAAATGCAGTTTCAAGGATTTTTAGCCTTTTTGATGTATCCATGAAGTTTATCCCCCTTCTTTTTTTTTAATGCTGGCTAATGCAAAGACAATGGGGAGCTAACGTGTAATTTGTCGTACGCATGGGATTCTTGAATATACTCATGTGCACGAACATTTATGGGTGGAAACATTCAGGAAGGAATTTCTATGTTCATGCATACACAAACCATCTCTGAACTCAGCAGTATGCCAATGGGGTTTCTTAATTCATGCATGCAGGTGCGAATGGGATGTGCAAACATAAATGGAGAGTTTGAGTTTCGTGTAATCACTTTTAGAGCATCGAATGCTCAAGGGACATGGTATATGCAAATGCAAAATGCCGAGATGCAAGAAGCTTAATTTTTTTTTGATCTAGGAGTTGGCATTTTTTTGGCTCATCTTTTATTAAGTCTGTTCTCTCTAATTTCAGAAATTCAGAGATTGAGTTGGCCATTATCTCTTTTCTTGTTCAGTTCATTCAAAAAGCCCCAAAGTTCATCATTCAACTGGATTGTGCCGGATGAAGCATGGGCAGGAACTGAGGGTTTGAGGGTGCACCGGCCTGGGCTAGGCCAAAGTGCACCAGGTAAGGGCGTTGGGCAGTGCACCGGGTGGAGGGCGATGAGAGCGTGCCGGGTGAATGTGCCGGGGAGCGTGCCGGATGAGGACGCTGGGCGGTGCACCACCCGGGGGCCTGCTAGCTAAACTTTCTTTCCCTTCTTTCTCCTTTTATCTTTTCTCTCTCCTTTTTTTTTAAAACAACTTCATCTTTCTACAAATCCAATATTTGAAAGTGCGTCTGCAACTTCAAGAATCAAATTGCCAATATAGCCCGTCTGCTCTTTGTGCAAATACTGAAACTGAACCCTCGCATTTTCAATTTCTCCTAGCCATTGTTGGCGAGCACTAGCCTTCACAGTTACATATGATGGCATATCCTTCTCAGGGCAAAAGGTAGATTTCGCCTGCCCAATAGACTGAAGCGCTCCATGAGAATTGTTCTCCATAAGTGGGTCAGTGAGCAGAACAAACATATTCAGATCAGCTGCAAAAGAGTGTTTGTTGATATAGTTCTCCATAACTTTAATAACCCTGCTGGCTTGACCACATTTCATGTACATCATCGAAATGCCCGAGACTTAAGGATTCTCCACATCCAAATGAGTAGACGTCACCATGCTCTGACACTACAAAAGTGGTATGATCACTAGTTGCAACATGGAGAGCCTTGATGATGTTCAAGGATTCAATAACTTTAGGAACAGATTCACATTCCTCATTTCCACGCCTCAGACAGCCACTACATGCTGCTAGTGGGATCCTGGCCATGTGCCATCATGACATTCAGAACTCCTCCAGCATCACAACTCTTCCATTGCCATAAGCCCATGAGTAAGTATATTGAGACTTCATGCTCGGCTGAACATCCTTGTGCAGCATCTCGGCATGGACATCAAGAGCTTCATCAAACAATATTGCCAACAAGGAATCCCTGGATGATAAAATTATGACTGTTTCATTTGGAATATCATTCTTCTTCAACATTAAGCCAAGCAGGCTAGCCACTGTATTTACCCTCCCAATCCTACAGATGTATTTGACTAGGATGTCATAGTGTGTCTTCTATGAACTGGTCATTGCAGAATGGCAAGAGAGATCAGTAGCGACAGTTTCATCTGAAATTTTGTCCATTCATATTCAAAATTCCCTTTGGGGGGGGCTAAAAGTTATGTATTATCCTCTGCTTGTGGACGCACTGATGGGGACTCTTCGTTCTTTTCGTTCGTTTATTCATCTTTTCATTCTTTTATTCAGTTTATTAGTGCGAGGGCGTGCCAGTCACCTAGGTGATGATTTATGCGGGCTTAAAGAAGCCCATGGTGCGCTCGTTCTGACTAATCAGACGATTGTGTGTGTCGTGTCGGGACTAAAGACCCGTCGCACCGTAAAGGCTACGACGTTAATTACATCCCCTCGGAGAGGGAAAAACCCTTGATTAATCACCAGAAAAGGGGGCACTACGGCCTGAGATTCATAATAATGAAAGCGAGAGTGAGATTTCAGATGGCGTTTAAACACACCCCACATTTGGGGCATAAACGTTTATAAACATGCGTATGTTGGTCACTAGCGGACCATTTGTTATTCAGACGGAAGTCCGTATTAGTAGCATCGAAAGTGACGGCGAAAACCAGCCAGATGTCTGCCGTACATACGGCAAGTTTGATGTGGGTTGCGGGACCAGATCCCGATAGAAGTGGGACATATCGATAGATTGTTGGCCCGAGATGGTTTGGGACTATGGCCATGCTGGGAATTCCGTAGACCACATCCGATACCATAAGGCGTCGTTGATTTTCTCTTTGCACCCAGTCCGACGGAGAACGAATTATTGAGTGTGTAGCCCGAGCTCACCAATGTGTGCCCTCACATCTGACCGCAGGTCGCGGGGATCGACCTGCCCAGTCAGGTCGCGGGGATTGACCTGCCCGATCAGGTCACAGGGGTCAAGGGGATAGCGCCCCTTGTGGGGGTTTCCTGGGGCAGCGCCCCCGGAACAAAATTTTAATTGTAGCGCGGATAGTGACAAGAAAGAAAAGTACAGCTACACGGGGCATACCCCGGCTCTGACCTCTGGCACTAACGCTGGGCACCCGAACCATGCTGAGCCTCAGACGCGCTCCCCTGAAGCCGCGCCTCACCTGAAACACGGTAAAAACACGCAGGGAATGAGTCTCGGAATAAGACTCAGTAGGGATCACCCGAACCCTACCTCGCAAAATGGAAAACCGCTACGCTAGCAGCTAAGCGCGTACCTCGGAAGTAAATGCCCTGCACTACAACACCAATCTCACGGCGTGAAAACCCATACACGCACGCCACGGTGAAACAATTGGAACTCACCGGTCAACCTGACCAAAACCCGAAGGTTGAAGCGACTGAGACTGACAGTCTGTCACTTCCCGACTCGACAGGAGTACCTCCCACTAGAAGCACAGCCGGTAGCATCCCCTGATGTCTTACACCGCACTGCAGGTGTCTGCCTGACACACTAGCGCCTAGCGGAGGCAAGGACACTGCACAAGTAACCACAAAGTGAGTGACTAGCTGGGGTCGCGCCCGTCGACGCGTGTCCAACTACCCCCAACCACGTGTGCACACACAGACCGTACACACTAGGTCTGGCCTCTAACTGGTTTTCCCCTCAGTCGAACTCTAGCTGCTACACGTGGGGCCCGACGAAAACCAGTCTAAAAACTATTTTCAGGGTAGCCCCTCCACCACTCCCTGGTGGGCCAGTACACGCGTACCGAAGGCTACGACTAATGGAGGGTCACTGAAGGAGTAGACTCTCAAGCCGTGGAAAATAACGTCATAGTTGGACCAGCACGGGGACCATCCCTCGTACCCACACTGTCGCACGGTGACTCCGATCAGTGAAGAAACAGGACCGCACCCCACTCGGGGCAGTCCAAAGGCTGATGGACCAACCCTGGTGCGTCACAGGCTGTAGCGGACTAGCCCTGGTGCACCACGGTAACCTAACAGACCAACTCAGACGCGTCAGGCACTCAGTGTGAAACGAACTGTAATGTGCCTACACTGGTGCATCACAGCACTTGACGGACCTAAACAGGTGTGTCAGAGCATGAGATGAAGCAAGCTGTAACGCACTCCTCCAGGGGCGTTACGTTCCTAATGGACCAACCCTGGCACGTTAGGTCACGAGACCAAGCTGACTGTAATGCACACCTCTAGGGGCGTTACAGTCCCTAACGGACCATCTCAGGTGCGTCAGGTGGAAAGGTGCATCAACCCTGATGCGCCTTCCTAGGGGCGTCACAGTACTCTGACGCCCCACTCCAGGCGCGTCAGGTGTCTATGACCCCCAACGGTCAGAAAATAATGGTCGAAATCTAATAGTTGAATCGTCACTCTGACGGTCGACTCTAGGGGTGTCACACCCCTGTGACGGTCTATCGTGGGACCGTCAGTCTCACAGACGCCAAGCTTGAAACTCAACGAAGCGTAACACACCTCCCTGGGCATGTTACACCCTATGGCGGTCACTGGAATGACCGCTACAGTGCTTCGACGGTGAAACGATGAACAAGACCCAAAAATGCCAACCACACCCCCATACCTCCATGGGAGAGGGGAAAATCAAGGTGGAAGCTCCCCTGGGACCCCTAGCATGATTCTAGACTATTAAAATGCTGAATCACGGCTTAAATCAACGGATCGAGCGAACTCTCCCCAAATCATGATTTTGCCCTAACCCGCTCAAAGACGCCCCTCTCGGCTCCCATTCGGCCTACAAATCGCAGGGGATGACCAGATGAGGATAGGGATTCGTCCCCCTACCTTAATGGAGTGAAAGCTCTGTCGAATCATTGCCGAAATCAAGGAAGACGCTTTAAAATCCTCGTCCCTTCACGATCTCCCACAAGCTTTACGCCGCCATGATCACCTCGCTGTCACCGTCATCGTCACGCCACCGCCCCGCGCTGTCTGCAGCCAGAGGAGACGCACCGTCGCGATCGCCGGACGAAGAAGAGGAAGAGAGGAAGCACTCACGGTAGGGAGGAAGAAGGAAAGAGGAAGGAGAAGAAGAAAAGGTGAAAAGATTAAAGAAATGTCCCTATTTATAGAAAATCTAGAATGCCTACATCCTCGTAGATCACAAAGGGGTCATCCAGTTCTCTCCCCTCAATGGAAGACATATAAAGTTGTACCACACGGCTCAGCCGGCATTCCCAGAATGACCGTAATATACCTTAGTCTAGTGGCACTCCGCTCTGATCAAGCTACCTTTTCCTTGGTCTAGCGGCACTCCGCCCTGGCCGAACTACCTTTTCGTTGGTCTAGCGGCACTTTGCCCTGTCCGAGCTACCCTTTTCCTTGGTCTAGCGGCACTCCGCCCTGGCCGAGCTACCTTCTCCTTGGTCTAGCGGCACTCCGCCCTGACCGAGCTACCTTTACCTTGGTCTAGTGGCACTCTGTCCTGATCAAGCTACCATTTTTCTTGGTCTAGCGGCACTCCGTCCTGGCCGAGCTACCTTCTCCTTGGTCTAGCGGCACTCTGCCCTGGCTGAGCTACCTTTACCTTAGTCTAGTGACACTCTGTCCTGATCAAGCTACCCTTTTCCTTGGTCTAGCGACGCTCCGTCCTGGCTGAGCTACCTTTTCCTTGGTCTAGTGACACTCCGCCCTGATCAAGTTATCCTTTTCGTTGGTCTAGCGGCACTTTGCCCTGTCCGAGCTACCCTTTTCCTTGGTCTAGCGGCACTCCGCCCTTGCCGAGCTACCTTCTCCTTGGTCTAGCGGCACTCCGTCCTGACCGAGCTACCTTTACCTTGGTCTAGTGGCACTCTGTCCTGATCAAGCTACCCTTTTCCTTGGTCTAGCGGCGCTCCGCCCTAGCCGAGCTATCTTTTCCTTGGTCTAATGACACTCCGCCCTGATCAAGCTACCCTTTTCGTTGGTCTAGCGGCACTCCGCCCTGGTCGAGCTACCATTGGTCTAGCGGCACTCCGCCCTGGCCGAGCTACCTTTTTCCTTGGTCTAGCGGCACTCCGCCCTGGCCGAGCTATCTTTTCCTTGGTCTAGCGACATTCCGCCCTGATCAAGCTACCATCACATTGGTCTAGTGGCACTCCGCCCTGGTCGAGCTACCCTTCTCCTTGGTCTAGTGGCACTCCACCCTGGCCGAGCTACCTTTTCCTTGGTCTAGCGGCACTCCGCTCTGGCCGAGCTAACCTTTTCCTTGGTCTAGCGACATTCCACCCTGATCAAGCTACCCATACCTTGGTCTAGTGGCACTCCACCTTGGCCCAGATACCTTTCATCTTGGTCTAGTGACACTCCGCCCTGACCGAGCTACCCTTTTCCTTGGTCTAGTGGCACTCTGCCCTGATTGAGCTACCTTCCACCTTGGTCTAGTGGCACTCTGCCCTAGCCGAGCTACCCTTCTCCTTGGTCTAGTGGCACTCCGTCCTACCCGAGCTATCTTTTCCTTGGTCTAGCGGCACTCCGCCCTGGCCAAGCTAACCTTTTCCTTGGTCTAGCGGCATTCCACCCTGATCAAGCTACCCATACCTTGGTCTAGTGGCACTCCGCCTTGGCCGAGCTACCTTTCATCTTGGTCTAGTGGCACTCCACCCTGACCGAGCTACCCTTTTTCTTGGTCTAGCGACACTCCGCCCTGACCAAGCTACCCTTTTCCTTGGTCTAGCGGCACTCCGCCCTGACCGAGCTACCCTTTCCCTTGGTCTAGCGACACGCCGCCCTAACCGAGCTACCCTTTTCCTTGGTCCAGTGGCACTTCGCCCTAATTGAGCTACCTTCCACCTTGGTCTAGTGGTACTCTGCCCTGATCGAGCTACCTACACCTTGGTCTAGCGGCACTCTGCCCTGATCAAACTACCTCCGTCTTGGTTTAGTGGCACCTTGCCCTAACCAAGCTCGCATAAAATAAACAATGTCGCCATTGTGGGCCTTACGCTCGAATTGGCAGAAACTCCTCCTTTGCGTCAGCATTACTTCTTGCTAACAAATAAACCCATGATGGGGACATCTCTCGCCCTTCACATTTTTTTCACAGCTCCGTTACTCTTCGACATGGTTCCATTCTGTCCGTCACATTTTTCTGAGTTGAGTCATATAATTTTCATATTTTATTTGAGTCATAAACTATGTAATTTTCCTTTATTTGAGTCCAGTACCTAGGTATAAGGGTTAACAGTAGTCCACAACTAGTACAGAGACAAGAAAGAAAAGTACAGCTACACGGGACATACCCCGGCTCTGACCTCTGGGACTAACGCTAGGCACCCGAACCACGCTGAGCCTCAGACGCTCTCCCCTAAAGGTGTGCCTCGCCTGAAACACGATAAAAACACGTAGGCAATGAGTCTCAAAACAAGACTTAGTAGAGATCACTCGAGCCCTACCTCGCAAAACAGAAGATCGCTACACTAGCAGCTAAGCAAGAGTACCTCAGAAGAAGAAGCCCTGCACAACAAGTACCAGTCTCACGGCGCAAAAATCCACACACGCATGCCACGGTGAAACGACCGAACTCACCGGTCAACACGACCCAAACCCGAAGGTCGAAGCAACTGAGACTGATAGTCTGTCACTCCCTGTCCAAAATAGAAGTACCTCCCACTAGAAGAACAACCGAATGCGTCCACTGACGTCTTATACCGCGTCACAAGTGTCTAACTACTACGTCTCGGACGTGAGACTCAGACACACACAAGTAACCACAAAGCAAGTGACTAGCTGGGGTCGCACCAGTCGGCGCGCGTCTAACTGCCCCCAACCACATGTGCATATACAGACCATGCGTCCTAGGTCTGACCTCTAACTGATTTTTCCCTCAGTCAGACTCTGGCTGACGACGTGGGGCCCGATGGAAACTAGACTAAAAATCATCCTCTGGGTAGCTGTCCCACCACTCCCAGGTGGATACGAGCACACGCGTACTGGCGGGTTACGACTAGTGGAGTGTCTCTGAAGGAGTAGACTCTCAAGCCACAAAAAACAACGTCCGAACCTGACGAAGTACGGAGACAGTCCCACGTATCAGCACCGTCGCACAGTGACCACAGTCGGAGAAGAAAGGGACTGCCCACCGCGCGAAAAAGTCCAGGGCATAACGGACCCACTCTGGTGCATTATAGACTATGGCGGACCAACACAGGTGCGCCATGGTCACATGACGGACCACTTTTGGTGCGTCAAAGACCCAGCGGAAACCAGACTATAACGTGCCTACCCAGGGGTGTTATAGTACTTAACGGACCGTCGTAGGTGCGTTAAGTCTCGAGTCACAAGAGGGAACATAACGCACACCTCGAGGGGCGTTATGTACATAACGGATCAGCCATGGTGCGTTATGTCACGAAGTGAAAACAGACTATAATGCAATCCTGTAGGCGCGTTATAGACCTTAACAGACCATCTTTGGTGCGTTAAGTGGAAGGCAAGGGCATTAAGCATAACGCACCTTCCCTGGGGCGTCATATGGTCATAACGGACCTCCCTAGGTGCGTTATGTGACCAGGGCCCCAACGGTCGAAACCAACAGTCAAAAACCAACGGTCGAAAACTATAACGCACCGGCACTGGGGCGTTATACCTGACATGATGGTCAGTCGAGGGGCCGTTATGCCCTCGATGACCGGACTCAAAACACATGAAGCATAACGCACAGGTCTGGGCGCGTTATGCTCATGACGGTCTCTGGAACGATCGCTAAATCGTCCCGACGGTGAAACGGCGAATAGAACCTAAAATCGTCAACCGCGCCCCTGTACCTCCACAGGAGAGGGAGAAATCAAGGGGGAAGCTCCCCAATAGTCCTAGGCATGATTCTACGACCTCGAATCGGCCAAAAACACAACGAATCGCTAGATCGGATGATCACTCCCCAAATCATGGTTTTGCCCTAACCCACTCAAAAACACCCCTCTCGGCTTTACGACGGGCTACAAACCACGGAAATGAAACGCGGGGAACTAGGGAACGTCACTCTATCTCAATGGAGCGAATGCTCCGCCGAATCGACGTCGAAATCATGAATAACGCCTTTAGAAGCCCTCGTTCCTCCACGAAATCCCACGATCTTTACGCCGCCATGACCGCCTCGCCGTCGCCATCGTCACCACGCCATCGCCCCACGCCGTCTGCAGTCGGAGGGAGCTCGTCGTGTGATCGAACGAGAGAGAGGGGGAGAGGCGCAGTCACGTGGGGAGAGAGGAAGAAGAAATGAAAATGAAAAGAAAAGGGTAAAGGGGTTGGATATTTATAGACTCCTTCATAAGAGTCTCAAGAGTCACCTCTTGGACTTCACCAGTGGGAGGATCATTGTTGATCGACTCCGCATTGATAGGGGCGGTACGCTCCTTGGCGGGAACTTCTTCCACTTGTGTGGACGCCTGAGTTCCAACAGAAGTGCCGATGTGGCCGACTGGAGCCCGTGGTGGAGGCGGGTGATGAGGCCTCCTGAGGTGAGATATAGGTTGGTTCAGATCGTCAGTCTAAATCTCAGGTTGGTGTCCGGTGGTATAGCACGCGAACACCCTGACTGCGTCATTGAGGAGCCGGACCGTCCTCCTTTCCTGGGAGTGCCTCTTGGGGTGGACAGGTGTCCCCAGCCTATCAAAGACAGTGGTACAGTGTGGAGTCTCCATCGTGGCATCTGCCTAAGGAGAGCTTGGGGCTGGATGTTGGTGGGGCACAGAATGAGCCCATCTCTATTTTCACCTATCTGTGTGAGAGGTGATGAAGGGTTGGGCGCCGCTAGATGACGCGAATGCAGGGTCAGTCGCACCTTGCCTAGCGCGACGCCTTAGTGCCCGAAAGGGGTTGCTGAGGCGTGCTCTCCGGACAGCTTGAGCTTCCTCCAGGTTGACCCAGATCCTTCTCAAGTCCTACTCCTGGTCTCCCTCGTCCTTGTTCCTCTGATGGGACTTGGGAGCTTGAGTGCCAAATCTGTGCGGGTGCTTTTAGGCCGTTGCCGAAGCGTCCGCCCGCTTAAGTTATGCCTTGTCTTCATGCGTTTGACGCACGAGGCTAAAGCGGTTGGTGATGGGGACCGTAGGGACGATCCATTCTGGAGGAATAATGGGTTCGCCCCCATCCAAGCGAATTCGTAAGTCTCCCACAAGAATGGTCTTGCCGGAGTTACTGGTGGTAGCAATGGGTCGCTTGCCTTTATGGCTAGGACAGCGCTTCTTCTGGGGAGCCAAAGATGACTCTGCCCCAAGGTGGTAGGCCAAGAAAACCCTGCCTATGGGTGCTGGTGGCACAGGGCCATTCATCGGGAATACAAGGATAGGCCCCCAAGATGCGAAGTGTGTAGTGAACGCCGGCGGCTGGGTGGCTCGAGTGTAGGCTTTCGCCCAAGCCGATAGTAGTGTTGTGGATGCTCGCCGCGATGTGTCTGCGCCTGAAGTTGTCACCGCAGGGGGTACCGGGATGCTGGTGACCCGAAGCCTTATGCCTAAACTGGGAGCCGATAGGAGTGGAAGGCGCGACAGAGGGTGCTCAGTCCGTACTGACGTCACTGCGTCCCACAAAGGCAAACTCGTGCTGGGGATCGGCGTTGTCAGATTGCGGGAGGAATCCCCCGAGGTAGGGCTGAGGGATCCGAGACCTGATGTGGACCACTTGTAACAGACGTCAGTCGTGGGAAACCCCAGAGTTGTACATCTGATCTGGTTGCTAGGATGCCTCATGCCAGGGGTTGGGGACCTGGGTGAGGTGGTCGCGCTTCTGCGGTTCGGGTCGGGAGGCCCGAACGGGGTGCTGAAGAGCCCTACCCCCGGGCTAGGAGGCCGGTGTGGGGAGCTGGCTCGGTGGGACCTCAGGGTTGACAGCCCGAGCTAAGTGTTGAGGAGCCGAACACCCTGGGGCGGAGACCCACACTAGAAGTCGGCTTGGCTGGGGCTCGGGGCTGGAGACTCGAGTGAACTTCAGGACTGGAGATCGGAACCTGGGACACAAGGCTTGCGTCGGAAGTCGGTCGAGATTGGGCCAGAGGGCTATTGCTTGCCCAGGCTGGGGCTGGTCTGGAACCCCTACGGGCGGTGGTAGGGGAGCGGAGCCTGATGCTCAGCCTGGCTGTCGGGACTGGTAGCTGGCGTGGCACCCTGGTGGCACCAGAGGAAATAGGAGCCGGGGGTGGTGGTGGAGCTGTCACGGGGACTGTTGTAATATGTCCCTATTATTTTTGATGGTGTTAACACTATGAACATTGTAACATGCTCTTGCCTAATGATATTAGCACTATGTCAATGCTCATTCTGTTTAATGATATCTAATTGTTTCATTGGCCATGCATGCATTTCAACTTATTTCGTCATGCACTGTAAAGATCCAAGCATGTGGCGATGGGATTTGTCCTCAAGTGGCAGATAAAAAGATTGGAAGTCAAGGTTTGAAGTGGCTTAACAAGAAGGAGTGATATTAAGACCAGACTCAAACGAATAAGGAGAAAAGGAAGAGAGGCGAGGGCGAGAACTCTCTTGTTAAGGCGCAGAGGCCCTAATCACAAGAATGGTCTATAGAAGAGGCAAAAAATTAAGAGGAGGAGTGAGGACTGAAGCCTCGAAAGTAGTGGGAGAAAGGGCAGATGCCCAAAATAGTGGATGTGGAAGAAGTCAGGTTGGACCCAGGATTAGGAGGAATTAAGAGGAGAAATTGGTAGATGGAAAGAGATGGATCCAGAGGGTCCGGAGGCAGTGGAGGAGAATCATGGTGGGAAGAAGGATCCGGACGTAGAAAATGTGGAGGGACACGATGCCCCAGAAAGAGATATGGGAAAAGATGATGGAAGAAGAAGAAGAGAATGAAGGACATGATGTCCTGGAGAAGTAAGAGGATAAATTGGAAGAAAGACAGGAAAGAATGGGCGTAATGCCAGGAAAAGATGGTGTAATAGAAAGAAGAGTCCGGAGGTTCCGGAGGAAGAAGGTATGAAGGGGCGCGATGCCCAGATAGGATGTTCGGAGGCTCCGGAGGAGGAAGGTATAAAAGGGCGTGATGCCCTAGGGGGAGAGAAAAATTCAGGAGATCTGGAAGAATAGGATGAATAGGGACGCGATGCCCTGGGCGAAGAGAAAAATCTAGAGGGATGCGATGCCCTGGGGAGAGTGGATTAGAAGAGGAAGAAGGGTCCGGAGGTTCCAGAAGGCGGCGAAGATACGGGTCTGAAAACTCGGGAAAGAAGAAATGCAAATGTATGTGGATGCAACAGAATGGATGTGATGAATGCATGGAATGCATAAGATGCAAAGAATATGAAGGGCGAGAGGATGAGATCCTCCTCCTTACCCCTGGAGTGGCCCATGAAGAATTGGTGATAGATAAGAATATGGATGAAGTTGAATAGAAGATGGATAAGATAGCGGAAGGCCCCTTAGTGGAAGAATGCTTGCCCCTCCACAGCATCGAGAATATGTAGCCTTTCTGCCCAACATATGAAATCAAAGCCCATGACGGAGCTTCAACAATAAGTTCCAACTCCCTCGGAGAGCGAAGGGTAACAGTGTGAGGGAGTTGACAAATTGGAATGGGAAGCATCGTGTTGCTCAGAGATTGTGGCGTATAAGGAGTGTTGAACAAAATGGGCATTCTCCCCTTGTATGAAAGAGAGGGTTCCAGATGGAGAGTTGTAACAAGGGGTGCCCTGCCCGACCCTTGGACATAGACTTATACGGCCTCAACGCTTGACATTCTCTTCCGATGAGCAGCAGCGGAGAATCGGCCTCTTCAACCATGCTCGGCACGCAAACACGGATTGGCATCCAACAAATGAATTCTTGCACCTTGAGTAGCGCGGCCGTGGCCAAATCCTTTTTGCCCAACTCTCGATCGTCTTCGGCACAAATCCTTGTGGAAAGATGCCCGTTCTAAGTGGTAAAGGAAGGTGAAGCGGAGGTGGAAGGCTCCATAGATGGTGGTGGTGTAATGGAAGGTGTTAGAGGAGATACGTTGAGCTTCTCCCCTTGCCCGGAAGCAAAAGGGATTGCCTCGGGTGCAAAAAGCGATGGACCTTGCTTGGGATCTGCCACGGGTTTGGGTAAAGGGGTAGGTGGTGAAGTAGGTGTAGCTGGTTTATGAGTTAAGGGTATAATGGAGGGTCGAGGTGACAGTGATGGAAGGTTAATGGAGGAGGGTTCGGTGGTTGGCTCAGCGGAGGCCGATGGCGTGGAGGCTAATGGTATAATAGGTGGAGGTTTAGTGGAAGGTTTGGCAGAGGTCGGTGCTAAGGAGGCTGATGGCATAGTGGGAGGTGTAAATGTTGGCCCAGATAGAGATGGCGGACAAGAAGGGGGGTTGAATTGTCCCCTTATCGAGATGGCAGATTTTAAAAATTTTTCTTAACTGAACACAATATTACCCAGATTAGACAAGAAGTATAAACGGTTCTCTTGTTCTTTCCGATCTCACTCGCAATAACAATAAGAGTCGTACCTGGAGTAAGGGGGAGAAGCCCCCGAGCATGGTCCGACGGGCCGTCGAACTCAGTGTGTCGAACAAGAAGGCGAGGACTGTCGCTCCCCATGCGTAGTCACCCACGTGGTCGAGCTCCTTAAGAAAGGGGAGGAAATGATAGCTCATCGCATCCGCCTGTGTGGAGAAGAGGAGCCGTCCGAACATCAGCATCAGAAAATGCCGCAGCACCCGATCGGCCTTTGCTCCTGGCTGCGCAGCTACCCTCAGTCTGGCCAGGTCCACCAAGCGCTTCAAGTGCTACTCTAGCTACTCCCCGACCGCTATCCCCACTCACCGCAGCCCCAGGCTATCCTGTAGACTCGCCCGAGGAAGGAGGGTCGACTGCCTCTCGGGGCGCCATAGCTCTAGGCCCAACAGCTCCCGAGCCATCTCCCGGTAGTCAGGATAGGTGGTCTCGCTAACCGGCAGCCCGTGCACTCGAAGGCCAGTGAGCCTGGCCACATCCTCCAGCGTGGGGACCATATGCCCCCATGGGAAGAGGAAGGTCCGACTCACTGGATCCCAGTGGTCGTGCAGAGCGTAGAGCAGAGGTGTGTCAAATCAACACACCTCAATACTCAGAAACGGGGCGAACCCCATGGCGGTCAACCGCTCCCGCTGAAAGTCTGACAGTGCCAAGCACACTACATGGACCTGCAGCCATGAGATGCGGGTCCTGCGCTTTCCCTGCATTATTCATTCATTTTTAAGCATTCAATAAATTAATTCAAGCATTCACAAAATAAAGCAAGAGAACAAAAAAGATTCATTTTTCTGCAGGATGGGCGGTCCTCATAGGACCACACATCATCACGTGTGGACAGAGTTAGGTCGCTCATGATTCCCATGGCATTGAGGTTAGTGCGGCCAATCCTGGGCAACAGGTCATTTGTGTGGCCCAATGTACGCCACAGGTTCTTTGTGTGGCACCCTAGTGGCCGCCTTTTCGTGCGTTGGTTATTGAAGTTGGTGCGGCCACTCCAGGGCCGCAGGTGGTTTGTACGGCCTAATCTAGGCCGCATGTTCATTGTGTAGCGCCCTAGCGACCGCCTTTCGTATGTCAGTTGGTGAGGATGGTGCAGCCATTCCTAGGTCGCAAGTGTGTTGTGCGGCCTTATGTAGGCCTCATGTTCATTGTGCGGCCATCTATTGCCCGCCTTTCCTACGTTGGTTATCAGGGTTGGTGCGGCCGTGCCTAGGCTGTAGGAGGTTTGTGCGGCCTTATATAGGCCGCATGTTCGTTGTCATGCGGGTGATCGAGGACCGCACAACCGTCGTCTTCCCCGATGATGGTGATGACCCTCCCCACCGGTGGGAGCCCTCCGTAGGCCCCCAAACAGGTCCTCTAGCGTTCAAAAACCCCACCCCCCCTAACCAAACTAAGCATGCATAATTGAAAAAATGACAATGGGGGTGGTTTGAAGCCTACCTCGAGGTCCGATGCAACTCTCCCCGTCGTCGCCGGCTCGTCGGCGGGCTCCTCCGGCGGCATCTCCTCGGCCTCCTCTTCCACGACGGGCTCCTCCGCGACGGCGGGCGACACGGCCGCCGCCTCCTCCTCCACGGCAGCAGACGAGGTGGCCAGCGTCACCTCCTCCATGGGTGACGGCGGTGGGTCCTCCTCCCCGGTCGATGGCGGTGGCCGGTGGGCTTGGATCTTGGTCCTCATCGTTGGAAGGAGAAGAGGGGGGGTGAGATCGAGAGTGAGTGAGGGAGAAGAGAGAAGGGAGGGCTCGGTTGCGTTTTTGGCACCCTTTGCTCTCCCTCTTCCTCTACCGGTTACGGTGGGGAGGGAGGGAGACGAAGGGTTATTTTTGTTTAAACTCCACAGGGTTGTGCGGACACGCTATAGATCACCCTTCCTGAGCGGCCGATAGTGGACCGCACATCAGCTAATATCACCTTTGAAATGTCCTGCTGTTATGCGGCTTGTCTTGGATCGCTCTTTATTATGAGCGGCTCATACTAGGCCGTCCTTCTGTCTGAATGCATATTTGTGAGCTCTTTCTATGCACATCATGCTTACTTAATAAATTGGGTTATTTCCGTCGACGTCTCCCCCACACCTTTCCCCCACGCCACACACAGCCCCCTCTACTCCCTGCTAACACCCTCACCCGACCACCGCCACCGGCCTCACTCCGACCACCGTCGCCGCCCTGCATCCCACACCGCCGCAGCCACCGTGAGCCCACCCCCCCTTCACCACTTTCACTCACCGTTTCCTCTCCCCACTCCCACCTCCCTTCCCTGCACACACGCAACGCCGGAGCCACCCCTCTCCGACCACCGTCGTCTACCATCACAACCGCCGGTGCACCCAGCCGCGAGCGCCCCGCCGTCACCCCCTCTCACCTCGCCCTCCCTTCCACAACACCCACGCCCCGCTCCCCATCTCCTCCCTTCACCACCTCTGACGACCGCCTCCCCTCCGCGACGCCACCGGCAGGCCTCCCGTCGACCAGCACTCCGTCTCCTGCTAACACACCGCAACACGCACACCTCTCCCCCGACCACCACCGCACCGCATGCAACCCCCCCTCTCTCTCTCTAACCGCCGCGCCAACCCTCCCCAGCCTGCTAACACTCTCACGCCCACCGTTGCCACCAGCTAGCCCTTCCTCTCACCTGCGACAGCACCGTGGACGCCTCCTCCCAACCTCCACGCCCTGCCACTCACCCCCGACGACCCCCCATACTGCCGCAAGCCACCTCCGGTGAGCCCGCACACCACCTCCCTCTCCCTCACACCACCTCCCGTCCGCCACCTGCTACCACGCACCGGCGAGCCACCTCCCGTTCATACACACCAACCACCATCACCGCACGTCCCACCTCCGGCCACCGCGTCTCACCTCCGACCTCTCCACCTCCTCTCCCTGCTGCATGCCACCCCTGCGGCCACCCAACTCCCCGTCGACCACCGTCGTTCCCCCGTCGACCACCAACCACCCCGTCCACCGTCGCACCCTCTCCACCCCACTCGTACCCTCTAACCCGTCGACCACCTCCCAACTCCCCGTCGGCAGCCACCACCGGCGACCCTCTCTCTCTCTCTCTCTCCCTCCTGCTTCCACACCACCGTCGCCACCACCTGGACACCCGGTCGCGCCTCTGGCCGTCTCTCCCTCCCACTCCCTCGCACGCACCCGCCGGACGCCTCCCTCTCATTCTCCGACCACCGTGTCAACCCCCCTTCACCTCCAGCCACTGCCACCCTCCGCTGTCGCCTTCTCACCGTCACTCCCTCCCTCTCCCTCTAGCCTACACACTCACCGTGAGCCCTGGCCACCCTCCGACCGTGCCTGCCACCACTCGGACACCCCCGCTGGACGACTCCCCTTGCACCGACGACCGCCCTATCACCAATGAGACCCCCCTGTAGCCACCGTCAGCTTCCCCTCCACACCTTCCTGCCGATACCCCTGCCCTCCCGTTCCTCCACCGGACTCCCGCGTCCCGCGACCACCCCCTGCATGCTCCCGCCTCTCGCAGACCTCCCTCCCCCTCTGCCCACGTCCGCCAACTCCGGCCACCCTCTCCCTCTCTTCTCCCTGCATGTAACGCAAACCCACCCCCCGTCTGCACGCCGCCGACCGCCCCCGTCGCACGGTACCGGCCCTTACTCCCTCTCCTTCCTTCCCTCCACGCATCGGCCTCCCGCCGTCACTCTCCTTCTATGCAACCACCTCACCTCCTGCACCTACGCTCCATCCTCCTCTCTCTCTGTTAACCAACCCCCCCTCCACTTGCAGACCCGACGCGGGAGCCCCGCGAACCCACGCCGCCAGCCACCTCCGCTGCCACCTTCTCACCGTCACTCCTTCCCTCTCCCTTCACCCTATACACTGCCTGCATCCCCACGTCGCTACAGCTCCCCGCCGGCGACCGCCACCACCATCGCAGCTCCCTCCGACGAGCCTCTCCCTCCCCCTCTCAGCCATTCTCTCCACCTCCTGTCACCTGCTACCCCCCCGCGGCACCCTCTACGCCAACCGAACCCTTCCTCACGCCGCGACCATTCTGCTAACACCTCCCTCACACCCCCCCGTCGCCCCCCGCCGCCACCTAGACGGGCCCCGCGCCGCCCCACGGCCACCGCCGGTGGGGGCCCGCCCCCGGCAAGAACACCCCGCCATTCTAGCCAAGGTGTTACAAAGGGCTAGGGAGTACAAACTGAAAATGAATCCAAAGAAATGTATTTTTGGAGTGGCCTCAGGAAAATTGCTCGGGTTTATAGTTAGTAAGCGGGGGATTCAGATCGATCCGAACAAGGCAAAGGCCGTGATGGATATGCCCCCACCAAATAACATCACTGAGTTGCGTGGTTTGATCGGGCGCCTGTAGTTCATTAGAAGATTTATATCTCAGCATTCTCAGAGATGTCGCCCTTTTTATGAATTGTTAAAGGTGGGGGCTAAATTTGAATAGAACGAACAATGTCAGAAGGCCTACGATGAACTTAAGGTTTATCTTTCTAATCCCCCTATTTTACAACCTCATATTCCTGGCAAACCCTTGATTTTATACATTTCTGTTATTGAGGACTCCCTAGGAGCTATCCTGGCCCAGGTGGATGATGAAGGGAGAGAAAGGACAGCATACTACCTCTCTAGATTGTTTAACCCTGCTGAATCTAAGTATACTACCATGGAGAAGACCTGTGCAGCACTAGTGTGGGTGGCCTAGAAGCTCAAACACTATTTCTTGACCCACGAAGTCAAGCTGATCTCTAGAATGGACCCCATTCGTTACCTCTTAGAGAAACTTGTCCTTTCTAGTAGGTTAGCTCGCTGGCAGAGCTTTCTTTCTCAATTCGACATCACCTTCATCGTCCAGAAGGCAATCAAGGGATACGCCATTGCTGAGCACCTCGCTCATTCTCCAATCCCTTGTACTGATTTAATCCAGGACGAATTCCCCGATGAACATCTTGTTGTAATCACTCATCTTCCTTTCTGGTCTCTGCACTTTGATGGTGCATTAAATTCTCAGGGCCGGGGAATCGACGCCATTCTCCTTACTCCTGAAGGAGTAACCATCTCCATCACTTACCAACTCTCTTTCTCTACCACAAACAACATGGCCGAGTATGAGGCTCTCCTAGCCAATCTGAAGTACGCCTATCTCCTAGGCGCGCGCTATCTCAATATCATAGGAGACTCTCAGTTGGTGTTGCGTCAAGTTCTGTCAACTTACTGCACCCGTGATCTTAAGTTGAAGCCATATCAGGATCTGGTCACGCTCTTGGCTAGGTAGTTCCGTAAGCTTATCTACATCTATACTCCTCGCTCTCAGAATATCCTTGCTGATGCGTTGGCATCACTTGCTTCCTCTCTTTCTTTCCCTCTTAGTCACTCCGCTGAGACCATCATGGTCCAGCAGATGGACGCTCCCTCTCTGCAGGATCCTTGGTACGATAACCTCAGGAAGACCGTCAAGAAGAAAGCAGAAAAGGAGGAGTTGAAGGAAGTTTCATTAACTGAGCTTGAGGAGATCTTGGGAGAAGAAGAGCTGCCGTGGTATCATGAGATTGAGCAGTATTGTGGGGATGGATCTTTTCCAGAGACGGCCAATGCTGAGCAGTGGAAGGCCATTAGAAGAGTCACCTCGAGGTATACAATCATTACAGAAGAACTATACAGGCGCGCTCTTAATGGAGTTCTCATGAGATGTCTGGATTATGACGAGGCTTGGAAAGTAGTGGAAGCAGCTCACGCTAGTGAGTGCGGAGGCCACATTAATGGATAGGTGTTGGCGAAGAAGATTCTTAGGCAGGGCTATTACTGGCCAACCTTAGAGGAAGATTACTCCACCTATGTCTGTAGGTGTCTTCAATGCCAGCTTCACGCCGATAAAATTCATGTTCCTGCTTCCTCTCTCCATCCTCTCTCCGCTCCTTAGCCATTCTCGATGTGGGCCTTTGATATCATCGGACCACTAGGTGACCCCAATGCTCAGGTTAAGCAGAAGTCCTTCATCCTTACAGCAACTGAGTATTTCACCAAGTGGGCAGAAGCCGAAGCATATGCCGAGATCAAAGCTACCACAGTCTGTCGCTTCATCATGAAGAATATTATTTCACGATTCGGGGTGCCGAGCGACATCGTCACAGACAACGGACCTCAGTTTGTATCACAAGAACTCCAGGACCTCTGTAAGAAGTTTCACATTTCTTTGCATCATTCATCACCTTATTACCAGAAAAGAAGAAGAAAAAGAGAAGAGTCAGAGGCAAGAAGGGAAAAGGGGTTGTCGTCGCCTGCAACACCCTCTCGGTGCTGATCGACACCGCCCTCTCTTTGGAGGGGGAGGAGGACACAGTACCTTGCGACCCGCCAGAGGCGAATCAGGTCAAAGCATCCACCTCCCGACACACCACCCGGTCGGGGAAGAAATGGGGACGCCCTCCTCAGGACAACCGCAATATCATGCTAAGAGGCGAGTAGCCCTACCAAGTCCCCGAACCCAAGGTCCGAGGTACGGAGATTCCCCCACCATCGGGTCTTTATCCCGAGAAGCCGAAGAGTCAGAGCGCTCCCTCTTTCGCCGAGTTCCTTTGGGCCTGCACAAAAAAGCAGGTGCGCCTGCAAGGACCCCGACCGACCAAGGGGGCCAGCAACCGCCTGGCTCCACCTATGAGTAACCCTCTGACCCTACCAGCAGCGGTCCTGTCCCAATCGACGGAAGAATTTGACGGTATCCCTAACGTTGTCAAATTCATGAAAGAAAAAGAGGAAGTCCAGCAGGCCCCAGAGGCTCAGGTAGCTGCGCCAGATCCAGCAGAGGAGTCACCTTTTGACTCGGCGCCCCAAGCCCAGGCCAGGGGCAGACGCGGCAAGGCCGAAGAGATGAAGCTGCTCGAGGTTCGGGCTGCCGACCGAATAGTTAGGCATCTCAAGAAGATCCCGGCTCGGTTTACCGTCTGGGAGATGCTATCCCTGGGTGAAGAAACACGGCAAGCCATTATTGCCGCACTCCAGACGCCAGCATACCTTGAAGCATGTTTGGCAGAGATGTCCCCGGAGGTGGCCGTGGCCTTCACAGAGGACGACATGCTCTTTCCCACCTGCAGTCATAATAGGCTGCTCTACATGAAGGGGCAACTGAATGGGCAGCCTATCAACAGGGTCCTGATCGACCCAGGAGCAGCAGTCAACATACTCCCCTATCGGGTGTACCAGAAGTACTACTTTGACGTACACCTAGTCGAAGTGAAGAATGTCAAGATTGTTGGTTTTAACCAGAAGTGCGAGGTGCCCATGGGGGTTGCAAAGTTTGACCTGGCCTTCGGTGACTTCATTACCAAGGTCCAGTTCCACGTCATCAACTCGAACACCTCCTATAAGGCATTGCTTGGTCAGCCTTGGCTGCACCAGAATAGGGTGGTGCCGTCTACCTTGCACTAATGCATCAAGTACCCCTGTGAGGGGAAAGAAGCCAGGATCTTTGCTGACCTCCACCCATTTGAGGTGTTCGAGTGTCACCTGTCAGATGCTAACCTGTATCTAGAAGAGACAAAGCAGGCTTCTAAAGCTCCCCGGGACAAAGGAAAGAAGAAGGTAAAGTCGAAAAGCTGGTTTCCTTCGCCACCCTCGGGCTATGCGGCTTCCCCGCATGTACCATTCATTGCAGAAGAGAAGGGGCATTTAGGGCAAATCCCCTCGCAATCTACCCCACACCGGGGGCACCTTGCCTTGAGAGCCTGATAGAGGATGTCAGGGTCCCACCAGGAATTATTAAGCCAATAACAGAGCTTGACTGCTAAGCAACCTAGCAGCTAAGGACATTTGAGGTGCTGAATTCGGAAGGCCCGCCCACTATTTTCTATGTGGCCGGGGAACAGCCAGTCAGAGGAGATGATGACTGCCAACTCCCTGATGACCTTTATGACCCACACGTCCCAATTGCGAGGCTTTCCTTTATGACTAACTGCACGGTCGAGGTGGTCAGAAAATAAATGATTCCTCTTTATCAACCCTCCAGTCGGAAGGAGATGTTTGAGAAGATGTGGAACCCGCCAAACCTGGACCGAAGGCTACTGCGGATTACCAAGCATCCAGGTTTGGGCTTCTCACCGGAAGACTACTACGAGGCAGACGTGATATTGGTGTCGGCTCCACTTGGCGATGACCCCATCGAGGCCACGGCCCTACAGGGAGCCCACAGCAGCAAACAACCTCAGCCACTGGCTGAAGAGATACAAGATGAAGAAGTATTCCTCTGGAACCCCCTCCACCGCAGGCGCGCAGGGAAGGTCTCTCCCTCTTCCGAAGGGTGTTTAATTCCGCATTATATTTCCTCGACTTTCTGCTCGATTTTCACCCCTTTTGGTGGTAACGGTCTCACAGCTACCCATGCCAAATGAGAGCAGAGTACCCAATAGAGGGGAATAAATCAATAATAAGTGCCACCTCCCGGCATACATCATCCTGATGATATACGAGTCTGCCTGAATATGGTCATGCCACGTTCAACTCGTGGACCCATATGCATGCACCGCAATGCCAAACACGGTCTCATAATAAAAGGTATCCATTGATCAACAGTCCTATGAGTGATCACGACTACCTAGGGGGCTAACTCTTGAGTTCTCCACTCATCATAGGGTACGGGATTACTGTTGGGTATAACCATCATTCAAGAGATCATCTTGACATTTCGTGGACGAATCTCTCATACCCTCCCTGATAATCTTCGGGACAGTGGAGGTGTTGCCGAAATCCTCCCTGAATATAAATCAGATGAGTACGTGAATAGATGGTTAATAAAGTGACGATAGTGTGTTTTCGATCAACCTATACTAAGTCAAGGCCGACTTCTACCCACGGTTCAATTAATCCCAACTCCTGCACATGGTTTCTAATAAAGAATTAAACTCATATATGCCCATTTGCTTGTATTCAACCGTATAAATACGCATATATGAGTGCTTGCATTTTTTGATTCTTTGGTATATAAAACGGTGATTTGCAGAAGGTCAGATTAAGTCTGGCTAGACGCTATCACTAAGCGTGAGGTGATCTTTAAATCTAAGTTCTTCGTCTCGTACCGAGAATCAATTCACCTAAATAAACAACATCTCGTTGTTTGCTTAATTGCATAATAAATTTCATTTTATTCAATAAACGTCTTCCAACTTGTAGTTTTCTTCAAATTATTCAGTCCTGAGACCCCTCTATTGTTTTGACAATTAATCAATAGCTGTCCTTCTTTCGAAAATGCGTAATTAACATCATAGCCTTTATGATACGGCGGGTTTCAGGTCCCAACACGACATCCACCTTCATCTCAGATGGTGCGTATAATAAACTCGTCACTCAGTGACTGGCACACCTACGTAATAAATAAAATAAATAAATAAACCTAACAAACCTAATCAATAAATAAAAATTCCCACAGCGCTGTGATGAGAGGATTTCACTGTTCATGCCAGTGTGGATACTGCTAGAGGCCGTGCAATTACACGGTTGATTACCGCCACGAGGGATTGTTTCCACTTCGCTATGATCTGAGCATCGCAAATGTAAGATCAAACCTCGTAGCTCTATATTATCATCGGAAATCACACCGGAGCAATCAACTCAGCCACGTTAAAATTTTAATTTCTAGTTTCCGCTGCATTCTTCCTGATCCACTTATGTTATTTAGGGGTATTGCCCTTAACGTATTTTGAAATGAAATGCACACCACAATTTCAGACAAGGGGTTCTTTATGCAAAATGGATGCCAGAATAGGATCAGTAGAACATACCTTGCCCCTCGCAATCTTCAAAATGCAATGCAGAAATTAAATAAAAAAATTCTACACTAAATGATGCATGACCTAGAGCATGATGGTGTGGTTTCTACACTTGGAATGAGAATTTTTATTTTGGTGCAAGTAATATTTTTTTGTTGTTTTTAATTAATGAACCTATCTAGCCAGATAAATGCAAGAAACTATTTATTTTTATAAATTTTTCAAGAATTTTTCAGATGTTTTTGAAGATTTTTCAGAAGTCAGAAAAATAGAACCTGTTCCCACGTCCGATTTTCCTTTTTCTGTGCTTTTCTGATTTTTTTTTCAATTTCCTGCAAAACAAACAAAAATAGAAAAATTAATATTCACATATATACATCAAACATAAGAATTGTCCAACTAAAAAAATTACAAATACTCCCTTCCCCGGCAACGGCGCCAAAAATCTGATGCGTCACAACCTGTCGTTGGTAAAATAAAGCCGTGCCACACAAATTTCAAAATTTATAATACCGCACTCACTCACTTAAATGATTAAATACAAGTATAGTGGTAAATACGGGTCGATCCCACGAGGAGGAAATATTTTTACTTTTTACTTAGTTGGAAAATTCTCCCTATTATGGACCTTCGTCCAAACATGAATTGGTCCACGACTGGCCGACACATCTAAGCGCTCATATCCCGATGCGGGCTCCTAGTGTGGTTTATTCTTTTCTATCCCCTTGCAATTAGTATTAACTCTTTTAGGCCGCAGGGCCCTTAATTCCAACAAATAATCAAGGGTATTCCCCCGTATGGGGGATGTAAACAACGTCGTGGCCTTTATGGCACGGCAGATATTGGTCCCGACCCGAACCACACAATTGTCTGACCAAGTCAGCTCGAGCGCACCCGTGACTCTTCGGAGCCTAAATAAATTGTCACTTCGTGACTAGCACGCCCACGCACTTAATTAACCAATAAACGAACAACAATAACAAATCGTTAAGAAGTGCGTCCACAAGTCTGGCACGCCCGATGGGACCAATCCACCCTTCATCTCTTTGCCGGAATTAAGGGCCCTGCGGCCCCCTTCATGTAATACTAATTGCTCTGTCTTCGCAAATGCAGAAAAAATCACATTTCGACGTCAAGAATGGCGGTCACCTTCGGTCCTCGAGTCGTCAAGAGCCACATCAGGGATGGCTACCTCGCCGTCCCCCTTTACTTCGGGAGCTTCCCTCCCGTGGTAAGCTTTCCCAATTTTCTCGAGGTGGCCTTCGTCAACTTGCTAGAAGTGGAAGCGTCCGATGCGTCCGAGATCAACGCTCCCACCCAGGGAGCCGTCGAAGCTACTACTGGCCGAGCATTGGCCAGGAACACCAACACCGTCCCAGCCGGGACATTCAGCTGTTGTGTGCACCATGTGCACCAAACTGTCGGCCCATCTCACCAAGCGTCGGCATCCCACCGCAGAAGGCTCCGGAGGAACCGCGTCGCCGCTGCACCAAAGAGTCGGACCTCCAGCTCCGACAAGTCTGTCGTTGTTGAGAGCATCCGGGTCCATCTCAACGGGCAAAGGTCTGAAGCGATCTCGGACCTGGTTGTACCTGTTGTTCCAGTACGGAACTCCTTCCGGGTGCTAGAGAAGATGAAGGACAAGGTGATGCCCACCGTCCCGGCCGCAGCACCGAAGAATACACCGGCCCACAAGCCGGCCAAGCTCAAGCAGGTCTGGATCCCTAGGGGAGTCCAGACCACTTCACTCGCCCAAGCAGGGCCCAGCACCCTCCGCCCTCCAAGGGCACGACAGGAGAGGGGGGTCAAGGAAGCGGCCCCCATTTACCAGTTGACATTTGCAACACCGGTGCCACTGGAAGACACCTGTCGCCAATACCATAGGCATCATCATCAAGCCGTCCGCACAAGGCCATCGATTTACATTCCTGGCGCTATTGTCGGCACGCTATCACCGGCTTCTCCTCCTGATCAAGACTGGGAAGGAGTGGAGCAAGCCTTGAGGAATTATCTGTGAGGTCCAGGGAGCACTCCCTTGGGTCACCAGAGATTATTGGGGGTAGTAGCCTCCGCTTTCGAGGAAGAGGAAGCCCGACCTGTACCTAGTGCAAAGTCGAGAAACTACTCGAAAGAGTGACATCAAACCCCGTTGCATGAGGAAGCCAGACCCTGGAGGTCGGTCTTTGATAGACTGGTTTTTTCGGGCAGGTAGTCGAGGAAGACGACAAGAAGAGGCAATGACCAAAGGGTCTACACCTGCAACATGGCAGGAGTGTTCGGGCGGTATGGAGCCCTACCTACCGAACCTGAAGAAGTGGCCAGACTTGCCGCGAGACTAGGCCCTCTCACCAGGAGAGGGAGAGCTGCGAGCGAGATGTCACAAGTTCACGCTAAAGAGGATACCCATGAAAAACCCTCAACTGCTTTCGCCGCCAATGTTTTTACTACTGGGGGCACCAGTGGCGAACCATCCACGTCATCTGAAGAGGGGCCAACCGAAGAAGTGGGAGGCACCCCGAGTCTCCCCACAAGTGACCCCATGGTATTGCATATGATGTAGCAGTACCAACGAGAAATTGAATCGCTAAAAAAGTAGCTGAATGAAAGGAATGCCCAACCCTCAACATCCGGGCAGACCGAGGCACTGCTCGAGGTGACTGGGGGCAACGGACAATCTTTGAAAGCGTCTCCACAGGTGATAGCACCTTCACTAATACTCGGCTACCTTGAGGGCATTCCGCTGTAACATGCACAACATGCGGTGCCAGTCCCGCCACTGACTCTGCCATTTCAAGGGTCTACTGTTGCTCCACAGGCGATAGTGCTGACGACGCCGCTGGCGCAATCGGCCCACTTCTACCCCCAAGCCCGGTCAACCCAGCGATAGTGAGCCGGCTAATGCTTGAACAGATGATACATATGAAGCTGGCAGAGAGGGGAGATGCTGATCACACGCCATTTGATGTGTATCGAGTGTCCTACCTAGCTCACTACGCAGCCAAGAAGCTATCTATCAGCATCACCAAGCCACCGAAGTTTGAGAAATTCAACAGGCAAGGGTCTCCCAGGGAGCACATTGCCTACTATGTGAATGTTATGGGAGATTTAGCCACTGATGAAGCCTATCTCCTCAAATTCTTCGCCTCAACACTCACCAGGCTCGCCTTCGAATGGTATTCGAGCTTGCCCGCAGAGTCCATCATTGAGTGGCCCGACATGCAGAAGAAATTCAAAGAAAAATTTTACATTGCTGAATGAGAGGTCACTATGGCGGAGCTCTACACCACGAGGCAAAGGAATGATGTGTCAACACTCGACTACGACAAGAGATGAAGAAACCTCAGCATGAGGTGTAGACACCCCCCGCATCAGGAGGATGCAGTGCAGATCTGCAAGCAGAACTTGAAGAAAGAGATCTTGGAAAGGATGATTGGTGCTGAGGTTAAGTCATTTGACCGTCTAAACAATATGGTGGCTGAGATTGAGGCATTCCTTGCCTGATACTCTTCCGCTACAGCTGCATCAAGCTAGAGAGCTAGGCAGGCCGAGAAGAAGCCACCGCCGCCAGAAGTTCACACACTGGACTTCTAGACTCTTGAGAAGCAGAAAGAGAAAGCTAAGGGGGCTGCCACCCCTCCTCCGTCCAGGCCCACTGAGCCGCAAGAAAGTCCCTCACTGTGAGAGAAGATGAGAAACAAGCTATATTCCTTCCCCCGAGATAAGTCCCGGGTCCTGTTCGAATGGGTGACCAAGTACAACAAGATCACGTTGTCGGAACTAAAGAGGTCCAGTGACCTGAAGAAGAAAGATGACCCTCACTTCTGTCAATACCACCAGATGCTCAGGCACACGATTGACGACTGCTACATCTTCAAGGACGTCATCGAGTCCTTGATCAAGGATGGGGAGCTGGACATGGGGAGCACAAGGTGGATCCTCCGCAACCACATGAGATGCCCAACTTGGTCGCCGCCGTCAACATGGTGTCATTATATCAGCAGCTGCCTGAAGAATGGTCAGAGGTTAGCACCTGTGCCACCTATGAGACTTTTGTCATGGTGCCGGCTCAAGACCAAGGAGGTTGGCAAACCATGCCAAAGAAGAGCAGAAGAAGATAGGCTCCCCGATCCACTCCAGCAATACATGTGAGGGGTGTCACGCCCCGACCAGCACCGCCACTGGTGAACCCCATATGGCATGACATGGCCCCTCGGCTAGTCATGAGGCTGCCCACCTACAATAAGAAGGAGCACATCCTGATGCGGGTGCACAAAGAAGTCAGCCCTGTAGTGGAAAGACTCCAGGCCATCATTGATGGGCTCGAAGATTATGAACAGCCCAAGATCTAACCTGTTGAGCTGAAGGAATACGTCCCCTGGGAGGAGTTCGAATCCCTCAAACTAGCCCCAGAACTAGAAGTCGAGGCAGAAGAAGAGCCTCCCTTGTGGGGTGAACTTCCTTAAGAGCAACCCCCGGTCGCCGGAGAGAAGAAGAAAAAGAAGAGAAAGCCCAGAAGCAAGAAGAAGAAAGCGATCGTTGTTGCATGCAACACCCTCTCGGCATTATTTGACACTACCCTCTCCTCAGAAGAGGAAGAAGAAGGACTACCCCTCGAACCAATGGAGGCGAACCAGGCTGAAGCATCTACTTCGCAAGATGCTACCCGATCAGGAAGAATGTGGGGATGCCCTCCTCAGGCCAACCACAACATCCTGCTCAGACCCCGAGCCTAGGATTCAAGGCGCGGAGATCCCTCCTCCATCGGGTCTCTACCCCGAGCAACCATGTGGCCAGGGCGCCCCTTCATTCACTGAGCTTCTGTCGACCCGAAGGGACAGCCAGTCATACCCCCAAGGGTCCCAGCTAACCAAAGGACCAGACAGCCCTTTGGCTCTACCCATAGAAGCCCCTCCTCAGCGAAGGGAAGAATTTGACAACATCCCAAACCTCGCCAAATTTATGCAAGAAAGAGGGGAGACCAAGCAGGCTCTGCAAGCTCAAACAGCCACACCAAATCCAGTGAAGGAGGCTCCCTCTGATCTAGTGCCCCAGGCCCAAGGTGGAGGCAGGTGTAGCAAGGCTGAAGAGATGAAACTGCTCAAGGATCGGGCCACCGACCGAATAGTCAGGCACCTGAAGAAGATCCCAGCCTGGTTCACCATCTGGGAGATTGTCTTTAGATGAAGAAACAAGGAAGGCCATCATCGCCGCACTCCAGACGCCAACATATCTTGAAGCCTGCTTGGCAGAAATGCCACCTGAGGTAGCCGTAGCATTCATAGAGGAGGTGTAATACCCCGATTTATTTATTGAGTCATTAGTTGCTCGAGATGGCAGATCTTTTGCTCAGGTTCTTGCTGCGTCGTTGGAGATTCCTGAGGTGGATATTGATGTGCACTCACTGGTTTCCACGGATTGGGGAGAGCCTGCATGCTCTTTTTCTAAGGAGGAGATAGATGCGTCTCTTCAACCTTTTAGGTTTGCTGTGGTAGCCAAGACTTCTTATGGCCGTCTGGCGTTTCCTGATATTCACTCTCATCTTACACAGCGGTGTGGTCTAAAGGAATCATTTGTTATTAGTGCACTGGATAACTTTCATCTTCTATTGAGGTTTAAGACGCAAGATGATTTCCTCCGTGTTCTCTTACGTGAAGCTCTCTATATGCATGGTAAGCTTTTCAGATTCTTTAAATGGACTCCATTGTTTAGGCCGGATGAGGAGCCATCAGTTTGCCCAGTATGGATCGAATTTCCTAACCTTCCTGTCAACTTGTATCAAAAGAAATTCTTAATGTCCATTGCTGCAAATGTTGGTCCGATTTTACAAGTAGCTCATGCTTCTAAGTTATTGATAAACACCAAGGCAGCTATGGTTTGTGTGGAACTGCAACTCTTAAGTAGTAGACTGAAATGGGTATGGATCGGCATGGGTTCTGATTATGGTGGGTTTTGGCAAGAAATGAACTATCTGAATGTTCCTCAATATTGTGTCTCGTGTAAGCGGCTGGGTCATAACCAGGGAGCTTGTGTATCTAAGTCCAAGTCAGACTCTAGGAAGTTTTCTGGGAATCTTAATTTGAAGAAGATCCCTGAAAGTACGCAGATGTTGGGCCCTCAGAAGGATGTGTCCCGGAAGGATTCTGGTATTAATATTAATCCCTGTGTGTAGAAGATGAATGACATTAATCTGGTGGTGGCTTTAGAGTTGGGACCATGTGTAGAGATGGAGCCTACTCTAAATAACTCTATTTTGGGAAATACTTGTGATCCAAAGGTAGTGGTACCTAGTAGTTCTATATATGGTGAAGGCAGAGATATTTTGCAGAGCAGTTTGGATGGTGAAGGCACTGATGTTAGCGGGGCTCAGGAGGCTTTAGTGGTTTCTGTTGTTCTGGTTACTGGCACTAATAAAGGGATTCTACCTTCAGAAGGGGGAGATAGAAGTATTCTTGCTTGTTCTCAGGATCAGAATTCATTGCGAGTGTGGTCTAGTTCACATACGTTGCACGAGAATCCTGATCCACCGATATTTGATGCTGCTACTTTGGTGGAAAAGGGTAATGTCCTTATGCCACTAAATAATCTCAGCTCTGATATTTCATGGAAAATAGACACTAACGGGGTGATAACTAGAGCTCGTGCTCGTTCGGTAGATGGGGCTACTTCTAAATTGCACTGATGGACTCTGCTATTATATGGAACATTCGTGGTGTTGGTAATGGAGCATCTAAACGGGCTTTGCGGCGACTGGTTGTTGTGTATGTGATTTTGATGATTACAAAATGATTATGTTTCTTAGCTTTGTGCTTGAATGGAGCTTTGTGCTTGAATGGTTCTTCATAGTTTCGTGTGCTTGAATCATCCTTGTTCTCTTGCTATGGAGTAATATTCTAGAAGAAATTGATCTTGTGAAAACATGCTTGAAAGAATGCTCATGCACTACATGAATGATACTTGAGTGTTTGAGCTTCCATGATTTTATATTTGTGGCTCATGCTTGTAAGAAAACATTCAATTGATACAATGAGCATTTGGAAGATTGACAAGTTATGAGGTTCTTTTGGTAGAATCAAGTTTATGAGCTCTTAATCTTCATACCTATGGTAACTTGATACTCTTGTGAACAATGCACTAAAAGCTTGATTGAGGATGCTTTGTATTGAATGAGTGTGGAGAGTTATATATGAGCTTCATCATGTTTCTAATATATTTCATTGATCTTCATTTGATATGAGTCAAAGAATTTTCAGAAGATGGATTATGTGAAAATAGCTTGATTGTGTTCTTCATGAAAGCATAACAACTTCAAATCCTTATTTTTGAATATACAAGTTGGTGTGCATGACTTGGTTGAGATGCTTATTTGGTTGACTTGTGAATGAGCAAGTTTTTCATGTTTGGAGCTAACTCTAACCAAAAAGTCAGGCGCTTGGTATGGTGGTATCATCAGCATTGGGCATATTCCAATGCAAGGATAGTGTTTAAGCCAGTCTTAGACGAAAGGTCTAAGCCATTGTGTTTTAGTGGCCAGCCCCGACAAGAAGTCGAGCACCAACCTTGAAGAAAATCATTGGCATTAGGTATATACCAACGTAAGGATAGCATTCAAGCTAGTCTTAGACGGAAGGTCTAGGCAGTTAGATTTTAGTGGCCAGCCCCAATAGGAAGTCAAGCACAAACCTTGATGAAAATTATTGACATTAGGTATATGCCAACGTAAGGATAGTGTTCAATCCGGTCTTAAACGGAAGGTATATGCCATTGGGTCTCAGCGGGTGGCCTTGACAAGAAGTTATGCACCAACCTTGATGAAAATCATTAGCATTGGGTATATGTCAATGCAAGAATAGCATTCAAGCCGGTCTTAGACGGAAGGTCTATGTCGTTGAGTTTCACCGGTTGGCCAAGACAAGAAGTTAAGCACCAACCTTGGTGAAATCAATGGCATTGGATATATGCCAATGCAAGGATAGCTTTTAAGCTAGTTTTAGACGGAAGGTCTAAACCGTTGGGTTTCAGCGGTTGGCCCTGACAAGAAGCCATGCACCAACCTTGGTTAAATCATTGGCATTGGTATATTCTAATGCAAAGATAGCTTTTAAGTCAGTTTAATTCGAAGGTCTAAACTATTAGATTTCAGTGGCTGGCCCTAATAAGAAGTCAAGCACCAACCTTAATGAATCATTGGCATTGGGTATATGCCAATGCAAGGATAGTGTTTAAGCCGGTTTTAGATGGAAGGTCTAAACCATTGGGTTTAAGTAGCTAGCTCTGATAAGAAGTCAAGCACCAACATTGGTGATATCATTAGCATTGGGTATACACCAATGCAAAAATAGCTTTTAGCTAGTTTTAGATGGAAGGTCTAAACCATTGGGTTTTAGTAGCTGGCCCTAACAAGAAGGCAAGCACCAACCTTTGTGAAATCATTGGTATAGGGTATATGCTAATGTAAGGATAGTTTTAATCCAATTTTAGATGGAAGGTCTAAACCGTTGGGCTTCAGCGACTGGCCTTGACAAGAAGTCAAGCACCAACCTTGCTGAAATCATTGGCATTGGGTATATGCCAAAGTAAAGATAGCGTTTAAGCTGATTTTAGATGGAATGTATAAACCGTTGGGTTTCAACTGCTGGCCCTAACAAGAAGTCAAGCACTAACCTTGGTGAAATCATTATCAATGGGTATATGCCAACGCAGGGATAGTGTTTAAGCCACTTTTAGATAGAAGGTCTAAACCATTGTGTTATAGCGGCTGGCCCTGACAAGAAGTCAAGCACCAACCATGATGAAATCATTGGCATTGGGTATATGCCAATGCGAGGATAGTGTTTAAGTCAGTTTTAGACGAAAGTTCTAACTATTGGGTTTCAACAGCTAGCCCTAACAAGAAGTCAAGCATCAACCTTGGTGAAATTATTGGCATTGGGTGTACGCTAATGCAAAAATAGCTTTTAGCTAGTTTTAGATGGAAGGTCTAAACAGCTGGGTTTCAATAGCTGGCCCTGACAAGAAGTCAAGCACCAACCATGGAGAAATGATTGGCATTGGGTATATGCCATTGCAAGGATAGCTTTAAGCTAGTTTTAGACAGAAGGTCTAAACCATTGTGATGGGGACATCGCCTCCCTTGCCCACACTCATGGCACGTCTCCTCACCTCGGACGCGTCTAGCATGGTCTAGTTATCTATTTCGAGTCATGTGATGTATTTTATTATTTTATGAGAGTCATATCCTTGTATTTTCCCTTTTTTTTGAGTCATGTATCTAGGTTAATGAGTCATTTCCCTATGTTTGAGTGTCATTAGAGTGATTAGATATGTTAGTGGGCCCAATTCATTGGGCTAGGCCCAAGGGAGTCCCCCCTTCCTTCGGTTATTTGTCATTATGTCTAGAGTCATGGACTTTTTGTAAAATGTGGGTTTCCTATAAATAGGACCCCATTCCATCCATTTGAGGCTAATGCATGAATTATTGACATTGGATGATATTTATATATGATAAGTTCATGTCTGATGAGATATTGCATGGTGTTTTGGACTCTGTTCTGGCAGTATGTCAAAAGGCAGGAGAAATTTTGGGTAAACTGCAAAGCACTCAGGCTACATCATTTATAAAACTTACTCAGACTCTTGTTCATTCTTATGATGTCAAGATAGAGCTAGAACATGTAAAACTTCAGGTGAATTTGCTTAGACAAGACCAGCAGGCTTTAAATCAGAGACTTGATGCTATATCTGGTGATGTACATGGAAGTACTATACAACTTGGAAACACTTATGAGAAACTGGATATAGTTCATACACAAGTTCAGAAGTTAGCTGACAGTCTCAAAAATGTTGTCACCGAACAGGCCACTAGCTCTTCCACATTTATGGCTGATATTCACAACCAGCAAACTTCCCAACTAGAAAACATGTGCAGCATGATGCAGAACTGGTTTGCAGACATGTCATCTCATATCAAAGAGCTTCACGCATTGGTTCACCAAAATGACCAAAAAATCTCGACCAAGTTTGCAGCTCTTGGTACCAAGATGGACAGACTTCCTAACTCATTCCTGAGGGCAGTACCTCTGAGAGGTAGCTCTAGCAGCACGCCACCCATAGGAAGGGGAAGCTCAAGAGGTACCAGTTCCAGCAGAACATGTCTTGCAAATATCTAAGAGTCCTCGTATTTTTACTAATGACAAAGGGGGAGAATAGTCTATAGTCGATTGTGTCATGTATGCCTATTCTTGGTCTGAAGGGAGACGCTGATAAGATGCTAATGAGATGCTGACGATCCTTGTCCAGATGCTAATGAGATGCTGTTCTGGCTGTTTCGTTTCTGGTGTTTGGATGTTATGTTTCTATCTGAATGACTATATCAAAGACTCTGAATTTCTGTCTCTGAAGCTCTTGTGTGATGAGATAATTAATCAAACATTAGTTTCTCTTTCTGTACATAGAAATTTCAGTATTGCATATTTATCTTGAGTATTAGTCTTGAATGTCATTACCATGCATGTTAGTTAATGAATCTTGATTTGAATAAAATGAAAAACAATGAATGCCATTGAAAAGTTGTGACCACACTTGATTGAGTGCTTAGTTGAATGATCGTGTGAAAAATGGTTGTTACATTCATATTTTTAGAATCATACATGACTCATAGTTGTCATTATCAAAAAGAGAGAGATTGTTGGAACCTAAGTTTTAAAAATGACATTCTATGAATCATGTTGAGACTGAAATGCATAAACACCTCAATCAAATTCATTTTGTGTCTAAGTATCAGAACACAGGTCAATGCATGGATTGTATGTATGCATACACAGGTCTGCGCACATCTTGCATGAACACATATAAGGTCGGTGCATGTTGTGTCTTACACAAACAAAGGTCAGTGCAAGTTGCCATGATTGCATAAGTGAGGTCGATGCTAGTTGCATCGCTATGTAGTGAGGTCGGTGCTAGTTGCCTTGCATGCATATAAGGTTGGTGCATGTTGTGTCTTACGCAAACAAAGGTCAGTGCTAGTTGCCATGATTGCATAAGTGAGGTCGATGCTAGTTGTGTCACTCATGTAGTGAGGTTGGTGCTAGTTGCCTTGCATTCATATAAGGTCAGTGCATGTTTTTGTAGAAATGAATACAAGGTCGGTGCATATTTCACAGGTCACATGCAAGGGTCGGTGCTAGTGTCTGTAGAAGTACGCATAACGTCAGTGCATGTTTTGATCTTCGCATATAGAGGTTGGTGTAGGTTTTGTCATTCTCATACTAGGTCAGTCTTAGTGCCCATGCTTGCATATTCAGGTCGATGCTAGCTACATTTCTCATGGAGTGAGGTCGGTGCAGAGTTTATAGCAAGCATATGAAGTCTGTGCACTATAACCTTATCTGCATAATCAGGTCGATGCAAGTTACCTTGTCAGCATATAGAGTCATGCATTAAAGTCGGTGCTAGTCTGCATTAGCTCATGAACAAAGGTCAATGCCAGTCTTCTTATCTTCTGTATAAGGTCAAGGTCTAGGTCGATGCCAGTGGTGCTGTCATGCCAAATTTCACAGAACTCACAAGTGTATAAAAGTTACAACAAAATAAATAAGAAAATACAATAGACAAGTCTAATGAAGGAAAACTAATACTCCATAAGAGGGAGAGAAGAGCTATCTATGTGTGCCTATTGCCTATTGTCTATTGTCTATTAGGAGGAGAAGTTCCTCCCATGCCCTCCTTATATAGACCTTAAACTCTCACTATTTGGAAGGGGAAAACCATTCTCCTCTTAGCCTGTGTGAACTACTCGGCCGCCTGATGTGAAGCCGCGTGCAAAGCTTTTGCATTTTGGCCTTGTCGATTGCTCCTGCCAACTGCCCTGGCCACGTTCGATTGCTTGCCAACACTTGCCACGTTGAAGCCAAAGGCCGCCCGCGAAGCTCAACACGTTGAAGCCAAGCCACGTGAAGCCCGCGGTGCGTTTGGCGTGTTGACCCCTGTATGAAGGCTGAAGAAGAGAGGCCGCTGGATCTCTTTACGGCACCTGTGTGAAGCCACTTGCTGTGTGAAACTCCTTGGCCGACTTCCCTACCTTGCAAAAGCCCACGTTGCCAGCCTGCATTCACTCCTTCAAACCCCAGCCGAAGACCCTCCAGCCCATGTGTGGACAACTGTGCCTATGTGAGCTGTGTGAAGCTTTTCGACGCTGCCGCGTTGAATGCCCACGTGGAGCTCGAGCCAACCTGCATGTTGTTTATGCTGCATGCTTTTGGCAAGGTGGAGCCCATCGCTAAGGAGCCTGCCTATGTGAAGCTCATTCGCCTTTGAACGCTACCAAGTGCTGGCCCATGCCAGCTCATCTGTGCCAATCGCCTTGAGAGTGCCTGCTCGTATGAATGCTTTGGTTGAATGCCCAAGCCGTTGTGCGTCCTTGGTCGACGTTGAAGCCTTTGTGCATTTGCTGCCCCACCATTGCATGGCCTCATGGCCCACGTTGAATTGCATGTTGTGAAGACTTGCTCAAGTTGCCGATCGCGCCCACCTTGCTATTGCCTTAGCCGACTGAAGAGCCCACCAGAACCATGCCTCCTTCTTGGCCTTGGGGTGCCTGGTCTACCGACGTGAATGAACGAGAGGGACTCTTCCTTGTGAAGCCTCCAGCCATTACATCATGCGCCCTGCCTTGGGCGGTTGTGGACCCGCCGTTCGTGTGAATAGCCCAGCCATAGTGAAGGACCATGCCGACATCCTGCCTCTTGGCGTTGAAGCCTCCTCCGCGTGAGAAGCTTGCGTGCATGCAGCCGCAAGAAGTGGAAGACCACCTTGCCCAGCCAGTTCGCGAAGAAGCCCAGCCGACGTCCCGCTTGCATCTTCTCTTTCCCGCGCTGACCACCTCCATGGCATGTGAGAAGCGCGCCCGCCATGGCCTGCATGCTTTCTTTTGTTGCCCGCGCCTCCACCGGTCGAGCCCATGCATGCCCACCGAACCGCCTTGGCCACGTCGCCACAGTCGCGAAGGAGCCTCCCGCCATCTTCTGCCGACCTCCCGCATGCGAAGGCAGCCGCATGCATTGACCCCGCGAAGCCATCCGAAGCTTCCCCGCCGTGATTCGCTCGCCTTGCCGTTGCTGCTTTGGCCGCTTGGGAAGGAGCCATCGCGAAGGCACCCAAAGCCCCACGGTCGCCCACTTTGAAGCCGCCATGCAGCTCTCGTTGGACATGGCCTGCCAGCATGTGAAGGCGACTTTAGCCACGTTTGAAGATGATGAAGGGGCCCTGCGTGTGTTGCCATGTTAAAGCTTTTGTTTGTTTGTTGTTGGCAACATTTGAAGATGGCGAAGCTTTTGATGGCCGCATATATCATACAATGCATGGTGCCCACGTTGAAGAGATGCTGCCAACCTTTACATTACCCCATGGCCCACGTTGGCTCCTTCACCTACGTGAGAAGCTTCACTTGGACATATATAACACTTGATAATATATAACAAGTATGCAACGGAAGCTTCACTTGGACATATATAACACTTGATATATATTATATATTACTAGTACATATATTATGTAAGTGTATATATATAACTATCTCCCACCGTGATCGCCACGAAATTGGGTATGTTGATTATTTATTTTTGTTGAGAGAGAGAGAGATTCCTGCATGTTTTGAATGTAGAAAACCTGGCCACCGAGCTTCTGAATGCTGGTCGGCAGGTTATGGAAAATAAAATATTCATGCAAATAACAGAACCCTTCATGTTAATGCACATAGATTCCATGCTTATAACACTGTGCATAAAAAGAATTCAAAATCTGTTACTTCATGTCTTTACTGTGAAGGCATTGGGCACTCTATGAGTGACTGCAATTTAATGATATCTGATGATATAGAAGCCCAAAGGTTATGAAAAGCACCATTCAGAGGTGCCACTGTCATTTCAGGACCCAAGACTTCTTGGGTACCTATTTGTGCAAAATAAGAAGTTACTTTCCAAGTGTGCCTTGGAGCTGAGAAATAAAAGGGGTATCAAACCAAGGCACCGAACTAGGTAAAACCCCATGTCTGCCAAACTCATGTAACATCCATTTACTTATCAGGTTGATTACTTGAGTTCTCTTGTAAGATGCAATTCATACTTGATCTGTGATTCAGAATTTCATGCATACATTTGCAAATCTGAAAACTAACACATCTTCAAATGAATATGAATGATGCTTGAAAGTTATCTGCATTACATTATATATTTTGCACAGACATTTGATGTATATTTCTTTGAAAATCTGATGCATATAGGACAGTTTAGATGATCATGAGCATGAATCAGAAAATCATTTGTTCAGCTTTCATTTCAAATAATGAATTGAGATAGGGAGGGTAGATGACTAAATGGTCATACATTTGTGACTTTTAGAATTTTTGATTTTGCTGCATAGCATACATGCAGTGAATTGCATTGATATATATATTCATGGTTCATATATGTCACTCCTCCATTCCAACATACACTCTTCTTGATAACTCATGCATTTTATCAGGGGAGCGTTTAATAAGACCTTGTGCTGCATATAGGTTGAATTCATGATTGACATCTGAAATGAGTGTTGAAATTTCCATCTTTGCTGTTTCAATGCATTTAGTGAGGGGGAGCTCATGTTTTTGACCTGAATCCATGTCTTAAGCTATTCCCTCGTCACTCTGCTCTTTGAACATTGATGTCTCTCGATGCAAGTGAAGTAAAATTCACTTCATTCTTCATCGGTTCCTCATCCTAGCTTTATCTGATTCTCATTGTTTGTGTGTCATCATTTCTGCAAAGACTCTGTTTATTGAACCTTGTGAGCAGAAGTCGACACATAGAGTCAACACCTTCATGAATGTTCGTTTGATCATGTTTCTGCTCTTGCCATCCTAATTGGAATATTGGTCATGCTCTTGAACTTGATCTTCAGAACACTGCTTATCTGCTAAACCTTAATCATATTTAACAACAATTGGTATCATATTCACTCCTTGTTGCTGGAACACTTCTGTCAGATATCTATGAAGAGTACTATGAGTATATCTCGATCATAAATCTGAAAACAATTGTACTAGGAATCCTCCATTATATGGAACTATGAATGTCAGAAATAACTCAACTGGTTTAAGTTTAATGTATTCATTGTGTTTGTCCTTGAATAACTTGAAAATATCTGAATCAGTCTTTTAATAAACCTTAACTGACTGCATCATGTAAGTTCATGTAAGACTTCTTGATATCTGAAAAGTTGAAACCATGATTTTCTTTGGTTGAGATGCATAATGTAAGTATTGTTCTTAAACATTTAAATCTGTCTGAATTTACCTTCAAGTAAAATTATGGTCAGAGCAATGTCTATGGTTACTGAGAAACCTGTCCAAAAGACTGTGTCATGAAGTATCATGGTTAACTCTGCTGAAAATAGATGTAAATTGTGTGACAAACTGACAGAGCAATGGGATGGTTGTATTGAGTAACTGGAGATTCCTGCCTCTAACCAAGGTGTCTCCTCACGTAAAAAGATACTTCTAATACTAACTCTGCTCTCTTAATTGAGAAGTAATACGGTTATCACACTGAGTAACTGGGTCATTTTACCTAAGACGTGTTTTGCTTCATGTAAAAAGGTGTTGATTAACCAAAATTGCTCATTGAAGAAGAAATTGATGCTCAAAAACCAAATCCGAAAAATGTGTGTATCAGAAATTTCTTGACTGGACGCAACTCCCCGATGCTCCTGTCGATCAAGCCCGCTGGGCCATCTACCGCCAAGCCCTGCGCGACCTCGATATGACCAATCCCGACTGGCCCCAAAAGCCAGAGGGCGACGTATCCGAAGACGAGAAACTGCGCGTCGAGCGTGTGCTTGATCGCGCTGCCCGAACCATCATGTTCGACGGCAAGAACAAGGCCTAACCCCCACATCCCCGGAGACTACCCATGCAGTCGAATTTCGGCCGCACGCTTGATGCTGTGCTGATCTACGAGGGCGGCTACACCAATGACCGTCGAGACCCTGGGAACTGGACCGGCGGCAAGGTTGGCGTCGGTGAACTCAAGGGCACCAACAAGGGCATTGCGGCCTCCGCCTTTCCAACCCTCGATATCAAGAACCTGACCGACGCACAGATCGCGGAAATCTACCGCGCGAAGTACTGGGCCAAGGTCCGCGGCGATGATCTGCCGTCCGGTGTAGATCTGGTTGTCATGGACGGCGGCGTCAACTCTGGGCCGTCTCGCTCGGTGAAGTGGCTGCAAGCCGTTCTCGGTGAAACGCAGGACGGTGTTGCGGGGCCAATCACCATCGACGCTGCCGGCAAAGCCGATGCGCCCAAGACCATCAAGGGCCACTGCGCCAAGCGCCTCGGCTTCGTGAAGTCCCTCGCTATATGGAACACGTTCGGCAAGGGCTGGTCGAAGCGCATCGCCAATGTCGAAGCGCTTGGCCTGAGCTGGGTGCTGACCAAGGCCCAGCTCGAGGAAGAAGCCCGGAAGGCACGCGACAAGGCAACCCAGCAGGGCGGCGGCGCTGTCGTTGCTGGCGGCGGTGGGCTGGCCGCACCGGACCTCACCGGCATCCCGTGGTGGGCCATAGCGGGCGTCGTGACCCTCATCGTCGCCGTGCTCGTCATCCGCATCATCATCAATTCGCAGCGCGCTCAGGCGCTCGACAAGGTCGCAAAGGAGGCCGTCTGATGTTTTCTCGCCTGTGGGACTTCCTCGTTCGGTGGCGGACCTGGCTTACGAACGTGGCCGGCGCCGTGCTGCTGGCGCTGCCCGATGTGCTGTTCCTGCTGCACTCGCCGGAGCTGATGGCCGTGCTGCCACCGGGCTACCAGAAGTGGCTCGGGCTGGCGCTGCTCATCGTCAACATCTGGATGCGTCCGCGACCGGCCGTGCGCGCCAATGATGCCGAGGCTCAGAAATGATCGACCTCGGCCTGCCGGACCTGTCCTGCTTCACCAATCCATTCGGCTGCGCATGGTCGTGGCTGGAGGGCTTGCCGTTCCTCTATGTGCTGCTGGCTGGCATCGTCATCGGCATGATCCTCGGGGCCATTCTCGGTCGCATCGGCGTAGCAGCGGTCCTGACCCTCGCAGGCGCCTTCCTCATCTGGCGCAAGGTCGAATCCGACGACCCCGACTACGAGACAGGCGAGCCGCCCAAGCCCGTCACGCCCAAGAAGCGGCGCACGCTCCAAGACATTTTCGGAGGCCACTGACCAATCCGCGCCCGGCGGCTCCGGGCATTAATCGAAAGGATAGTGCCAAATGCGCACCATCAACGACCACAAGGTGAACCCCGCCAACGACCGCCTCACGATCACTGTGACCGATGAGCCCGGAGCTGGCGGCGCGAACCACCACTACGCGATTACCGGGTTCGATGAAGGCGTCAACTTCGTTGCCGGGCTCGGTCATATGACCATCAGCTTCCAGAACGGTCCGATCAACGAGAACGGCGTCAACGGCCTGACGCAGGAAGTGCTGCTCGCTATCGTTGCCGACCGGCTGCGCTCATTCCAGGCTGGGCAGTTTGCCTGCCGCGAGAATGCCATCGCCCTCACCAAGATCGAAGAAGCACAGCACTGGCTGCACTCCCGCACTCGCGCCCGCATGTTGCGCGGCGTCGAAGGCACGCACGCGGCCTAATCTTGCTCCCGGCGTCTACGGGCGCCGGGTCACCCATTTCATCGCGAACGGCGAGATACCAATGGCACACTTTGGGGATACTCGAATGGACTATGAGCCTTGGGCGTGGAAGACGCTCGGATCGATCATCGGCGTTGGGACAAAGTTTTAAAATCCGGCTTTGTAAAGACTGACCGGATCTGCAATTCAGATTCATATACTACGGCGTCGAAAATTCCGCGATGCAGGATCTGGGGCTTTACGTTCCCCTGAACATCGAGTTGATGGGGAAGGAAAAATGCTTTTTCTTCATATTCCCGGGTTTCTTTTCCTTTCCTTGCAAACCAATCTCGTATATATAGAAGCAAAGCATGCACTGAAATTCCTTTCTTGCAATCCCCTTCACATCCCCGTCCCATCCTGAGCTAGCGATCGAGCTGAATAGTAGCTCAACTCAAGTTCTTCCCCTTCGGTTTATTAATCATTAAAAATCGGTCTTCCTTAATTCTGTCACGTCCATCATCATCCGCATCTGTCGTCAATATTGCGTAAGTTATAAGCACACAAAAAGTAATTAATTATTACGCTATCATAAATCAGCTAGTACTTGCGGTAGGTTAGACCAAGGGACGACGATAATTTTAAATGAGAGACTCTCATTAAAGAGAATGGATTTTGTGACCCGTATAAGTTGTTAACGTGTGTCAAGAGACATGGTAACGTGTGCTGCGGATATTACGAAGAGAGAGTAAAGCCCCTTGTCCCCTTTTGTTAATTATATCTTTTTTAAAAACATATGGAGATTAAGCATATAATAAGGTTTATATAGAGTTTAAATCCGCGTGGGGGAACAGTTTTAGTTGTTCACTCAAGTCGGCACATGATTCGTCACAAGGAACCATTCCGGAACTTCCAGAGAGAGACTCCGTTGAGGAGCACAAGTCGGACTTTGTCTTTTCGAAACTTTGAACCAGCTGCAAAACCACGGCAAGGTGGTCTCCGTCTAAAATCTATGGGCTGTTGGGCTCCTTGACAAGGTAAGAGAGGCCCAATTAGGTCCTGCAAATTTGGCGTGTGCCCCGGTAAGAAAAAATAAAGGGGGATGATTATGTGCGCCCACAGAGTTTCTCATATATATTTGATTATTTTTTAGATTTTTAGGTCAGCTGCAACCGTGTGCGGTCCCAGCGAGGTGAACTCGAAGGTCAAATCAACACATCTTGAGGATCCTACCATGGTCGGGAGCGCATGGGGGCCCACGGATCACGACTTATGATCTCACATTCTCACGTGAAGTCTTGAGCCAACGCACTTAGAGTCCGCACTCTCATATTCGATTATAGATCTCGACCTTGCCCACGCTCTGCGTCGACGTCCCAAGCCAGTGCGTCAACGCTGCCAGGCCAGTGCGTTGGCGCCTTGGAGGTACCTGCGTCGACGCATGGCATCCCTGCTAGGCCCCAGCGTCGACGCAGGAAGCCCCTGCATCGACCTTGCCCCAGCCCAGCGTCATTGCAGGAAGCCCCAGCGTCAACGCAGGAAGCCCCTGCGTCAACCCTTCAACGGCACATCCCCAGCAAAGCCTTCAACGACACACCCTTGTGCCCTTCAATGGCACACCCCCAGCGAAGCCTTCAACGGCACACCCTTGTTCCCTTCAACGGCACATCCCCAGCGAAGCCTTCAACGGCACACCAAACTGCCCTCCAACGGCACACTCCAAAGCTTCAACGGCACGGCCCCTTGCCCGTCCGACACGGAAGATCTGACGCCACCCTACGGGGATCTTTGGCGTGCAGTGGATGGGCTGACGTGTCGACCAGAGACCTGGGCACTTGAGTGGCCCCCCTGTCAACGAAGTAATGGGAGGTCAAATCCCCATTAATGCAGCCGTTTCCCGCCTTCGTGGCCCCAGTATTTTGAAGAACGCTGTGCCGTTGGGGTATAAAACACCCCTTCCCCTCCACTGAAGAGGGGATCTGGATCTTGGAGACCGAAAAGGAGAGAAGAGAGAGACTCAACAGAAGAGAGAGAAGAGAAGAAGAGGCAACCAGAGCTCCGGAGGAGAAGAAGAGGAAGAAGAAGAAGTCCCCCCTTGGACTCCTTCCCTCCCAGGATCACCAGCCAAAGAGTAAGAGAGATAGCGAGAGAGAGAGAGTGACGTAGCTAGTGGGGTGGGGAAGAACGGGGCTCTGTTGCCCTGGTTCAAACCCCAACCCCCCTTCTTCCCTTCTCCTGGATAGTAGGAGATGGCCGGGTGGATGGGAGAAGCCGAGGGATGAGTGGGAACAGCTGGTTGGATGGTGGGGACAGCTGGTTGGATAGTGGGGGCCGGGAACCCGTGAGATGGGTATTGGACCCATGAGGGGCCCACGTCCGCGTAAGCGAGTTGAGCTGTTCCGACCTGTAGCCGAGTAGGGTCCACTTGGGCCGGAGGGACTTGTGGCACTGACGGGACGGCTACGTGGACGTTGGCACGGTGGGTGGATATTTCAAAGAGCTCGGCCGGGGCGGAGTGCCACTAGACCAAGATAGGTTCCTGTCATGCTTCGAATGCCGGTAGAGCTGCATGGTGCAGTTTCAGATGTTTCCCATTGAGAGGGGAGAACTAAACTACTCCTTTGTGGCCTACCAGAACTTAGGCACCTCCTTCATAGACCCAGTGGATGACATATGCTCTGACTCAATTTTCAACCAACTTTCCCTTAGGATTGGAGGCCATCACTTCTCTTCTTTTGACCATCACTAGGTTGCCCTTCTTGAATTCTCACCCTTTGACCACCTTGTCAAAAGCACGGGCCATGAGAGTTTGGTACAGTTGGATATTTTGTTTCGCTCGGAGATGCTTTCCTTCGAGCTCGGTGAGCTCTTCTAGTCTTCTTTCTATGTTTGTCTATTCTCCATTTGTTAAGTCGTGCTGTATAGCAACTTGCAGTGACGGCACTTCCAGCTCTATCGGCACCACTGCTTCTGGCTCGTATACCAGGGAGAATGGTGCATAGCCAGTCGGAGTTTTATAGACTGTACGATAAGCCCATAGCACTTCGTACATCTTCTCTTCCCAGTCTCTCTTGCTAGAGTTGATGGTCTTGGCTAGCAGAGTGCAGAGAGTTTTGTTGAATGCCTCTGCAAGTCTGTTGGCCTGTGGGTTGTGGGGGGATGATGTCCTCCAATCAATTCTATATTTATCAGCTAGCCTATACACCTTCTGGTTCCTAAAGTGGCTGCCGTTTTCAGAAATAATTTGATTGGGACCCCGAATCAGAATATTATATTTGGACGGAAGAATTTGGCGACCATCTCTCCTATCACTTCTCTTAGTGCCACGGCCTCTGCCCATCTGGAAAAATAGTCTGTGGCGGCCAGAATGTATTTGCACCCTGATCAGGATGCTGGTAATGGTCCCACCACATCCGTGCCCCATTGGGCAAGTGGCAAACTTGGGATAGTGGGGTGTAGTAGCACTGGTGGCCTCATGGGCACGGTGGCGTGCTCCTGGCATTTTAGACAAGACATGGCAAACTTGCAGCAGTCATTAAATATAGTTGGCCAGTAGTATCCCAATTTCTTTATCTCAATCTTCATCTTCAGACCAGCCTGGTGCGCCCCGGTTGACCCAGCATGGACCGCTTTCATTACTTGCCATGCTTCCACAATAGACAAGCAACGGAGTCGAATGTTCTTCTGGGCATCCCCCATAATTCGAAACAAGATTTCATTTCACATCTCATACAAATCTTTGATCCTGAGGAGCTTCATTGTTTGTTCATTCTCTTTCGGGAGCTGTTGGTGCTGGAACTAGTGTAGGAGATGCTCCCGCCAATTGGGCTGTTGGATTTCCTCCACAAACGCTACTTCATTTTCTTCTTCATCGGTCAGGGCCTCTGTCACACTGGGGACCTGGCGACGATTAATCATTGTTATATTAAGGCTTGTGTCTGACAGGATTGCCAGAGAACTGGCCAACTTTGCAAGGGCATCTGCTTGAGCATTCTGTCCTCGGTTGATGTGTCTTCCTTTGACGAAGTAAAATCTCGTCATCAGATGCAGTGCCAATTGGTGATAAGGGAGGACTTCCTGCTTCCACACATTGAACTCTCCTTCTAATTGTTTTACAACAAGCATGGAGTCCCCGAATGCCTTAAGCATCTGAATTTTCATGGACAGGGTAATTTGTAACCTGATAATCAGGGCTTCATATTCTGCTTCGTTGTTTGGGCATGGTTTGTTTATTAAGCAAGAGGTATATATGACTTCTCCCTCGGGGGACTTCAGGACTATACCTGCTATGGCCCTGCCTCTAGCTACTCTGGCTCCTTCACTACGGCACTCTGATTTTCTCTCAGAACTTCTTCTTCTTCTCGATCTGCAAGCTCTCTCTTCAGCCTTCACCGCTTCTTTGTGTCGCTCTCTTCAGCTCTGTGAGAGATGCTCTTCTTTTCACTCTATTTTTCTGCAATTAGAAATTTGGGCGATCTGGCTCCTTTTATAGAGAGCAGGTGATCAACATATGGTCACCATGTTCCCACCAAAAGATCCCCATCTTTCCACGTGTCAGAATCACCGCGTTGTTACTTTCCACGTGTCAGGATCACTAACTCGCTCCTTGCCTTGGATCACGTGCCATAAATCTGGTACTTAAACTCCACGTGAGATAAGTTCACAAGTTGTCAGTAAGACGCTCGATCATATGGCTGACCTGGCAGTATAACAATCAGAGGCATTAGCTATTTGATAAAATGCGTTGACATAAGCAAATCATACTAGGCACATGCATAGTTATGAGAGATGATAGACTAGCACTGACCTTTATATGTAAAACATGTTGTACTAGCGTTGACCTTATCGTGCTAACATCGACCTTATGCATAAACTAGTATCGACCACATCGAGCTAGTATAGACCTTATATACAAACTAGCATCGACCACATCAAGCTAGCATCAACCTTATGCACAAACTAGTATCGACCACATCGAGCTAGCATTGACCTTATCCCTAGACTACTTCAAGCATGCACCGACTTTAACACATGAGACTTGACCCTAGCGTCAACCTTACATGTATGCAACACAAAACTAGCATCGACCTTATATGCAACAGACTTGACACTGGCATCGACCTTGGGTACGCATGTGATGCTGCTAGCCCTGACTTAGGATTATGCATGAAATGCAACTGACGTCAACCTTAGTTTATGCTAAAGCGAAACATGCATCGACCTTAGTTAACATAAAGCGAAACATGCATCGACCTTAGTTAACTTAAAGTGAAATATGTATCAACCTTAGTTAACTTAAAGCAAAACATGCATCGACCTTAGTAAACTTAAAGCGAAACATGCATCGACCTTAGTTAACTTAAAGAGAAACATGCATCGACCTTGGTAAACTTAAAGCGAAACATGCATCGATGACTCTGCAATGATGCTAACTTAAATAAAGCTCATCAAAATTCACAGTGTTACCAGGGTCAAAATAAAGTCAACAAAGTCAACTCTATTGTTGCCGATCACTCAAAACATAAATCACTCAGGAACACAGTAGTCGCCATACTGCTCAACAATTTCAGAGGAGACACAACATTCTCCCCCTTCTTGATGATGGCAACACCCTACCTTAGATAGATTTGATGAAAACATGATATTCAGCTTAAGTCAGATTTATCAAGAAAACACAGTCAATCAGAGCAGTCAATAAGCATGCTAGACTCACAATAGACAGTTATGGACCCTTCAGATGCACAGATGCAATCAAATGCAATGCAGGTTATAGTGACTAAGAGCCAATCTCCCCCTTTGCCATAACTCACACTGGCCAATAGAAGACATGGAAAGACACTCCTGATATGCTCCAATCTCCCCCTGAACTCGCCTACTCAAAAATAATCTGAACCCTTCTCATGTATTTCTCCCCCTTTGCCATCAACAAACAAGAGGAAATGAAGATAAGAAAATAGAAGGAAGAGTAACAAGAATAAGAACTGAATTGAGTGACACCCTGGGCAACAGTTCGTTAAGTAAGCAGTCCATAGTTCAGATACTTCAGATATAAGAATCAGGATTATGTAGTCTTGATAGATTCCTGGTTTAAGAGTAGTAAAAAGTAGAGTGAAGACACTGTACTCTTTGGATAAGGTTGCACCATCCGTTAATAGCAATAAACCTAAATCTTTTTTTTTTGGAAAAACCCTGCCTAGGGGTAAATGGCAAGTGCACCTCTTGAGAGGAGCACATAAACCATCAAACCACTAGAAGGCTAATTTTATTGATAATAATAGGAAGAACAAATTACATGATTCGAATGCTAGGCATACCTAGCTTGTCCAAACGAGCTGCCCCTTTTATGTTCTTGGGAAGCTCAAGAGAAGAAAAGTAAAAATTACATTTATTGGAACATGCTAGAGAGGCTAAAAGATCAGCAACAACATTGGCTTCTCTGAAGATGTGACTGATAGAGTCCCACTAGGGAAGGATTTCCCAAATTTCTCTGACATAGGTGAGGATCATCCAAGGGCATTGAACCTGTTTATTAACAATCTGAACAAGAACCTTGGAGTCACATTCAATCAAGGCCGGTTGGGAATAAAATAAGAGTAAATATTTGATACCATCAAGCAGAGCTCTTGCCTCGGCAACCAAGCTGTTACAAGCCCCATAGAAGTGTGAGAAAGCAATAATTATATCACCTTTGGAGTCTCTAATAATATCCCCCCCCAACCAGAGACACCTGCACCCTTGCTAGCACCATCCGTGTTTAATTTAAGACATGGCCAAGGAGGGTTAATCCATTTTACAATTTTCAGGAATGATCTTCTTGTGCTTTCTCCCTTGATACCGAAATGTGCAAGGATATTCCTCCTGCTAACCTTATCTTCTCTTAGATCAGACAGCACACAAACTTGTTTGGCCTGAACAACAATGTTGTGCAAAGAATTATTGGAGATATGCTTGTCTTCATGTTTTGCTAAGTTCCTGGCTGACCACAGCTCCCACATGCTATATCCAATGATGGCTAAAGAGAAGAGACCATACAAAGATTTCGGATTGAAGAGGGAAACTGAACTGAGTATCCTTGTTTTTGCAGATTCACCTTCGAACCACAGTCCCAGAGAAGATAGGGATGACCAAATATAAGAAGCCTTCTCACTGGTGATGAATATATGGTTAGTAGTTTCCCTTTGGGGCTGAAGACAGCATTGACATTTAGAGCACAGTTGAATACCCAAAGTCTGCACATTATAGTCAGTTGGAATGCAATTGTTAGCAATTTTCCAAAGAAACAGTGAGATTTTGGGAGGGATCCATTTAGACCACAGATGGGACCAGGGCAGATGAGACTGAAATTGATCATTGCTACTGATTGATTTAAAAACAGAGGAAACCACACATTGACCAGTAGCTGAGAGACTCCACACCTCCATATCATGCTGCTGTAAAAGCTTGGTTGAATTGATGGCTGTGACAATATCTACTGGTAGATAAGAATCAATGACCTGAATTTCTTCAGTAGTCAGCTGCTGAATGAAATGTCTAACTAAGGCTTGAAGATTAGGGATAATAGCTGCTGGAACATAAGATTTCAGTGGTTGATTACCCAGCCAGGTATCCGTCCAGAAGAAGGTTGAAGAACCATCACCAATAATGACTTTCTTATACTGCACAATCAGATTCCTAGCTTGAAGCCAACATCTTCTACCATGACCTTTCATGTTTCTAAAATTAACTTCCATAATCTGACTGTGCTTAATATGTTTAGCTCTGAAATAAACTGCCCACAAGGAGTTAGTATGCATGGCTCTCCACAGCATTTTAACCCTCAAAGCCAATTCCATTTGTCTAAGTGACATAATACCAAGACCTCCACAGTTTACAGGACAGCATATTGACTGCCAAGATTTCCAATGATGTTTATTACCATGTGAGGAAGCCCCCCAGAAAAACTTAGCAAAGCATCTATCAAGACTTTGATGAATACCAGTGTGAAGAGGGGATGAGGCCAGAGTATAAATGGGAATGGATGACAGAAATTATGCTCCATAGTTCTTCAGATTCTCTATCACGTTCAGAAGGGATTTACTGTGCCCAGTTCATCATCTGAGGATCAACTTTGTCCAGCTTCAGCAGGAAGATCAACACCCCCACGCCAGAATACTCCAAGCCAACGCCTACATCAAAAAGGGGGAGCTCATTCTCTCATTCTGATTCGTTTTGATTACTTTTGGTGGTTCATTGTATATCTGAATTCATTTGAAGAAAATCACAGATACTCGTGTGTGTGTGTGTGTGGTTGGAGATCTCATCTCTGTGTGATAACTCTATTTGACGCTTAGGTGTCTGTGTGTGTGGCTTGAGGTCAACGACCTCGTGGGTGTGTGACCGCTGCATTTGAGCAGTGTATTTCAGTGGAATCCTCTCGAGTTAAGAGGGTTGGACAAAGGATCTCACTTGGGTTCGGGACCACGATGGGCTCCCTACATCCACCCCTCACCAAATCTAGTGAGATTTCACTCGCTTCGCAAGAAGCACACGGAGTAGAAACGCCAACACACATGAAGACTTTGTCTCCACAACGATCCTATTGCGAGATCAAATCACACACACACACGCTGTGCCAATCGCAGCAATATCCACACGATCGTATGCAAACGGTCCACCCATAATGTATTCTCAAGTTCAAAGAAAGCATAAATATGCTCAATACAGCTCAAACCAAAATGTAAACAGTGAATAACATCATAGATATATGAGCAAAGGTTGTAGAATGTATCCCCTTGTGCTTTACAAGCCGATTTAGGAAGTTCCTCGAAGCCTAGGTCGGAGGGAAGCTGGATGGCGTCGATTTGAGCATCTCCACGGTCCTCTCTTCAAGTCGCTCCACTTTCTTTTCTACCACGAGCTTCAAAGATGGACGGATGTAGATCAAAACCCTTCCACAAGATCTCCTCCTTCTTTTCTTCCCTTTCTTCACCTACAAGATAAGAGAAAATGAGCACATTTGGGTTATCTTTTCAAATTCGAAGCACATGTTGCAGGTTTAACAGATATAGGCTTGCATTACTTCTAGTGCGTTGACGCAATGATGGGGTGGAGTCGGCACAGCTTCACAACTTCTGTGAGTTTTTGGCGTGCCAGACCTTCATGGGGTCGACACAACTATAAGGGTGCGTTGACGCATCCTTGGAGAACTCTCCTTATAACGATTTCTTGGGAGGCCCTTATGTCGACGCACTAAGAATATTGCATCGATGCAGCTTCAGTTGGTTGCTTGCCTGACAGTTGCCGGGACTGATGAGGTCGACGTAGCTTGATGGTGAGGTCGACACACCTATGAAGACCATTTCAATGCTTACTGGGAATACGTCTGGAGTCGACGCAGTATTGCCATGGGGTCGACGCAGCTGATGATATTGCCTTGGCCGTTCTTCGTTTTGGAAAAAGGAGTCGACGCTGCTTTAAGCATAAGGTTGACGCAGCCTTGTGCAATTTGATTTTTCTTTCTTTTGCCAACCCCTTTCTTTTTTTTGTGCAACCAAAGGACTTTGCACCTTGAGCTTCTATTGGTCTAAGCCATCATATGACTAAAGCTTGATTTAAAATGCTTGATCTACCAGTATCACTTTCTCAAACTACCTTCTTTGCTTTCATCGAATCTTTGCTGCCATTGATTCACTTAATCTTTCTGCCTTCTTGAAATGTGACTTTCTTAACCACTGCTGAAGTCGGTTGACTGTCTTGATCGGAACCTATCTTTGTTGACATCATCTAAACTACATTAGACTCATCAATGAGTCATAATCATACATCATCAAAATCTGGGATACAACAATTCTCCCCCTTTTTGATGATGGTAATTATGAGTCATTGATGTCATTAAAATCAACATTCAATGCAGGCATGACATCATTGAACATGATAAGCATGATTCCATGATTTCCATGATTCAGTGTTCTCTCCCCCGATGTTCTCTCCCCTTTAATTCCAATGTCAATGACTCCACATATTACAGACTTCACAATCCTGTCTAAGATCAATGACTCCACAATTCTCTCCCCCTTTGTCATCAACAAAGAGGGCTTAGATTAAAGCCAATTTCAAAGTCAAAATTTGAGCACATGGAGGATGAAGTGATTAAAAATTCAGGTGCCAAGGAAGCTGATGTCGAATGATACCACTTGTTGAGGGAGCACTTGTTGGATTCAAAAGCATAGCTGGCACTAAGGAGAGTAGTAGAGCAGATATCACTGGTAGAAGGTGTTGGGACAAGAAGGCTGATACCAATGGTTGATGCTAGAAAGCTTATACCACTTGATAATGATTGAAGCATTCAAGAGATATCACTTGTTGAAGGACAATATCACCGATTGTGGGAAATGATGAAGCAAACTTTAACAGCAAAAGGATGAATCCAATTAATGCCAAACGATATTCATAAAAGTATTCTAGGGTAGAACTAGCAGCAAGGCAGTTAACAATGTAGAGCACAGAATAGTTGGGAAGTAGCAGGGAGACCAATTGTCTTTTTGACAAAAGACAAGACCACCCAAATAGCAGTCTGGACAAGAAGTGGTCGACCTTTGGGGTCGACACCTAAGTAGCAAGTTCTTAGACAGACCTAGACCTGGAGAAGGTTGACTCTGGGAGTCGACAATTACCACTGCATAAGCAAGTCTTCCAGCAGAGAAGGCTAGACAGTAAACTGATATGCACTTGTTGATATTGCAGATTTCAGATATCAAAGGGTAATAAACAAATAGACGTGAGTAGAGAATCAGCCTAAATGGAGAGCAGTCAGATATCAACAATGAATAGTCCTGATAGCAAATGGCTGCGAGGATTTTCAGACTGAAGCAATGTTTATAAATGTAGAGTTAGAGATTTTTTAGAATCTTGAGTTATAGAGCTACTAATGATAAGCCCTGATCTTTCTGATTGGTTTAAATCTGATGAATTCTGAGTTTTTCAATTATGAATGTTGAAAATTTTTGCATTCAAAAATAATAGAAGTAAATCAATATTACATATTAAAAATCAAGTTAACCTCCTTTCATCCTACTTATTCAATTCTATTAGTCCATTTGAAAGAAACTACAATTAGTATTGAGTTTCGATATCGATCGTGAGTACCTTCGGCGCCATCAGATGTCCACCCGAGTCAGCGCACGGTCAGCGCCAGCCACGATCTGGCGCTGAGACCACGCCTTCGCCATCTGCTCGAACAGCTCCAGTGGCATGACGGCGTAGGGGCCGTTTCCGTTGGTCACCCGCAGGTCTCCCTTCCACAGAAGGACCCAGCGGACGCCGGCCTTCTTCTCGCAGATGCGAGCCCACTGCTGGAACAGTGGCTTCGCCGTGTTCTTGCTCTCGAACAAGAGTGGGCAGCCCACGTAGTCGCCCATGTCCTGGATCCCCTTCAGGGGGGCCCGCTCGACGTGGTCTCCGAAGATCCGACGGAGCACTACCAGGAAGTAGTTCTCGCCGACAGTGCCCTTGGATCTGGCCCTCGACATGCAGACAAGTCTAGCCTATCCATAGGCTATCAGGCTGGAACTTCGGGCCTCCAGCCAGCCACGTACGCTTCCCGTACGTCGTTGTAGAGATCCGGCACTCGCAGGCGATTGGCTCGCTCGTAGCCGATGCCGAGGGACACCTTGTCGGTGGCCCGCCGGCCTGCCTCGTCGTTGTCGAAGCAGAGCCAAACCGAGCGATAGGGGGCCAGCTGCTCCAGCCATTCGCTGCGCCAGACGCCCGCCCCGCAGGGCAGGGCGTACACGTCCACCGGCTGATCCCGCCAATGGTCGAACAGCGTCCACTGATCCGATTCACCTTCACAGACCACCGCCACATCACCGGTCCGGTTGGGGATCGGCAACCAGTACAGCCCGTGGCCGTACTGCGAGCCCGTGAGGGAGCTCTTCCCGCCGCCGTACGCCCGAGTCTTGATGCCCCCGACGAGGCAGTCCCCGTCAGGGCCCGGCTGCCAGTGTGCGATCCACATGTCGTCGCCGTTGAATGCCACAGCCTGGGCGTGCGCCATCTCTCGGATGAAGTGCGGCGGCAAGCCAAGCTTCACGCCCCAGCGGGCCGCCATTGCGGCGTCATCGCCGCCGTGCGTCAAGAACTCGTGCGTGAGGTCCGCCGGCTCGGGCTTGGCCACGGCCTCGAACCTGCCTGGCTCGAAGCCTGCCCGCAGCCCACGGTTCCACAGCACACTGACCGACTGCCCCCAGGTCTTTCCAGTGACGGCTTGCACCAAGTCGATGGCGTCACCGCCCTTGCCCGTGCTGAAGTCAAAGAAGTGATCCGGGGCGTACAGCTGACAGGAGGGCGTGTGATCGGCGTCGTTGTACGGACTGTGGATCTTCAGGTTGTGGTCCGGTTCCAGCCCCAGCAGCTCGGCCACCTCCACGATGTTGACCATCGAGTGGAGGGCCTTCGCCTTGTCGACGACCGACTCGAACTCGTGCTCGCTCCAGTCGGTCACCGGGCCGTCCCGTGGTGATCTTGGGGCGAGTAATCGCCCTGGCTGTCCGCCTCGGCGAACAGGGCGTCTAGTGGCACCGGCCCGTACCCGTAGTCGGCGCCGAACGCATCCACGCCGACGTCGAAGCGGTGGGGGATCTGTCGGTGCAGCGTTCCGTGCGAATGCCCATGCAGCATTAGGTGCCCGTGGGTCGCTCCATCCCACGTTTCGAGTGGGTAGTGGCAGATGATCGCCCTGCGAGCCTTCCCGTTCCGAAGCTTGTGCAGTCGCTCGATGCGCTCCCACCCGAGACCAAGGACGGTCCTGTTCTTCTCGTCGTGGTTGCCGACGACGAGGCTCTTACGCCCGTTCAGACGAGCGAATAGACCCTCGATCGGATCGCCGTCCGGGTGACGGAATGCGAAGTCACCAAGCACCCAGACTTCGTCCGTGCGCCCCACGGCCGCATTCCATGCGGCAACGAGGCCGGCGTTCATCGACGGCAGGTCATCCCACGGGCGGTTCGTGTACCGGAGGATGCCTGCGTGATTCAAGTGGAGGTCGGCCGTCACGAACACGCTCACGCCACTACCTCAACTTTCACTCGGTACCGCACGCCGCTGTAGCTGTCGTACGGCAGGTCCACTTCCCCTTCGCCGGCTTCGACGATCTTCCCGACCTCCGACGACAGCAGCTCGAACGCCAGCCGGTCCTCGTCGTTCGCCTTTTATTTGCGGTTTCCAGCCTCATGCTGCTGTCGCTCACGCCTTGGTCTGTTATGGCAGCGGATACGGCGGCGGCAACCCCAGTAACAGACTCGTTACAAGTTCCTCCAGCCCCCCGTTTCGATATCACCGAGTTCAAGGTGACGGGCGATACCATACTGGGCGTTGACAAGATAGATGCCTTGGTCAAACCGTACATCGGCAAATCGAAAGACTTCGGCGACGTGCAGCAGGCGCTGGACGCAGTGCAAAATGCTTATCAGGCCCTCGGGTTCAGCGCGGTACACGTGAACCTGCCGGAGCAGGAGCTGGAAAGCGGAGTCATACAATTCACTGTGACGGAACAAACAGTCGGCTCCATCAAGATCGAGGGTAACAAGCATTACACCGACGAGGACGTATTACGAGCAGTACCCACTCTACAGATAGGCGAGATTCCCAATACCAAAGGTCTGGCTAAAACGCTGAAGATCGCCAACGAGAACCCCAGCAAGCAGACTGCGGTGTTATTCGCCGATAACGAAGAGAACCCCGACGTGGTGGATGCAACGGTCAAGGTGGCGGACGACAAGCCGTGGAAGGCCTTTGTGACGCTGGATAATACCGGCAGCCGCGAAACCGGGCACGACCGCCTCACTTTCGGTTATCAGAACTTCAATATGTTCGATAGCGATCAACGGCTGACTGCGGAATTCATCACCAACCCGCATTATCCGGAACACTTTTTCAACCCTCAGCATAAAGTCGATATTTATGCGTTTGCTTATACTATCCCGTTGATCTCGCTCGGCGACTCGATAGACCTGATAGGCTCCTATTCGGATACCACGTCCACTACGCCTATCGCGCTTTCTGGCCTATTCGGTGCCATCAGCGGCAAAGGGTTGGTGCTGGGCGGACGCTATAACCATAATCTGGACAAGCTCCCGGATTTCGAGCAGAAGATCAGCCTGGGTTACGATAGCCGTGCCACCAGGTCTTCTCACGACAGCAACGGCATTCTGATCGCCTCAGCGATCACTACCACGCCGGTCAGCGTGACTTATTCCGGGCAATGGACGCCCAACCCGCAAGTCGTTGCTTTCAGCATAGCCGCCGCGCATAACATTCCAGGCATCGCCGAACACGGCAATTCGTCGGATTTTGCCAATATCCAGGCGAACAACGCTTTCAATAAGCTGAATATCAATCTGGATTATTCGCGCCCGCTGCCTAAGGATTGGCAATTCCACGCTTCCTTCAGTTCGCAATTCACTGCGGACAGTCTGCCTTCCATCGAAAAATTCCGGGTAGGTGGGGTGGATACCGTGCGCGGCTTTCACGAAAGCGAACTTGCCGGAGACGAAGGTTTTCGCATTGGCCTGGAAGCCCTTACCTTCGACTTCGGTAAAGTGATCAACGACAAAACCAATTTGCGCGGCGCACTATTCTTCGACATGGGTCGCGTCTCGGATAACGAGAATACGTTGGGCGGAGCGCCGGTCACGCCCCAAACCACGATCTCCAGCATAGGAACCGGGTTGCGCTACAACTACAATAAAAATGTGACCGGACGTTTCGACATCGCCCAGGTGATTAACGGCGATGCAACCACAGGCGGCTCGGCCAGATCCGGAGACCACTACGTAAATGTCAGCGTGGGATATATGTGGTAGAAACGCCTAGGGGTTTCCCCCAGATAAAAATCAGGTAAAACCCGTGTTTATATCAAAAAATGCCTGATAGCGAGCAACACGCGACCACAATAATATAACGTAACGGGATAGTGTTTTATGCATGGGGTTGAGCTTGTATAACACAGGGAAGAGTTGCTAAAAGACAGGCGGAAAATCGCCTTAAAAGTAGATCGAACGGCCACATCATCGCCGCAATAAGGAGCTTGCAATGACCACCAAACCTAATACCAGGACTGCTGGAAAGTCATACCCGAACGCCAGATTCAATCTGCGGCGCAAGGCCTTGCATCTGGCAGTGGCCTCCTGCTTCTCCGTCACTCCGGCTTTCGCGGCAAACCTGGCAAGTTACAACTATGCCACCCAGGCTGGCATGGTGACTTCAGATACCATGGTGGGCAAGTAACGCCTTATCGCCGGCCTCGAACCGGTGAACACGAAGCGCTTGAACATGAAGTAGTTGAACACCGTGCCGGTCACGTGAGCGAGGATCTGGGCCGCGAATAGGTTGAGCCCCAGCCACACCAGGCTCGCGAAAAGGCCATAGCCGAACGCAGTGTTGACGACGCCGGCGCCGTAGTAGCGCCACAGCCTTTCGAAACGAGTGATCAGCGACGGCAGGCGAGGGATCGGCATTCGCGCGGAGCCTCGGACAGAAACTGGCCTCCAGAGGCGATCCACCAACGGCAGCAGATCGCCGAGGGACTCGATCAGCGCCATGCAGGCGATCTCCTCGCGTGCGCCGATGACATAGCCGTGGCCGACCAGCACGAAGGGGACCCCGGCGGCGGCGGCGGTCTCGGCATCGACTTCGCTGTCGCCGACGTAGAGCGCGCTCGCCGCCTGTGCGCCAAGCCGGTCGATCACCAAGTGCAGGGACTGCGGATGCGGCTTGGGCTCGAGCCCGGGCGATCCGCCGACCACCGCGCCGACGAACGGGCCGAGCCCGAGGCCATCGACGAGGTGAGCGGCCAGCGACTGCAGCTTGTTGGTGCAGACCCCGATGCGGAACCCCTGGGCGTGCAGGCTGCGCACGGTCTCCAGCGCCCCGGGGAACAGGTCGGCGGGATCGGCGGGGATGGTCGCGTAGACGGCCCGGAAGGCCGCCAGGTCGCCGGCCACCGAGTCCGGGGCCGCGTCCAGGGCGCGGGCGATCAGCGCCTCGGCGCCGAGGCTGACCCAGCGCTTGACGTCGGACAGGGCCACGGGCCCGAGCCCGCGTTCGGCGCGGACGATGTTCAACGCCGCGGCGATGCCCTTCGCGCTGTCGACCAGGGTGCCGTCCAGGTCGAAGATGACGGCCCGGGGCGGGGCGGTCGCCGCGTCCATCATTCCGGAGGCGCGATCAGCATGTTCCCGGCGAGCTCTTCCGGCGAGAGCAGCGGCGCCATGTCCTCGAGCTGGGCGCTGACGATGCTGCCGTCCGCCCGCTGGCGCGAGCCCAGCTTGGGCTCGAAGCCCTGGTCGGGGTCGAGCAGCACGTCGCAGACGAACGGGCCGTCGCGTTCCATCAGCTCGGGCAGCAGTTGGTCCATGTTGCTGGCGTCGATGCGGAAGGCGGGCAGGCCGTAGGCGGTGGCGACTTTGACCATGTCGGGGAAGGAGACGCCGCTGCGGGGGCCCTCGCCGGTGCGCCGCTTGAAGAAATTGTCCTGCGTCAGGCGCATCGACAGGTAGCCGTCGTTGTTCATCACGAACAGCTTCACCGGCAGCTGGTTGTGCACCACGGTCTGCAGTTCCTGGATGTTGAGCTGCAGGCTGCCGTCGCCGGCCAGGCAGATCACCGGCTTGCCGTCGTGGGCCACCGCCGCGCCGATGGCGGCTGGCAGGTCGTAGCCCATCGAGGCGCAGCCGGCGTTGCCGAAGAAGCGCTGGCCCGCCTTGACCTTGGCCACCTGGAACGCGACCACGTTGGCCGTGGCGTCGCCGCAGGCCACCACCGCGTCCTCGTCCATCAGGTCGAACATGCGGTCGAGGAAGTGGTAGGGGTTCAGGCGGTCGCCCTTGGGCAGCCGCTGTTCGGGGCGCACCACCGGATAGCGCTCCAGGCGCTCCTTGCACCAGGCGAGCCAGGCGGCGTGCTGGCGGGGATCGGGCCGCGCCTGGTCGATCTGCCGCTCGAGCTCGTCCAGGAACAGCTTGGCGTCGCTGACGATCGGCAGGTCGGGCTTGACCATCGGCTTGTTCAGCTCGGCGGGGTCGACGTCGACAATCACCTTGTAGGCCGCGCGGGCGAAGGAGCCCCAGTTGTAGCTGATCTGGCGCAGCGCCAGGCGGCAGCCGATGATCACCAGCAGGTCGGAGTTCTGCACGGTGAAGTTGCCGCCGCGGTCGCCGATCGTGCCCGGGCGCCCGCAATAGAGCGGGTCGTCGGTCGGGAACGAGTCCACCGCCGTCCAGGCCATGGTCACCGGGATGCCGAGCTTGCGCACCACCCGGTCGAACACCGGCAGGGCGCCGGCGATGCGCACGCCGGTGCCGATGAGGCCGATTCTAAATGTAATCTGAAATTCCGCTGAAATCTCAATCATTAGGCAATGTGTGCATTATCCAAGACAAGCAGGACAGTAAAGTCTAGATATGGGGAAAATCAGGCAAATTCTCAGTGAAATCAGCAGTTAAGATGTTGGTGCAAGGAGGAAAGAAAGTGGCCTGGTATAAACAACTCTGCAACAGGAAAATACCCATTCAAATACCAGTGGAGAATAGCATGGAGCAGAATCTCAGCAGCTGACAGAGTGAAGAGATCCAGGCAGCCCAGCAGCTGACAGAGTGAAGAGATCCAGGCCGAACATCAGAGAAGGCTGTGTTTTTTGTGCAGCTTACAAGGAAACTATGGATCATCTCTTACTCAATTGGGAAATCATACAAACAGTATGGCCCAACTTTTCAAAATAATAGAAGCAGAATAGAGTAGGTTACAGAACATACATGACTTAATGAAGGAATGGAGAAAGTACTATCTGGAGGATGCTGCGTATACATGCACTTGAGCATGCATGCACATGTACAGACAAGAAAAAAATGTGAATGCAAGCATGTATAAGCCAACAACCATCTTACTCTTGGCAACTCAAAATGGTCCATGTAACAAAAAAGCCCACAAAAAGTTACATTATACAAAGTCATGTAGTGAGGTCTCATAATATTCAAGGGTTAATGCTCAGAAACACTGGTAAAGTGGATATGTGATTAGACTCTTATTCCTGCATGAGATACGATCATGTGCTAAATACGTGATTCTTATCGTGGGAATGAAGTGGGGTGGGGTTGGGGGTCCTAATTCTTTAGGGTAAATCTTATTACCCGTCGGGGATGGGAACCAGTCCTGTCCCGAACGGTTAACCGTCCGGGACAGGTACCTAGCATCACGCATTTCTTTATTGCCAAATTGCAAATGAAATGCTACATCTCACATTACATCTTCCCTATCACCTCTATGATAGATTTTTTTCTGAAGGAAATGTGGATTATACAACCAATCTGATTAAGAATAAATAGATATTATCTCCCCCGTGATAGTGTCACATGCACTACCTACGAAACAGACTGACACAAGGTATCATCATATTGTAAGTGATCTGTTGCTAACTTGGAATTTATAGACATGTGAACATTAAAAAACCTAACATCCCACATTCAGCAAGCCCAAAATACCGACGAAGCATGCACTTTGTCCCAACAAAGGATTCCCATTCTGACATGCAAGCAAGATCAACTTATTTATTAAAAGAGTTGCAGTTACAAAACTGGTTCTTCACCCGAAACTTGTATCACAGAGGCAGTTTGAGTCATTGCTGTTTTACAACTTAAAATGTTTATTTAGAAGTGATCTTTGGATTGAAATTACACAAATAATACATTAGAAAAATTGTTGTGACCACTTCTCTAAAGTGATAAGGGATCCCCTGCTGAGCCAGATAGACCTTGGTCTATGCAGGAATGGATCAGATGTCCCTCCACCCCAAGCCCCCTTTCTTCACTCCATCCACGCAGATCAAACACGGAGGCAAACTCCCATCTGACTCCCCTACGGGTGCTAGTCTAAGTGATTTAGCCATGTTGTTTGAACAAAATTAAAAAGCTTCCTACCAGGCTAAATTAAAAATAAAAAAACTCAATTAATTGTTAATTCAATATAACATCATGGATCTGCAGCTGACCTGGGTCAAAAAAGGCTCAAATATTTCTATTTAACCTATATAAAGATTCTGTTGTGACTAGTATAAAGGCTGTGCAGAATTTAACTCTTATAACATAAACGAAGAAGGCAATGGCATAAATGCATTTAAGTCCCACAATCTAGGTTTAATCAAGATCGTCGTAACATTTGATCTTTAATTAATTGTTTACTGGCAATCATTATTGTTATACAGCTTGCTCCATAGAGTTGGGTTCAATGCCAATGACTTAAACACATTTGATCCCCCTCAACCACTTACAGGATAGAACAATCTCATGGAAAATAAAATGACCACCAACATGGTTCAATGGCGGTACTAACAGATCCACATGCTTAACTTACGTCACAAAACAATATAATATGTACAAAACACTTGCTTACAGCTTTCTTGGAGACCTTCGGGGTGGGACTTTACTAAAGGCGATGCTACCAATTTCTTAAATAAAACACATGCATTTATGTCCCTTGTCTTCCTTTTAGTAGGCATAGACCGACATGGCCGAACAGAGATCCTCACAATTCTGGCAGGCCAAGACCCGAGACCCACCAACCTTAATGGACCTCATCTCAGTACGAAGGGTAAATGCAGTGATTTGACTCCATGACGGTCACCAGACGTTAGATTTTTTTTTGGTTCTAGGATTGTTTCAGATTCTTCTAAGTCAGAAAAATAGGTTCATCATTTCTATGATTTCAAGGCGGACTAGAGCCTCTTATGTCTAGTGGTGTCTATGTGGACTGGCATCTTTGTGTCTAGTGGTTTTGTGCGGCGAGCTAGTGCCCTAATGTCTAGCGGATGTAAGGTGAGCTAGCATCTTCGTGACTAGAGCCTTTGTGCCTTGTGTTTTTGTGTGGCGAGCTAGAGCCCTCAAGTCTAGCTGTGTAAGGTGAGCTAGCACCTTCGTGTCTAGCGGTGTTTAGTGGAAATTTCAAGAAGTTCTTGGGTAGTGGATGTAGGTCAACATGGTGCTATCTGAACTACTATAAAATCGTGTGTTCACTTGGTGTGTTTGGCCCATTGTCTCTCATCTCTTTCTTTACATATTATTGTGGAAAAAACTTTTAGTTGAGATTGCTTCTATTTTGAAATAATTTTTTTTAATAATCCAATTCACCCCTCCCCTCTTGGATTACTTGGTCCGGGTTTTCTCTCATAAACAATGTTTCAACCACTCCTAAGACAAGTGTGAACCACCAACAGGTAAGAATAGTAGTGTTAAAATAATAAATGTTAATATGTTTTATGATCGAGAGGAGTCGTTTGCCATCTACTGCGAACGTGACACAAGAAGGATACAACAAAAGATGTAGAGTGCGACATCCCACATAAATCACAAGTTGTAACCATGCATTAATTACCATTCTATAGGAAGATTAAGATGTTCCATCTTAATTTCATGCTAACTTGGTAAGTCTCCTACTCAAGAAGTCCGTTATCATGAGCAAGCCCGTCGTCGTCATTGCTCATAGGCGGCTTAGTTGACAGTGTGGATGGATACTTGTGTTTGTGACGATGGTACTGCTGCTTGTGGCCATGGTGCTGGTGTTTGTGGTCATGGTGCTTGTGTTTTCTTATTGAGTCATCGAAAACAAGGAGGTCGAGTCGGGTAGGGTCCCCGGTTCCATCATCATTGACGAGCCCATCATCGCCATTGCTAGTAGACGGTTCGGCAAGCGGTGGGAGTGGGTGCTTGTGTTTGTGGCCATGGTGCTTGTGTTTTGAGCCATCAAAAACAAGAAGGTCAAGTTGGGTAGGGTCCTTAGTTCCATCATCATCGTCATTGCTGGGAGGCATTTCAGTTTGGGGGTGGGTGCTCGTGTTTGTGGCTATGGTGTTTGTGCTTGTAGCCATGGTGCTTGTGTTTTCCAGTAGAGTCATCGAAAACAAGATGGTCAACTTGGAAAGGAGACCACTGATAAATTTTGTGTCGGATCACACTCTCTCCCTCTCTGACTTGGTTGTACGATGCTAGCTGAGAGGGAGAAAATCTCCCTCCTTTTATAGGACTTCCTACATGGTCGATGTCTTCAGCTAAAGATTCAAGATATCTAAAATATGGATAAACTAAGGAGTTAACTATCAACAAACAATTATGGTGGAAATTTTACCACACATCAAATCTTCAAAATGACATAAACATTTTCAATTGACAGATTAATGTCCGGAGTAAGGTGCGATTGATTTCTGTGGAAATTCATCTCTCTAAAATGGGGAAAGGCTTCGATATATATGATGTGTAACGCTTTGCAATTTACTTGGACACTTCACTACATGCTACTGGTTACTGGTTCACTTCACCATCTAACTGGTGAGGGTGTTGCTAGGAAAGGGTAAGGGCCTGTTTGATAAATGAATAGGATAATTCTTCGCCGGTTACATGCCAATCACGATGTCTTATTTGCCGGTAACATCACTGAATGGGTTTGATAGTAACCGGGTTACGTATGGTAGAACAGTCGCCGAAGAAGAGGAGGGAGGGGGTGGGGCGCAGACGGAGGACGGGGAAGCAGCAAAGGGAGGGGTTTCTAGAGGAGCTCTGATCCCCCCTGACAAGTCCAGGTGGGGTTAGAGGAAGCCCCCTAGACAAAAACCCAGGGTTATCTCTGGAGAGACGTACCCGACAAAAGCCTCCTATAGTGGAGAAGGAGAGGGGGGGAGAGTTCCCGACGGGAGCTCCCCCCACCAGACGTTCCGCGGGGGTCTCCGGTGATCGGAGGAGAAGGGGGCTCGGCGCGCAGCGAACCCTCCCTCCTCCGATGACTCTCAATACATATGTGCGTTGCTCATCTGTTCACCCTACATTTAACGACCTGATCAATGTACCCTTCGAGGGCTCTGTCGCCTAAGAAGCAATAAGAAAAGAAAAAACACTGAGGGTTATTTTGATAAGAGGGCAAGTCTGATTAAGGTGAATTATTCAGAATAAAATTGACTTATTCTTATTTGATTTTTTTAACAAAAGTCGGTTAAGAATAAGTTTAATTTTTTTGACTCAAATTAAAAAGATGAAATAAATCACTTGAGATAAATTAGGAGTGAATCATCTGGGACGACATCTCCGCTCCTAACTCACCCCTTTATCAAAATGACCTTAAGAAGATGTGGACACGGTAAGCAGATGAGGAGATGCCCAACCTAACAAGACAATCGATTTCATCGGATGCCCTCACATAAATATATGGGTTTGGTTGAAACTTACCTACTCCTTGGAAATGTAAACTTTTATGAATGTGGCAACCATCCAAATCATGCAGGTGGACACGTATGACTGTTCTAATTAACGACAGATTCCCACAAGATGACATCACAGTTGGCCCATATGGGAATCACTAGACTCAAGCAATTGTCTAATAACGTGCATGTGTTCTATTCTACGTCCAAAGCTAATGTTGTGTACTCTACAACTGATTGCCTTGCGCTTCAGAGAGAGCACCCATTAGGTTAGGTACTGTGGTGGACACAACTCTGATACACAAGTGAGGAGGGTAAATCTGATTGCACTCAATTACGGCCCACTAACCGCAGGCCCACTCCAGAATGACGGACCCAAGAGATCTCCAACGCGCGCGGCCCACCAAGGTGCGGCCCGACCCAAGATAACATTAGATTCTACGACGGATAACCTCTATGGCCCATGCGTCGTTCTCCCCGGAAGGCTCTTCGACGACCGACCGTTGCCCCCATGACGTCGACCTTGACCCCATAACGGGCGAGCACGTCCCATAAGTGCCGTAGGACTCGCCCCGGGACCAGCCGACGTCGGGGTAATCGCCCTCCAACGGGAAACTCTCGCCAATATAGCGGGAAAGCGTTACTCCACTTCTTACGCCCTTCCCTATCAAGGGATGAGGCTCCTATCTTCAGAACAACCCTTTATAAAAGGGAGATCGACAGAGAAGAGAGACACTGTGGTTCATTCTGCCAAACTACTACGCAAGAAGATAGAGCTACTAGCCCCGCTATACCGAGAGAAAAAGGGAGCGACAGTCCACACTCCGAGAAAGGTTCCTATCGGCAATCATACCACTCAGCCAGCAGTCACTGGGTGAGCATTGAGACCGGCGAGCACTCGCCTAGAGGATTCCTACGGCGCTCCAGCCTTCTGCAACGATCCCTCTCTCTCTCTCACTTGATCTTCTCTATACTTTATTTTTCTGTTGCTGACTTAAGCATCGGAGGGTTGTCCCCTGGGGTAATACTCAAGACTCCTTCTGACGTCTCCTGTTTTCTAACACTTGCAGGCCTCGATGGGTGCGAGACAACTTTCTCATTCAATAAATAGAGAAGGTGGTACGTGACGTAAAAATCAGATTTCTACCTCTACACTTCTTGGCGCCATCGGTGGAAATCTGAGCAAAAAGCTATGGCACCCCGTGGAAACCTCTGCAACGCCAGTCACCGGGGGCGCGGTTCCCACCAGAGACCCAACTCCTGTCGGGGGTCGTAGGGAGCTTCTTCCGGCCATCCCCAACGAGAGATTACCCTAGGTGACATGGACGAGATCCATCAACAGATTTGGGCCCTGACAGAATTTTCAGCTGCGTCAACGCCGCCTTCAGGAGCGTGGACGCTGCAGTACAATGGCCTTCAGATTTGCAACATCACCTACTGCGTCAACGCTGCACGAACAAAGCGTAGACGCTGCAGAACAAGTTAGCAGCTGAACCAAAGGGGCTGATGAAGCCTGCCTGCGTCCACGCCTTCAGAGCACTGAGTGGACGCAGCAGAAGATAAATTGGAAGGTCTTCATTCAAGAAATCGTTATACTGCGTCAACGCTGGATGTTCCAAAGCGTGGACGCTGCATCTGTTCAAGCTACGCTGACTGAAATCTTACCACTGCGTCAACGCCTCCAGCTCAAGACGTCAACGCTGTGGTTCAAGTCAGCGAACGAAAAAGGGCCAGCTTCTTTAGTCTTCACACTGCGTCTACCCTATCAAACTACTGGGTTGACGCTGTCTATATTAAAGCTTCAGTCACATGGACCCCTTTGATTCCCGGTTCGTCCAGTAGCCAATCACAAAGAAGAAAAAGGGGCTTTATGTCCTTTTATCCATTCTGGAAGCTCCGTGACGTGTGCAATGATTAGCACACGTGTCAGGTCAGGGAATATTCGATCACGCCCAATGCGTGATGGCATTCGTGGAGAGAAGAAGAAGAGAGAGGGTGAGGCCTTCATATAAGTGGGATTTTCTTTCTTCGACGCAAAGCATCAAAAGTATATACAGACATAGAGAAGAAGTCTTGAGCAGAAAATACGTTATCATCCTGACTAGATTGGCTTGTCAATTCAACCCCACTTTTTGATATACCAAAGATCTATTACGGAAATGATATATTATACTAGATCTGAAAGATCAAACGCAAAAGAAATAATATGCATGAACGATCACACAAAATGGGGGTAGAATAAAATGGACCAAACCATACAATAGACATGGATTTTTAGGTGGTTCGGATGGAACACCGACAACCTACGTCCACCCCTCACCAAAACCCAGTAAGGCTTCACTGCTGGAAAACCAGCACGGGGATAAATCCCCAACATGGAGCCAAGCTCCAACAACACGCAGGTCAACACCTACACACATGGGGAACAACCTCCCCACGAGGAGAACTCTCCTTACCCTGATGACACAGCAAGAATGGGGATGAACCCCAAACACTCTGGATCCTAAATTCAGTAGTACACACATGCAATGTGGATCTGAAATCCACTAGCTTAGTCGCACAACCTGTGGATCTGAATAGATCCCCACACATAAATAAGGATCTGAAAGAAACGACGCACACACACAGATCTAAAGAGATCCATACACACACTCAGATCTAAAGAGATCCGCACACACACGAGTGTTTAGAGATTACAAAGAACACACACTTGAAGCTCAAGGAATTTAGAAGAAGAAACATAAATGAAAAACTTTTGATTTTGGCTCCCCCTGAGTAGACGATGCAAATCTTGGATAACGCTTGCTTCTCCACTTGATTTCCAATTGATTGTCTTCAGATTGATCTTGAAAAGATTGAGATTTGATGAAGAATTACTGGACGAAGCGTTGTTCACGCAAGTGTTGCAGCAACCTTCTTCTTCCTTAGATGGCCTCCCTTTGATTCCTCTTGGTTTGTTAGGGTTTCTTGGCCCAAAGATGTGTTTTTATATCACTTGGGTTGGTCAAGGGATGGTCAAAAATAGCATCCCACGTTTCTTACCAGATGTGGAGGCTTTGGGACTCAAAAGTCCAAAAGAGAAAGCTTCCTACGTTAATGAAATCAAAGTCAACCAAAAGGGGCTTCGAAGGGATCGGTCAACTAAAATCTGTCGGTCGGTTGACCGATCTCTATAACTTCTGAGATTTTTCAATGTTGGGAAAATAGGTCAACCGAACTAGATCCATCGGTCGATCGAACTCTGTAACATTGCAGAGTTCTGAATTCTGGGAGGTTTGGTCGACCGATCCAAGGCCATTGGTCAATCGAAACCAGTAAAACCTACAAAAATACATTGTTTAGCCCAAATAACATGTCCACATTAACATAGCATTCTAGTACTCATTTTGTACCATTCATTTTGAGTTCATTTGACTTATTTTGTGCATTTTACAAGCTTTAAACAATTAAGCATTTATCATGACGGAAAAGGCCTTCATTGCTTTCTTGTGTTTGCTCTTGAGCAAATAAGCACAGCACGAGACGAAAAACACGTCTGGGATTTTGTTATCATCAAAATCAACTTGGGAAGCTCAACAATCTCTCCCTTTTTGATGATGACAAAACTCCACTTCCTTAATGACAATGACATGCCTGTGAAATCAATTTGAATCCTGAAATCAAATCCATCCTTGCTAGCTCCCATATGGTTCCTGTACGAGGCAGAGTTTACACTCATGCATAGTGAAGTATTTCAGATGGGCTTACCTATCTTACATCCAACACCATTTGATATACATAGAACCAATTGGGGGATAGTCAAAACAATCCACAAAGCAATCCATTTACTATAAACCATCCATCAAGCCAAACCAAAGTAATCCATTCATTCATATTTTCTAAATCTAAATGAAGAAGTAAAATGGAGAAACCAATATCCGTGCCATAACCAAGTGCTGCATTTCATTCATTAATGTTTTCATTACATAGTACATGAACACTTGACAAAGGACTTGACAAATAACATTGACTCCTAGACACATGGACAATGCCAATGCACCTGACTCACTGCCAAATGGCAAGCACGCATACAAACATAGGGACACGCATGCATAAGCTATATAAACCTACAGAACTACTAAATACTTCTCCCTCTTTGGCATCATCAAAAGAGAGGATGGGATACAAGGAAAATATGGACCACAAAAGAACTCAAAGACCCAAGTTCAATTAGTAAGGAGGCGGAGGACCGTGGCTACCATCAGCAAGATGGTTGATAATGGAGTTAAGAAGGTCATGTTGGGTGATCAAGTGGTGCTGGATGCTGACGAGAGAGCGGTTGTTGGTTTGAAGTGCTTGGTGAGAGTCTACATGGCTAGCAGTGAGATTTTCCATGTTCTGAGTGAGGTTATCCAAGGTGTGGGAGAAGGAGGTCATCTGGCCTATCATAGTTTCAAGCATAGTGCCAAAAGTAGCAAAAGATGTATCAATGGTACTCCCAAGGTTGGAAAGTTACTCCCGAAAAGTATCCACCATAGTCTCTATTCTATGTAGGCGCCTATCAACTCCCTCTATGTTTGCCCAAGAGGGCTGTCTAACGCTGTGAGTGGATGCCTCCCCGTGATGGAACTATGGCGGCACCTCCAGATCTGCGTGCTATGGATGAGGAGGCTGCTCATCCGCCTGAACTGGAGGTGGGGCCTTGCCCTTAAGCTTCCTGCTATCCTTGCTCTTCTTCTCCCTTCTCTTCGGTGTCTTCTCCATAAACTCTCACATCTCTATATAATTCACCATCTGGACCCCAATAATACCCAAAAGATGTGGAGAGCTTGTGTTTATTGTAGATATCATCTTACCTTACTAGAATTGACACTTCATCTGCCAGGCTGATCCCAGCATAAATGAATATCCCAATCAACTGTGATGCATATGACAGTGATCTCCTTCCTTGGGTACGGCACGACCCAATCAAATCTGACATAAGGCGGCCCATGCTGATGGTCATCCCATTCAAAACACAGTAAAACAAGAACTTGTACACTTCTGTAACTGCCTCTCTACTACCCCCCTTAGGATAGATGAGGGTGGTAAACATATGGTGCAAGATGCGCTGCATTGGAGGAAAGTAATTGGCATTCAAGGTGATCAAGTTGCTAACTCCATGCACATATTCAGTGCATGTCATTAGGATGAAGGTCACCTCAACATGACCATGACCAAAGACCATATCTTTGCCCTTAGCTAAAACTCCTAGGGTGTTCTCAAATAAAGTTGGATTGACTGTAATCTTAACTCCTTTAACAACAATATATAGATGTTCATTTCTCATGGTCAAATTTTCATAAAATTGTTGGACAAGGCTAGGATAATCTTTAGTATAACTTGTGACAAAGTCAATCCACCCATCTTGTATCTTAAAAACTGCACTTAAATATGGAAGAACGTCATTTATCTCACCGAAATCAACCAGACGGGGGTGGAGTATGGGCCGTGGGTGCATCGGTGGTGCACGTGGAGGTGCGGGTGCCTACTGTAGTGGAGGAATGGGGTCCTCACCTCTCCTAGAGCTAGACTCCCTCCTGGTAGATCTTAGAGGGTCTCAGAAGAAGCATCGTCTAGGCGCATTTAGACAAGAAACTGTGGTGAAATCCCTTAGATTGCTAACCTCTTCCCTTGGGAGTAGATAGAAACCGGAGGACACATTGGATGCCTAAAAATGTGATTCTCCACAAGCTGGAACCCAAGGAAGAAGCTTCAAAGCTACACAAGCTACTGCATAGAATTTGTGCTGGAAGACGGTGAAGATCCTGATCTTGTGCGGATAGGAGAAAGGGAAGATTTTTAGGGTTGAAAATAGGTGTTGGGGTGTTCTAGGGGTGAAGAAAGGGGTTGTGGGAGTGAAAGGGGGCAAATGGGGTGAAAGGTGGGGTGAAAACCCCTTTAAAAATGTAGTTCGGATGTGGGTCGGTTGGGCCGATTTGTTGGTTTCGGTCGACCGAAAGAACCCGATCGGTCAATCGAACTGGTCGGCCTACCCATTATTTTACTTTTTTTTGAACTCCTTCATCCTTTCTTTTTCTTTTCTCCTCCTTACGCCATCGGGCTTGGGGCGGCGGCTGCAGGGCAGGGCGTGCGCATCCATGAAAACAGCGACGTGTGGCGTCCTCTATGGGTATTGTGCATTCTACTACAAAGTCGACGAGGGCCTGAGCCTTGATGGCGGTCCTCGGATAGAACTTGATATCGAACTCGCCCAACTCTATGGCCCACTTGACTAACCTCCCTGATGCGTCAGGGTTCTGAAGGATTTGCCGCAGTGGTTGGTCAGTGAGGACGACGATTGGGTGAGCCAAGAAGTATGGTCATAGCTTGCGGGCAGCCGTGATTAGGGCTAAGGTGAACTTTTTAGCCCGTGAGTACTGGAATTCTGGTCCTTACAGTGCCCGACTGACATAGTAGACGGGCTTCATGACATCGGCTTCCTCTCGAGCGAGCATAACGCTCATCGTGCTCGGCATCACCGATAAGTGCAGGAGCAACTGTTCCCCTTTCTGTGGCTTGGAGAGTACGGGAGGGGTTGCCAAGTAGCGCTTCAATTCTTCGAACGCTTGCTCGTATTTCTGGTCCCAGTCGATCTATCCTTTCTTCTCCGCCGCCTTGTTGGCTTGCTTGATCAGCCAGAAGAATGGGGGGCACCTTTCGACTGCTCAGGACAGGAACCGAGTCAAAGCAGCGATACGTCCCGTGAGACACTACACATCCCTCACTCGTCTCGGTCGCTTCATCTCAAGTACTTCTGAGTGTCACAAAGGTCTCTGCCAAGTCTCCCAAGTGTTCAATAGCTTGGAGGCTCTTCACGAGCATGCCGTCGATGTAGATCTCCATGTTGCGGCTGATCTGTGAATCGAACTTGTGGTTGACGAGGCGCTGATAAGTTGCTCCTACGTTCTTCAATCCGAACGGCATGCAAGTGTAGCAATACAAGCTGTGGTCGGTGACGAACGCTATCTTGTCTTGGTCGGGTCCATGCATGCTGATTTGGTGATACCCAGAGTAGGCATCTAGAAAACTCAGTGTCTCGTGCCCGGCCGTGGCGTCGACCAATTGGTCGATCCGTGGCATGGGGAAGCTATCTTTGGGTGTAACTTTGTTGAGGTCAGTGTAGTCTACACACATCTGCCACTTCCCATTGCTCTTCGGCACCAGGACCATATTTGCCACCCAGTCAATATACCGGGTGGGCCTGAGTAGTCCTGAGCGCAACTTCTCGCTCACTTGTTTCCTGATAATGGCCTGTCGCTCGGGGTTACAATGCCTTCGGCATTGCTGAATCGGGTGGTAGGTTGGGTCCAGCCTAAGCTAGTGCGTAGTGACTTCTGGTGGGATTCCAAGGAGCTCATCCTCGGACCAAGCGAATACATCCTGGTTGGCCGCGAGGAAGCTTGCGTAGGCTTCCTTCTCGCGCTCGGACAGGGTAGCTCCGATCCTTAGCATTCTGCTCGGGTTTTCTCCCACTTGGATCAAGTATAAATCTTCTGCTAGAGTACTCGCACTCGGATCTGGACCCTCAGCTCTCGCCCTCTTCTTGGGTGACGTCTCTTCAAGTCGCCAGTCGCGGGTTGAGATGAGGTAGCCGTGACCCGTGAGGAATGCATGACCACAACTACTAGAATCCATCTCGCTGTCAGGCTCGTGACCTGCGAGAGACACATAATCGCGACTGCCAGAAAGTCATCTCGTGGTCTGGCTCGTGACCCGTGAGGAACAAATCAGAAACCATATCTACCGAAAGCGTAAACCTCAACATTGACACATCTACCAAGAGAACAATTCTCCACTGCCCTGGGTGATAGGAAAAGGAAGAGACCACTAGAAGAAGGAGAGCAGCTGCGTCCACCATACACTGCATCTCAAGCAACTCGCTGTCTGGCTAACGACTCGCGAGAGGCGTAACATGTAACGTTTTGGATCCTTGCTGGATCTTTATTGGTTTTCGGATCCTTTTAGAAGAGTTTCAGACTGCTTTTGTAGCTTTCGAGTTCAGAACACTTCACCCTAGTTATCCTTCAGTTCCTCGACTCGTGGACACTGCAGTCGCATTATATTCTTCGCTAGGATCGTTTCAACTATTTTTGCAGATTTTTAGGCCTTGGTTAGGCATTTATTGGAATCGTAAAATTTGCTTGAGCTGGCGCACAAAAATAAGATTACAGCAGAGGAAAGAATCAACCTGGCTGCACTAAGGCCAAGAATGCATACCATTACAAACTCAACAAAAGCAATACGAGTGGAATGGTGATAGTCCCCAAGCAGTCTCAACCGATGCACCTACAGCACATAAAAGCAACCTCATGGATGTGCTTCTTTTTTAAGGTGACCAAACAAATCTGAGTAGACCAAAAAGTTGATTTGGAAACTGAACCTCTCCGCATATTGACTCAAAGAAGAGTTTGACGTCTGCTTGAGAAACCTACACAACATCGACAAAGAAGATTTGTTGACATGGGAACCAGTTCAGGAAAACCATAGCACACATCAAAGCCATGTTTAGGGAAATTTGAAACCTACCCGTTTATCAATATTTGTACAATAAATAGTCCTCGCACACATTTCCCTTTCAACTTCAGACTAAACATAAAAACCAGATATAGTTTAGGAATAAGGCACATAACTGCATTGATGAATGCCATGAAGTTCCAAATAATAGTTGGAAAGCAATCTTTTTTTGTTTTTTTGAGGGCCTGTGCCGCAGTGGAGAGCAAATTAGTTAAACAAATAATGCGTGAGCCTTACCCTTGGTAAAAATGCTGGGTTGACAGGTGCAATTGCAGTCTTAGAAGGGAGCACTCTTACTGGGTAGTATCCTAGCATTGTCCCTGAGAGACTAAGTGCAGTCCTTGCACCTTCTGGTATAAGAAAAGGGAAAGCAAAACAAAGAAAAGTTGGTACAACATACAGGAGGGTAGAAAATATTGGGAATAATTTAGACAGGTAAACCTAAAAAAGTGAATGATCACCTTCATCAGTGAACTCTATAAAAGCAAATCGAAGCACGGAATTTGGATCACCACACACACGACAGTCAACAACCTTCAAGCCAAAGAAAATGTAAATTCTTATGCACCATAAGAAATGTCACTTAAAATGGAAGGTGCGGGTGAAGTAAGAGAAAAGATATGGACATCCTTGCACGTATGTGTTTATGGATACATCATGATAGTGACAGCATGAGCATCCTTGGATGTATGAATTTGTGCATATTAAGAACTTGGAAACATCCAGAATACAGCTCCATGATAATGGTATTGTGCCAAGCAAAATGCTTATTGAAGGTTTTTCCAAAAATAAATATGAACTGACCTGCCCACAGTTGATGAAGAGTGCTGCAAGTTGTTCCTCTGTGACCTAAGCAACCAAAGAATCACGCTGAGCATAAAAACTACCACCTTCAAATTGAGACTGCAGGGAATGATGGGTTGGAGTGTATCCAAACAGCAAAGAGGACATCTGTTCAAGAATATTAACAAGCAAACGCAAAGCATCTGAAAGGAACTAAATCGCAAAAGCCAAAGGTCCAAACAAGTCATGGCCTATTGACCTTTTTTTAATACAATCCTTCAAAATCAACTCAGAGTTATGCCATCCAGGGATAAATTGAAATTACACTCATTTTTCTTATTCGGACAAGTGCTACAATATCAAATCAAAACAACAGGCCAATGCAGAAATATGACATAAGAAACAAATGGTTTCTTCTAATATCATTCACCTGTTGATCGATGTCAGAAACATATACAGTTCTCCTGATTATCTCCTCCCTCTGTGCCATACTAGTTCGGCTATTCATCCGCCTTTTCCCCTGGCCGTAATTGTTCTTCTTCTGAATACATCCCAAGAGATCAAAAACTCACAACAGTATTAAAATGCTACTACCGAAAGGGAAAGAAAAAGTTGCGAAAAGAGTGGAGACAAATGAGGAAGATTCAAGAGGCTTACCCGTCTAGCACCATGTGCGTTGGCGTTGCTGTTTCCATTACCGATAACATGTTGCTGTGTACCAAAATTGTTAACATACTCACCGCCTTCGCCCCCATTGTCACCACCATGAGATCCCTGAGGATTAACGAGCGAAGATGGAACAAATTCCTCGGCCATCGGATTCAGCTTCGACAGCAGCTCCTCCAGATCCCTGATATCCCTCCTAAAACCCTCCCCCGCACCTTCGCCGTCCCTCCCGACGCCGCCGCCACCCTTGGAACACTTAATCACCGACGACGACGAAGACAACGACACCTACCAGCCCGCGCCGCTTGTCGCCGCCACCATCGCACTAACCGGCGCGCTTATCACAGGGCTGGCGCTGTGGAAGTTGGCCGAACTGCTGGGCGCGGTTTACGCATGGAGCATTATCTGATGGCACTGCATTGGGAACTTGAAGAAACCAACGAGAACGAGCCTGCTTTCTGCGTGTTCTATGCCGGCGCCAAGACCGGCAAGACCACGCTGGGAAGCGAATTTCCGGCGCCGCTTTATGTGCGCACCGGCAAGGGCGAGCGCGCTCCGGCCGGTGTCAAGATGAAGTCGCACGGCATCTCGGAAAGCTATCAGGACGTCATCGACCAGGCGGACTGGATGCTGCAGGAAGAACACGACCGCAAGACGTTCATGTTGGACGCTGCGGACGGCCTTGAACAGCATATCTGGCGCAAGGTTGCGGCGGACAACAAAGTAAGCAGCATCGAGGAAATCCCCTATGGGCGAGGTTACGCAGCCGCACTGGACCTTTGGCATGAGTTCGTCGCCAAGATGCTCGACCTCAAGGAAGCCGGCTATTACGTCGTCATCATCGCCCACTACAAACAGAAGACAGTGCCGGGCGTAACGACAGACAGCTACCCGCGCTACATGCCGAATCTTCGTGACGACGCCATTGGCGCAATCGTGGATGCTGCAGACCTTATCGGCTTCCTTCACCAGAGAGTCTCGATCAAGAAGGAGGACGCGGGATTCAAGAAAACCAACACACGCGGTGAGGGTGCGGGCGAAATGCTTATCGCCGTGCAAGAGCGGCCGGGCTTCATCGCGGGCAACAGATACGGCATCGAGAAGCCGACCGTGCCGTTTAAGCGCGGCGAGGGCTTCAAGGCGCTGGACTTCTATTTCCAGCGGAATGCGTTGCCGATTGAGGACAGCGATAATGATGAACAGGCGGAGGCGGCATAGGCTTGCAAGCTGACAATGACAACTTGGTGCAGACGAAAACCTGCACCAAGTGCGGTGAAACGAAGCCGGTAAGCGAATTTCACAAAGATAGACACGGCAAGGGAGGGTTGGCGAGCCAATGCGCGTCCTGCAAAAACCAAGGCGTCGCTTTGTGGAAAGAGCAGAATCCAAACTACGGCAAGGAATACTACCGAGCCAACAAAACGAAATTACTAACCGCGTACAAGGAGTGGCGTCTAGAAAATCCTGATTACAAAAAGGAATATCGACTAAGGGACATCGAAAAAAGTCGGGCAGTAGCAAGAGAAGAATCCAAGCGCAGGCGCTCAACACCGAAAGGGCAGGTTGACGACGCTATGTCCGCCGGCATCAGAGACACGCTAAAACGAGGGGAGAAAAGAGGAACGAAGTGGGAAGAATTGGTCGGCTACACAGTGGGCCAACTGATGTCACACTTGGAGCGACAATTTAAGCCCGGCATGTCTTGGGCCAATTATGGACGAAATGGATGGCACATCGATCACGTCATTCCAAAATCCGTATTCAACTACACGACGCCGTATGATGTCGATTTTAAGCGATGTTGGGCTTTGACGAACCTGCAACCCTTATGGGAGCGGGACAACATGCGCAAGGGGGCCAAACTGGATGGCGGCTTCCAACCTTCGTTAGCCTTAGCGATACCGGCAAACGACAACTCTAAACGTAAGGAAACAGCATAATGGCACAGCTTGGCGTAGCTTTTAACCCTCAAGACCACAACACTGAACAGCGTGAATATGAACTACTCCCCGATATGATTGCGGAGCTTGAAATCGAGTCGTCGAAGCCGAACGATCGGAACGAAGAGGGCAAGTATTTCCGCCTGGATGTCGTCTACAACGTTCGGCGTCCCGAGGCGTACGAAGGGCGAAAAATCTTCGATGGCTTTAACCTGGTGAATGCCAACTCGTCGCAGAACGAAGAAATCTCGAACCGGCAGTTTGCTTCACTGTGTCGTGCAATCGGTCACACCGGCTCCCTCGATGACAGCGAACAGATTCATTTGATGCCATTCGTCGCGAAGATCGGCAGTAAGCCGGCATCAAAAGGAAAGGACGGCAAAGTGCTACTATCGCGTTAAGCTCCGCAACAGGAACGGATGCCCAGTCAGTCTGTGCTAATACCCCGTTAACGAACATTACCTATACCGTCAGTGGTGGTGGCACAGGAGCTACGGTAAGCAACTTACCAAGCGGTGTAACTGGCAGTTACAGCAGCGGTGTAGTAACGATAAGCGGCAGCCCAAGCACAGTCGGTACTTACACCTATACCGTAACCACAACGGGAACGTGCGTCCAAACCCGCATAACAGGCACTATTACCGGTAAGCCTAACACCACTATTACCTTAACCTCAGGAGCCGGCAGTGATACCCAAAGCATCTGCTTAACCAACCCGATAAGCACAATTACTTATACGGTAGGCAATGGCGGCACAGGCGCTACAGTAACAGGTTTGCCCGCCGGAGCCAACAGCAACTATAACAGTGGTACTGGTACAGTAACCATCAACGGCATTCCGACGGCACTCAGCAGCTTTAACTACACTGTAACCACCAGCGGCGGCTGCGCACCGGTAACAGCCGCAGGCAACATCACCGTTAACCCCAACGCCACTATAACGCTGACATCAGCAACAGCCACAACTACCCAAACCGTATGTATCAACACTCCGCTGACGAATATCACCTATACCGTTAACAGCGGCGCTACCAATGCTGTGGTAACAGGTTTACCAAGCGGCGTAACCAGTACTTATGGCAGCGGAGAAGTAACAATAAGTGGCAATCCAAGCACAGTGGGTAACTATACATATACAGTAACCACAGAAGGTAACTGTTTACAAACCAGCACAACAGGCAGCATTACCGGTAACCCGAACACCGTTATCACATTAAGCTCGGCAACAGGCACAGATGCCCAAATCGTTTGCCTCAACAGCCCGATAACGAACATCACCTACACGATAAGCGGCGGCGGCACCAATGCCACCGTGAGCGGTTTGCCAAGCGGCGTAACCGGCACCTATAACAACGGCACAGTAACTATAAGCGGCAGCCCAAGCAGCGCAAGTACTTATACTTATACCGTAACCACTGCCGGCGGTTGCGCCCCTGTATCCATCAGCGGCACAATCACCGTTAATCCTTTACCAACAGCAAGTATAGCAAGTACCGCAGCAGTTTGCCAAAATGACCCGTCATCACCTGTTGTTACTCTTACAGGCAGCAACGGCACTGCGCCATATACTTTTACTTATAGTATTAACGGCGGTGCTAATGAAACCATCAGCAGCACAGGCAGCACAGCAACATTGTCCGCCCCGACAACAACAGCCGGCACTTACACGTATGCGTTAGTAAGCGTAACAGATGCTAACAGTTGCAGCCAAAGCCAAACCAGCGGCACTGTGGTTACCATCAATCCATTGCCATCCGCCACTATCAGCGGCAGCACCAATGTAATTAAGAACTCTCCGGATCCTGACATTACCTTTACTGCCAGCGGTGGCACAGCACCTTACACTTTTGTTTATAGCATTAATGGCGGTGCAGCACAAACCATCACCAGCAGTGGCACAAGCACTACTATAGCCGTACCGACCAATACAGCCGGAACTTTTACCTATTCCTTAATAAGTGTAACCGATGGCAGTGCGACAAGTTGTAGCCAAACCCAAAGTGGCAGCGCAATAGTGTATGTTACCACTATGGCAGCCAACATTACCGGCAGCACTACACAATGTCAAAATACTCCATCACCTACGATTACCTTCAGCGGTGCAGGCGGTACAGCGCCATATATATTTACTTATAACATCAATGGCGGTGCTAATCAAACTATCAGCAGTGTAGCACCGGACAGCGTTATTACTCTGTCTGTATCTACTGCGACTGTTGGAACGTATGTATATAACCTTACCAATTTAACAGATGCCACCAATGCAAACGCACCAACTGTTTCCACAGTAACCATTACCATTAACCCACTACCAACAGCGAGCATAGCAGGTAGCAGTACAGTTTGTTTAAACGCCTCATCGCCAATCATCACCTTTAGTGGCGACGGTAATGGTTATACTTTTGCTTATACCCTAAACGGAGTTGCCAAAACCATCAGCAGTACAGGGGCAACAGCTACTATAAGAAGGGAGGCCCCCCGGTCAGGTCCACCGGGGGCCTCCCCCTTCCCCACTACGGCTGCACACCACCAGGAGTGCCTCTTCCCCCTCTCTTCCCTAATGCAGTGGGGCTGCTCCCCCTTAGCTTCATGCGCATGAAAGAAAAAAGAGAAGATGAAGGGATGAGAAGACATGGAGGTGAAGGGTCAAGGGCTTACCTCCACCAAGATCTCTCGAGGGTCATCGCCCAACAGACCAGGAATTGCCGTCTCCCAAACTCCGACGGCTGAAGACGTCATCGCCCAACAACGTATGATAGAAAAGATTGTTGAAAATAAGTTTGCTCAGCGCGGCGAGGATATTACCACCGTTGACTTGTATAGTGTACCTTACCCACTTCACCACCAATTCAAAAAGCTTCCACCGAACTGCTCAAAGGCACCAAAGCTACAGAAGTTCAAAGGGTTGGGGTCTCCACTTGAACACTTGGCCTATTATATAACAGCAATGGGTGATCTTGCACTTGAGGAGTCATATCTCCTTCGCTACTTTGTGACTTCTCTCACGGGCAACGCCTTCCAATGGTACTCAAGACTGAAGCCCAACTCTGTGGCTGACTGGGCCGATCTACAGAAGAAGTTTATTGATCGCTTCCAAGCAACTGAGAGAAAAGTCTCCCTTGCAAAGCTAGGCTCACTCAAGCAGAAGAGGGGAGAAATTGCGCTCAATTTCATCAAGCGTTGGAGAGACTTCAACATGAGATGCGACAATCCTCCTTCTCAAGAGGATGCAATAACAATATGCCAAAGGGGCTTATCGAAAAAAGTTAGTGAAAAGTTTCTGGGGGCAAATAAAAAAGATTTCGACAAGTTGAATTCGATAGTTGCGAAGATAGAAATGTTCTTTGCTGATAACCCAACACTAATCCTTTGGAAGGGTAAAGCTCCTAAAGAGCGAAATGCTCGGGGAAAGAGGCCAATACTGTTGATTTCTCCCCTGCAAGTGAATCCAATGAAGTAGTGACCCCAAGCAACTCCAATAAGAAGTCCGAAGGGAAGGCGTCGGCAAGATTGTCTGAGCGTATGAAAAATCTTTATTCCCTCAAGAAGGAGCATACGAAAAGACTATTCAATCTTTGCCTTAAGAACAAGTTGATATCCCTGTCGGACCCAAAGAAGTTGGAGGACGTCAACAAGTCCGATGACCCCAATTACTGTGTATATCACCGCATATTGGGTCATACTATTGAAAATTGTTACGTTTTAAGGATGAGGCAGAGAAGATGATCCAAAACCGACTCATCACGATGAAAAGCAATTTGGTGAATCCCCCACAATCCCATGCTTGGGATCGGCTAACTCGATCGGCTAATGTAATCTACCATTCAATTGATGGGAACCACATGGCGGCAGCCTTCACATTCCCTAAGCCAGAAATAGAGGAAGCTGGCCCCAGCCAAACCAAACCCACTATGTGGTATCCAGGTGTTGCACCCATTATTCGTCTCAAAAAAATTGGAATGTTACCCTCGCGTTGGTCGAGGTTCATATTCGGCGTATCGCCGCTTCGTGGAAGGTTCCCACGCATGGTTCAATATTCGGCGTATCACCACCCCGTGGAATATTTCCACACTTTGGGGCTTCATAGACCGTATATTTCTGCAACCATAAGCCCCTCGCAGCAAGTGAGACGGTCCGAGGCTGGGTTAAACCACTATGATTGTCAGGATCACGTGGTCTCGAGGAGAGCCCTAAAGAGGGAGGCTTTTTATCCCTCGGACACTCAATATGAGCAAAGAAAACCCCGTAGCAAAAAGAGGGGGTGCAAAAGATAGTGTACACACCGTTGAAGAAGTCCCCCGTACGTGTATCACGCAGCTTGGGCAAGAACAAATCCCCTCTCCGCAGTCCACAGCGCGAGGAAGACAACAAACGAATAAGGAGGCGCGTCCTCTCCTCTCTCCACGCGGTGCAGCGAGCAAACAAGCCCTAAAAAAGCTCGGGAGAGCCCCCTTTTATTAAACCAGGATGATGGAGGACCCGTCCGGGGTTTCGGGGACCGTACGGGGTCGCCCGACCTCGGGCGGGCCTACACGCAGGCGGAAAACTCAGTTGGGTTATTTTTTTGTTGAAAAAAATAGGTTGTATTAGGAATGCAACATGATTTTCTCCCCCCCCAACTTAAATGACATTGTCCTCAATGGCATGAATAATATGAAATAATGAACAATGTAGACATGAAATTTGTGAAAGAAAGGGACAACTTGACAGAAGTGAACTTCAGTGGGCATCCTCGCTTGAATGAAAGGCCATACTTGGCTTTTAAAGGGTAGGCATAGGTGTAAGCAATCATCTCTTTCTCCCCCCAACTTATCATTTATTCACGCCTGTAAAATAAAAATAAAATCACAATAAAAACTTAGGTTGCCTCCCAAGAAGTAGTTTATTATCACACGAAATTACTAAAACTTTGGGTTGCCTCCCGAGAAGCGCTAAGTTTAACGTCTTTAACCAGACGCAAGGTGGCTCACTAACCAACGGGTGCCATTCAAAATGAGCCACTAAGTGATCTTATCCTCTGATAAATTTCAGCCCTTATATCATTCGTGGACAAGATTATGCCTCGACAGATATGGGCTAGAAGCATGCCAAGGTGGGTCTAGTAATCTGGATAGACCCCCTCAGTCAAAGAATGATGGAGGGATTATCATATAATAAATTATAAAATATTCCTCTACATTTCTAAGGTCTTTATAAGTATTAAACATATCCATGTGGACCTTAATTTCTCCCAACTTTTCTTCTGCATTCTCACATTTAGGATTTACTTGCGTATTTTTCAGGTGTGAAAGGATGAGGATGGTATGGATTTTTGGGGAGTCCACCACATCGCTAGTGCCAAGGAGATAAGGATGATTGGGAATGAAATAAGTGTGCTCCTCAACACAAAGATTCTCATAAGACTGGGAGGGATCTGACCAGTTGGCTAGTTGCAGAATATTCGAGATGATTTTGGATTCAAAAGGTCAAGGATGGGGAAAAGATCCACATCCTCCCCTAAATCATGAGATGCCCAATCAGAGTGAATTTCAAGTGTAGTATCTAGTTCCTCAATTACCCAAGAAGAATGATTTATTGGTACACTCACTTCTTTCTCCACACTCACATTTTCTCCATCCTTTACTTGGAACAAGGACGTATCAATTTCAGGAAGGGTAAGATAAGGAATTTAATCATTAACTTCTCCCCTAACTTAGAATCAACAGACTCATCATTACCTTCTTCACAAATGGAGTTGGGTTTAGGCATCTTAGGGTGCTCTTCACTAACTCCCTCTTAGTCCTCCTCATAAGACTCCTCCAAGCTCCCTTCAAGATCAAAGGTGATATGAGTGTTGGACTGGGGAATCATGGATTGATCATCCACTTCCATTCTTGTCATGTTTTTAGTGAACTGGCTCATCAGGGCCTTTAGCCTGGAAATGGATTGATCATTAGCTAAGATGAGCTGTTGTAATTGATTAATCTTCTCTTCTTTGTGATATATGGATGGAGGAGATTGATAAGTGAGCTGAGAGTCAGGCTGGGATGGATAGAAATTTGGAGAGTAATCAGTCTGAGAATGAGGTGATGGAGAGTGTGTGGGTTGTCCTCCATATTGGGCTTGATCATAGGAATCATTTGGGTATTGCGCCCAATTTTAAAAATCTTGTTCTGGAGGACTTTGGGCTTGATCTTGATAAGACTCCCAAGAAGAATCATGTTGATCTCTCCAACCAGAATTAAAGGTGTGTGGACATGGGTCATAATTAGGTGTGGAGAGGTCTTGAGACATTTGGGGTTCCCTTGCTTAGTCCATCCAAGAGATTGTTGGTTGATCTTCCCAGCTAGAGTTATAAGTATCAGAAGGTGATATGTAATCGGGCTGAGAGAACCATTGGAAATATTGGGCTTGCTCTGGGGTGAAAGGTAGATCATGGCCCCCTTGGAAGAACTGAGTGGTTTGCCAGATTTCCAGAAAGTCACTCCCGTATTTTTCATCCCACCTTAATCGCCTCTGATTCCCTTGATATTTTTACTGGAGGTTCTGTCCACCTCTCCCTACACCCCATAAAAATTTCAGCTTCATCCACCCACCCAACGAATTTACAAAATTCCTGCAATCTCCTATTTTCTGTCTGTCGGCCACTGGAAATTTCCCAGGTCAATTCGTTTTGACAATGTGGGCCTTCCCAGCGGCTGTTCACAAACCATTAGAAGGGAAAAAAAGGAGTTTGGAATTCAAAAAAATATTCCAGAATTCAAGGGCCAGCAATGATCGGATGATCCTAGTCAAGATCGGCCAATCTTGACTGATCCCAAATGATTATGTTCACAGGATCAGGATCAGGGTCTGTTGTAAGCACTCAATTTCTTAATGTATTGGGATATCGTTATATCGTTTATCAGTTTATCATTTTATCAAGTGCGAATGCATGCCAGTCACATGTGTGATAATGTGTTCAGACTTCGAGACTAGAGGGGTCTGAAGTATGTGGTGCGTTCCGTCTGACTAATCAGATGATTATGGGTATCAGGTCGAGACTGGAGACCTGCCATGTCACAAAAGTCATGGTGTTAATTACATCCCCTCGGAGAGGGGAAGACCTTTGATTAATCACCAAGATAAGGGGCCCCACGGCCTAAAAGTCAATTTTCATGAAAACACGAAGGATATCTCAAAGAGCGTTGGAAATCCCCTACGCAGGTATATAAAAAATGAAAGATTTCTTTAAGAGCATTAAAATATCCTAAATTAGTGTATGAGAGGGCATCAAAGATCATATCGGTCATATATTGACCATTTCATATTCAGACGGATGTCCGTGTTGAAAATATCGTAAATCTGCATAAGCAACATCGGGTCATATGTATGCCGGGGAATGACAAGTTTATTGTTTGAAGAAGGAGGCCATAGGGCCAAAAGTCCCACTCCAAACGGTATAAGTTTAGTGGATTATTGCCCTGGGGCAAAGTCATGGGGCAAAGTCGTGCCATGGTCATAGTGGGGTAAATCTTCAGGCCGGGCATGCCTTGCGGAGGCCATATTTGATATTCCCTTCTCATCTGGTCGAGGGGGAGGAACCCCGGATAAACGCCATTTAATCTCTTAACAAGGATGTTTTTTTTTGTTCATCATTTTCATTGATAGCCATGGTTTATCATCCATCCTTTTATTGTTGCTTTGTTGGTTTTTTATTTATGTTGATTTTCGTTTGTGCTTCATTGTTATTTTCCCCCTTTTTTTGGAAGGGGGTTCGGTCAATCGAAGATTCAGTTCGGTCGACTGAACCTCCCGAAAAAGGAGCATCTTCCAGAAATTGTTCATACTGATAGCATGGCTAGATATACTGACTTGACATATCCTTGCAGGCAATTGGTGTGAAGTTGCAGAATGCATATGATCGATCGGTGACATCTCCCATTGTTGTTGCTCGAAGATCTAATTGAAATGTAAGGCATTCCATGGTGAATTGGGTCAGGTGTATTGTTTCTTTCAGCTTGTCATGCTATTCATTTGCACTATAGATGAAAATAAATGTCTTGACCAGATAATGATGGCAAGGACTCTTGTTAGAAGAAAGGACATTTTGATGTTGTTGGGACAATTGACCTTTTTTCGTCTGCCTGAACGACTGAGGATGAACTTGGCAACCACACAAGTACAAAATGTATGAGTACAAGAATAAAATACAACAGAGACTTATAGGATTTATGTAAAAAACGTATAATCAAGAAAAATAATGGAATAAATATAGTCCACTACAATAAAACAAAATAATACATCGACTTCACTCTCAGACTATAAAATTGAGAATTACAACCTTGTGGATGCACTTTTTATCGTTATCTTAAAATCATCTATCTTTATATCGTTTATCTTTTATATCAGTTTATCAGTGAGTGGGTGTGCCAGTCACACAGTGACAATTTGTTCAGGCTCCAAGACTAGAGTAGCTCCAGTATGTGATGCGCGCCGTCTGACTAATCAGACGAAAGTGGGTATCGGGTCGGGACTAAAATCCGTCGTGTCATAAAGGTCACAACATGAATTACATCTCTTCAAAGAGGGAAAAATCTTTTATTAATCACCAAGATAAGGGTCCCCATGGCCTAAAAATCAGTTCTATGAACTGAATGAAAATCGGGTTGAAAAATATTAAAATTCCCTATATTAGGGTGCGAAAAGGGGCATTGAAAATCATGTTGGCCATACATTGGCGCTCTGAGCGGTCTATAGAGGGCCGTTGGGGTCTCAACACGGTCTGGTCATGCCCGCCGTCAAACAGAATGGTCAGTCGTAGGTCGTTCTGTTTATGAAAGATTTCGAAGCACAAAACAATTGAACGGTCAAAAACCAGCTATCCCTGTAGACTGAATGGTCTATCGAGGGGCCGTTCTATGCAGGGCGGTTCCTATTAGACCGCTCTAAGGTCGCCGTGTCGGAACTCCGGCGAGCTCAGCTAGGGTTCGATAAAATGACTAAATACTCATCATACGAAGCATTAAAATAAGCGATCCCGGGGGGACGATGACGGCTTGGGGAAATTGGCGGCCCTGGTCGAGGTCTTGTGGCAAGAAGCAGCCGCGGAGACCATGACACCGACCGGTGAGGCTCTGGAGGAGGGAGAAATAGCACCGGAGGGCAGCATAGTTTTGGTGACTGAGGTAAAGACGGGGCCTTCGGGACCTCTCTTACATCTCCTCGAGACTTAGAGTAACTTGCCTTGATCTATGGAAGGGTAACCCCATTTTCTGTGTTTCAGGGGGAAGGCAGGCTCCCCAAGGCGCGCACTGCTAAAGCCCGCATGGCTATCGCAAAGCGGAGGGAACTAACAAGCCCTGCGGGGGTAGATGAGCCATAGTTGCTCTCGGAGTTGGAGGTAGAGCATCTGGTGTCGTTCCTGCAGTTGGGGAACGGGCTGAAGCTTATGGTCCCTCTTCCACCTCTCCGATCGCTCATGACACCCGAGGAAGGCCAGCTTCTGGGGAAGATGCTCACAAGCCTAACGGTTTCTAGGGAGGAGGGAGCATGAGCAGAAGGAGCGGCGGGTCCTTCAGTAGCGACGTCTGAACCAGCTCCGCTCCATGCCCTTCCTCCAACCGAGAGCAGAATGGAGCAGCCCCTTGTGACGATGGAGCCAGGTGGTTCAGCCGCAGCTCTGCCAGCTCCTCTGGCGGTGGCTAGCCGGGAGTCGACTGTCGAGGTCACACACTCGAGCGACCTGGCCGTTGGTCTGCAGTTCTCCTCAGGCACGGTAGATGCAGATTTGTGGGCGGCCATGGACAACTCGGTCGAATTCAACCCTCCAGCCGTGCCCTCCATCGGCCACGTCAGCTCAGATGTGCCGGTCTGACAGATAATCAGCGTCGATCCCTCCCTTACATATCAGGGGGTACATACCGTGGTGGCGCAGCTGACTGGGGCGCTGCAGATGCTGGCTGCCCTCTGGAGGAATGGTAGCGGCGGGTCCTGTTGTTATTGAAATACATCAACCACCGTGAGTTCCTTGAGGCCCGGGCTCCTAATGAACTTGCCGCCATCAGTGCCCAAGAGGATGAGTACCTGCGTGCACTGGACGTGCGGAACAGCAATGAAGAGTAGCACAGGAGGGCCTTGGATGAAAACCAACATTGCGCAGGCACCGTCACAGGCAGGGTAGAACAACTGAGGGGCCATCTCGTCGCAGCCGAGGTCGAGCTGGCCGAAGCTGAGGCTGCCGTGATTAGAGAGACCGAGGAGCTTGTTGTCGCCAGAGTCGAGACGACGTCTGTGACGTCTGAGCTAACGCGCCTCGAGGAACAGCGGAGCCGGCTGCGCGACATGGCAGAATTCCCTTGCATCGAGATCCTACCCCTTGAGGAGATCTTTCGAGGGATAGATTGAGTGTCCTCCCTTCCCTTTTGTTAACATGTTTTGTTGTCATGTAAAGCAGGGGTATGCCCCGAAGCATGTGTAGCCTCCCTTTTTTTGAAATAGAAAATCATTCGTGCGCATATTTTGCATGCTGGCCCACGACTCTTTCATTCTTTCTTCTTTTCTTTCTTCCCTCTCTCTTGCTTCTCAGCGAGATGCGAGCTTGCGCCAGTGGCTTGGTCTAAGAATGCTTCGGTTGGGTTCGCAAAGGCACATAGGAGAGTGCTCGCCTCCCCAGGGGAGAGACGAGAGGACCACTCCACCACACGAGCCTTGCGACCCTACCGAGTGGTTCTGTGAGGAAGATCGACCTGGACGAAAGGTGCTCGCCACCCGACGGGACAGAGAGAAGAGTTTATTGATTCAAATGACCTGGATAGAAGGAAATGAAGCCGCCAATCTGTCACGGTTAGCCTATATGGTGTTGACACAAGAACGATTGCTGCCCCGCACTCTATCTCCAGGGCGCAGTCAGGAAGAAATGGCCAATGTGGTCCAAGGCTACTTCCACGGCCTACGGAGCTCATCCTTAGGCCAGCAAAGATTACTCCGCGTCATGGACGCTGAAGAAAAAAGGAAAGAGAAGAAGAGACAAAAGAAGGGATTTCGTCTATAGATTCCAATGGCTATGAGGATGGCCGAGAGGGAAGATGCCATGAAGACTCCCCACTGTGGGGAGAAGAAAGAAGAGTATCTGTGTTTGACTGGTTGACCTTCCCCGGTCAAGCCAAGAGGCATGTCTGGAAGCAGAAGGGCCGGATGCGAGTCTTTTCTTGCAACATGGCTGGGGTAACTGATAGATATGGTGCCTTGCCTGAAGAATTTGATAAGCTTGACAAATTAGCCCCCAGACCAGGGGCTGTGACAAGAAGAAGCCAGGTTGCCAAGGAAGTTCTTGGGATGACTGAAGATGTGTTGATGGTCGCCACCCTAACTGCTAACGTGGTGACATCAGAAGAAGAAGATGTCTCCCTGCCAGTCCCAATCAGAAGGTACTTCGGGCAAGATATTGGAAGATATGCCTATGACCATGGGGTTGGACCCATCTATCTTAATGATACTGCACCGCTATCAGCAAGAAATTGAATCCCTTAACAGGCAGCTGAATGAAAAGGCCGAACAGACCCCTGTCTCCAAACATCAGGACATACATGATAAATCATCTCGGGGGATTTCCAACTCAATAGAGACCATGCCACTTATTGCTTCCCAGTTAATAGTCCAGGAAAGGGCTCCTTTCCAGCAATTTCTGTAACCACCACCAGCGCAGTCACAAATTCCTCAAGTGCAACGGATGCCACCAGTGGCACAGTTCGGCCCACATGCCACTGCAATACAAACTCCTTTTATACACCAACCTGCATATTTCTACCTAGAGCCGGTAGACCCTACCATGGTAAACAAACTGATGGTTGAAAGAATGGTCGAGATGAAGTTGTCAGAGAGAGCTGATGGTGATTTCAACAGCTTTGATGCATACCGAGTGCCTTACCCACTACAATATGTTGCAAAAAGGTTGCCGCCAGGTGTCAATAAGCTGCCCAAGTTTGAAAAATTCAATGGGCAGTGCTCCCCCAAGGAACACATAGCCTATTACATGATAGTGATGGGCGATTTGGCAGCAAATGAATCTTATTTGCTGAAATTCTTTGGGTCATGTCTTAGTGGGCTGGCTTTTGATTGGTACTCAGACTTGCCGACAGCATCAATCCTAGACTGGCCTAATATGCAGCAAAAGTTCTGCTAGAGATTTCATGTCACTGAGAGAGAAGTCACTGTGGTAGAGCTATACTCCACTAGGCAAAAGCAAGATGAAATCGCCCTAGACTATATTAAGAGGTGGAGGAACCTCAGCATGAGATACAAACGACCTCCCCACCAAGAAGATGCAGTTCAGATCCGTAAACAAAATCTGAGAAGAGAAGTGCTGGAAAAGATGATTAGTGTGGACATCAGTTCATTTGATTGTCTAAAAAATGTGGTGGCAGAAGTCGAGTCCTTTCTTGCAAAGCACTCTTCAGTCAGTACCATCGCAGCTCAGAAGGGCAAAGCTATTGACCGGCGACCAGCCCAGAAAGAAGTAAACACTGTTGATTTCAAAACCTTTGAGCGACAGAAAGAAAAGACTAAGGTAGCAGCCACTCCTCCACGGGCCAAGCCTGTTGATAAGGAAGAAGGTCCTTCACTAAGGGACAAGATGAAAAAGTTATATTCATTCCCAAAAGATAAAACTTAGGTCCTGTTTGAATGGGCTTATAAGTACAATAAAATAACACTGTCCGAGCCAAAGAGGCCTACTGATGCTAAAAGACACGATGACCCCTTGTTCTGTCCATACCATCAGATGCTAGGTCATGCTATAGAGGACTGTTACGTGTTCAAAGATGTGATGTAAGGAATGATAAAGAAAGGAGACATAGAAATGGGTAAGCACCAAGTTGACCCGCCGTGCCCTCATGAACCAAATGCAACCTTTTGAACTATTTGATAGATATTCTTGATAATAGATCTAAATGAGATAGATATTTATTTGACGATATGAACATTTATCAAGTATATATGTAAAAAACTCATATTCAGACACCTTAAATTATATAAAAATGCAATCTAGCAATATATACGAACTGCAAAAGAAAATCCGAATTGAGTCAAACTAGTTTGACTCAACTCGTTGTGTTGGCCCCGAATCGTCGGTCCTGTTAAAGAGCGAAGTCGCCCGTTGTTCCGATCGCGACCTCCGCGTTCTTCGCCGCTGCGCCCCTCTCTCTCTCCTCCCGCCATCTTTCCTGCTCGATTCACTCGAAGGAGGAGGCAGCGGAAGAAGCCTGATCCCCGTCCAAGCGGAATGGCAAACAGCAATCTCCCTCGGCGAATCATCAAGGTAATCTGTTTTTTCTTCGTCTTCTTCTTCTTCAGGGCTCTTTTGACCGATCGATTGGTTGGGTTATCGTACTACTTTCTAATGTGTGCTTCTTTGATGCCACGATCCAACAGGAGACGCAGCGGCTGCTCAGCGAACCAGGTAGATTTAAGCGTCTCATGTCTTCCCCTGCGGTGCTTTGGACTTTCTCATGGTTTTCGTTCCTTTTGAAGTGTGAATTGGGTGGGTGTGCGTTTTGATTGGTGTCTGTAATCTATGACCGCAGCACCGGGGATCAGTGCATCTCCTTCTGAAGAGAACATGCGCTACTTTAATGTCATGATTCTTGGCCCGACTCAGTCTCCCTACGAAGGTAATATGATCTGGATTGTCCCTTCACTTTTGTGTTGTTATATCAATAATTCTCTCAAGGTAATGACTTGGAATAATGGCCCTTCTATGTCTTTCCCCACTGCCCCTCTCGGTCTCGTTAATGGAGCTAGAAAGTTGCCCCTTTTCCCCGGGAAGGGACTTGTTTATGAGAGGTTTTAAGAAAAAATCGTAGAAGTAAAGAAAATCATATGTTTCAAATGGTTCAAAGAACATAAGAATTCAAACAAGCAGGATTATTCCAAAAGGGTACAGATACGTTGTAGACTTTGCTTGGGTAATTGTATTTTAGATGGGGATGAACTAAAGACTTCATATGATTCTGAAATCATTTGGGGGTTGTGGGGATCCTTCGCCCCTTTATCCCTAACATCGTACCTTGGTGTGTTTTGTTACATGCATGCTGATCTCTCTCTCTCTCTCTCTCTGTGTGTGTCTATCTTTGTGGTTCATTCACATGCTAATTTCTATCAGTCATTCTGATAATGTATTTAATCAAGATCCCAAATGCTTCCTATTGATTTGTTCTTGGCATTCTATCTCTTGTCATCAAGTTGTGTCCCAACTCCCAAGTGTACTGGTGTATATAGACACATTTCTTTTACCGTTTCAGGAGAATATGTGCCAATATCATAGGGGTCTTCTTAGGCTTGGCCCAGTTTGACATTTTCAAGGCTTCTCAGGCTTGCCTAGGGCCCATCCAAAAGGCCTCTACCTTGGGCCCTGTATAGGCCTGAAGCCTGGCCTGGCACATGTAACAATGCACATAGTAAAAGAGAGGGAGCAGCCATTTAATTCACTGGTGCTATCATTGGTTCTTCTGTCGATTGCTGATCGGAACACTCTCCCTAGTGCCCTCTGTTACAGATGATTGAGATAAAGAACTTGGCATATTATAGAGAGAGAAGATAAAAGGAGAAAATATAGAGAGAAAGTAGAGAAAGAAAGTAAAGAGAGAGTAGAGAAAATAAGTAGAGGGAGATTAGAGAGAAAAAGTAGAGAGAAAATATAGAGAGAAAATAGAGAGAGAAAGTGTAGAGAGAGAGAGAATAGAGAGAAAGTAGAGAGAGAAATTAGAAAGAAAATAGAGAGAGTATAGAGAGAAAGTAGAGAGAGAAAAATAAGAGAGAGTAGAGAGAGATTAGGGAGAGAGTAGAGAGAGATGGGATGAAAATAGAAAAAATGAGAGAGAAGAGTGAGAGAACTTATGTGTGTGTTTGAGAGAGAGAGAGAGAGAGAGAGAGAGAGAGAGAGAGAGAGAGAGAGAGAGAGAGAGAGAGAGAGAGAGAGAGAATAAATGGTTGTTGTATTTCTCTCAGGTACCTTATTTTAATTTTCAATGGCACATCGCGTAGACTGGGACAGCATGGAGCAGACAGTGACTGGCCTTACCCAAGCACTCCAAACTATGGCTCAGGCAGGCACTGGAGCCAGAGCTGGCAGTTTACATCAAAATTTTTGGAGTCTCAACCCTCCTCATTTTTATGGGTCATCTAATCCAGACGAAGCAGAGAACTGGATTGATGAGATGAATCGGATCTTTGACGTCATTCAATGCACCAATCCGGAGAAGGTGCATTTGGCTACCTTCCAATTGAATAAGGATGCTCGTACATGGTGGAAGTCGGTCCCGGCACATCCAGTCGATGCACCGCACACGTGGGAAGGTTTCCTTACATTATTCCGTGCCAAGTATTTCTCGGAGCACGTCAAGGAGAGGAAAGCTATGGAGTTTACGTCCCTTCGTCAAGGGATGATGTCAATAGTAGAATATGAATTACAATTTTCCAGGCTAGCACCATATGCACCACATCTTATTAGTACCAATTTATTGAAAGCAAATCAGTTCATGGACGGATTACGGCCTGGCTACATCCAATAACTCGGGACCCAGAACATGCGTACATATGAGGAGATGGTCCAACGGGCCTATTTGTGTGAAAGGACCTTAGAGAAGGTCGAGAAGATGAAAGAAAAGGGAGAGGAATCTAGCTGATGGTCTGATCGGTGATTCAGGAAGGAGAAGTTTAGTATCACGGAACCTTACAAGAATCGTGATAACAAGAAACGGTCCAGGAGGGGGAACGGTGGAAGTTCCCAGAAGAATAAGAAAGTTAAGGAAGAGGAGAAGTAGGTCATGGCGACCTGCACCTTGTGTGAAAAATTTGGACATTCGGCGGAAGAATGTTGGAAGCGCCTCGGTGCTTATTTGCACTGTGAAAGTAGGGAGCATCGTATGCCAGATTGCCCCCTTATGAAAGAATAGGCAGCTGGAGGAGGATGCAGGAGGCAAGCTCGCCTCAATGTGGTTCTAGAAGAAGAAGAAGAAGAAGCGCCCAGGGATGGTGGGCTCATGGAAGGTACACTTCAAATTTACTCTCATCCTGTATTTGTACTATTTGACACTGGTGCTTCTCATTCTTTTATCTCTACTTCTTTTGCCAAAACTTTACCTGTTTCATCAGTTCCTTTACCTTCGGACATTTCTATAACTACACCCTGAGGTTCTGGAACTAAACTTACCAAATATTTTCACGATAGCGAAGTGATCATACAAGGCCACAATCTTCCCACAAATTTAGTATGCCTTGACATGAAAGGGTACGATGTCATTTTAGGGGTAGATTGGTTGGTAGATCATGATGCCAATATTAATTACAGGAATAGGATTATATCTTTTCATAAACTAGGTCTTCTAAGATTTTCTTTCCTTGGTATCAAGTATAGGAAACCTCTTACAATCATTTCTTTTCTTCACGCTTGCAAACTTATCTCGCAAGAATGTGAAGCTTTTCTTGCTTCTACCATAGTTACTGAGTCTAAGGAGATCATCCTAGTAGACATCCCCATTGTAAATGAATTTCTAGACGTATTTCCACCCAAGTTACCTAGTTTACCACCCGAGAGGGAAGTAAACTTCACCATTGAACTCATTCCTGGAGCTACACCTGTTTCTATAGCCCCTTACAGGATGTCCCCCACAGAGCTTAAGGGCCACATTTCATGCGATGATGATACAAAGCAAGATGGCGACATTAATCCCTTTCCTCAGGTTCAATTCTCTTCTTTCTGTACCCTCGGCATGAAATAAAGGGATTATCCCATACTGTTTTGCTGTTTGACCGTTGCAATCTTCCATGTTGAAAGCCTTTTCCCTGTCCATATTAATGAACATACTCGAGATGGCACTCTTTTGCATGCCCCTTGGGCGAACATATATATTTGAGTAACAAAGTCAAACTCAAATTACAATTTTTCTCTAGGTGGCTCAAAAAAATTGAAATGATCATTTTCATCTTAGAAAGGACATCCTACGTCAGATCCGTAGGCCTCGTGTCAGACCAGTTCGACTCATTTCTTGACTCGACGAATACTGATCCGCGAAAACGATGCGACATGGAAAGGTTACTTCTATCTCGACCAAATGCAGGACGAGGACTATTTCGCACTAGGAGTCTGCCACTGGCAACTGGAGAGTATTGGAGCGGGCTTTACTAACCATGGCCTAAGCTTCGATGCAGCCCTTATGCTGGATGATGTCCTGAAACAAAAGTCGGTAACCCGGTATTTCAAAAAAGACGCCTACTTCGATCAATCCATGACCAATACCAACGCCGGCAGCGCACTCAGTTGGCGTGCTACTGATGAGGATGTCGTCAGAAATCCCGCAGCATTTTTTCCGATAACCGTGGTCGCCAAGGAGGCAACACCATGAGTTTGAGCAACGAAGATTATGCCTATCTCGCAAAGGACTCTTACCAAAATCGCCCGGATTATGCGAAAAATCCCAAGCGACAAGTCGGTATCAACGGTCATCAGTACAGAGTTCTGGATTACCAAGCCAGTCCCTCTGGTTTTCACGCCACCGCCTATCAACAGGTCGAAGCGCCCCACGGGATCGTCATCGCCTATCGCGGCACCGACCCCGATCACCTGCTGACCACGGCCCAGGATGCAGCCGTCGACGCGATCATGGTCGGCGGCAAGGTCAACCCGCAGATTCGCGATGCGGAACGCTTCACCGAGCGCGTGCTCGACAGGGCCAGGCAGCAAGGCATTTCCATCGAGTCCATCACCGTCACCGGCCATTCGCTGGGTGGCACGCTGGCGGAAGTCGTTGCCTGGAAATACGGATTGTATGGCCAGACCTTCAATGCCTTCGGTGCCGCCGAACTGAACCTGGGGATTCCGGAGGGCGGCAGCCAAATCATCAACAATGTGCTGGATGCCGATCCGGTCAGTGCCGGTGGCCGGCATTTTGGAATAGTGCGCCACTATGCCACCACGGCAGACATCGACAGTCTCCGCGCAGCCGGCTATCTCGACGGACGGCAGGGAGTTGCGTCGGCATTGCACGCGATGCGCTTCGCCGATCACAGCATCGACAACTTCGCGCCCGACCCCGGCCAAGGGGCGTCGGTATTGAACGCCGCCAACGAGGCCCGGGCGAAGGAGTATGCCGTCGCCATCGCCGCCTTCCGCAGCGACGTGCACGACGCGCGCGCCGGGCTGCACATGGCGATGCAGCCGGGCATGCCATTGGTGGGGGTCCATACCCTCGCACAGGGCGTGGAAGGCCTCGCCAGCGCCGGCCTGGCTACGTCAGAGGCCCTCGAAAAAACACGGGAAGTCCTGGAACGCGAAGCCCTGCGAGGCGTCCATGCCGCGGAACGGACCGCGCATCATGCCGCCCAGCAGGCCACGCAAGCTTATGAAGCCGCCCGCACCACCGTACTCGAAGGGGTCCGTGCTGGCGAGCAGGTGGCACACGACGTCCATGACGCCGTACAGCGCGAAGTCGTTCAGAGCATTCACGCCGCTGAGCAAGTGGCCCACAAGGCCTATGACACGACCCGCGACAGTATCGTCCAGGGTGCGCACGCCACCGGCAAGGCGGTATCGCAGGGCATCGATGCCGCCGAACGTGCCGTGAACGCTGCCACCGAACGAGCAGCGGACGTACTCGACACCCTGCGCCATCCCAGCCAATGGTTCGATCATCCGTCGGCGCCAATGGCGCCAGCTCACCTGAACCAGCCCGCTCATCCGGATCACGCGCTGTTCCTGCAAGCGCAGCACGGTGTGCACCAGCTAGACGCCGAGCGCGGGCGCACATCCGATCAACACAGCGACAATCTCGCCGCCGCACTCACCGTGGAAGCACGGCACAAGGATCTGAACCATATCGACCAGGTCGCACTGAGTACCGACGGCGCACGCACCTTCGCCGTGCAGCACGGCGTCGTGACCCAGCATGCGCAGGTACCGACCGCAGAGGCAGTGCGGACGTCCATTGCTCAGAGCAGCGCCGCGTGGCAGCAGGTAATGCAGCAGAAGCAAACAGCACAGCCCGCCATGGAACCGGTCATGCAGCAATCCATGCCGGCACAAGGCATGGGGCGGTAGCTGTGAGGTTTCATGCCACGGACCAGGCACCACGCGGCCGGCAGAACCTATGACTTGTGCCTTTATCTTGATTTAATTTTTCACCTGCTTCTTAGGTTCTTTTAAATTTGAGATTTCTTTTGTCCATAACCAGTTTTGGTTAACCTGAGATTTACATTATGCTATAATTGAAGATTCATTTGATAAAGTATGACATTGAAAGGATTTGATGATCTGGTATATCAAATAGTGATCAACAGAAAGGCAGACTAACTTTACTTGAAGCTCTCACTATGCGTAAGGTGATATTTGGATCTAAGTTCTCCACCTAGTATCGGATCTCAGTAAAATTAAATATCTGTCTCATGAGGGAAATAATTTTATCTTGAGATTTGAAAATGTGCTTATTGCCAATCAATCTGAAATGCATCAATATTGATTTTGATATTGTTTGCCCTCGGTGTTTATTGATACATTTGTTTATATGATGCAGCCAGAACTGTCTTAACCTCTTCCATATTTGAACTTCTTCTTTCTCCATGATACTCTTCATGTCATAATTGTTTAATCGATCATCATGCATTGTCCTCCCTGCCTTTTATATGGGAGAGACTATAGTTTCTTGTAAAGCTCAATTGATGAGTAAATACATGACAAATAATGCTTGAATGTGAACATGTGAATATCCTATTTTGATTGAAGCTCATGCTTAAAGATGAGTATTTTGTTGAGTATACTTGAGGGCTGGTTCTTGTTCTATATTCACCTCCTGCTCAGTCTAAAATCAATGTCACATCTTGTCAAGAAGGGAGGTTGCAGTGAATGTACAAATCAATGCTTATCTTTTAGCCTAGTAAAAAAATTTGTAATCTATGTTCAGTGTGTCACGAACTTGTGTTTTATCTCCCATTCAAATTTGAATTATTGTCCATTCATTCATTAGGGGAGATAGCAATAAAATTCCTGTACCTTGCACTTGTGAAATGTCATTCATCCATACTACATTTCAGGTATAGATTGTGATTTGCATTCAAACAAGGGCATGTCTGCATACTGCATGCCAAGCATTGGTATTTAAACATCAACATGCTGCACTTGTGTCTGCCAAGTTCATATTGATGTTTGTATGTGTGCATATTTTTGAGGAAAGCCTTGTGTGTCGCATACTCCCAAGTGTGCTTGTATACCATGACTTTATGATATATCAAATGGTGACTAGAAGGAGGGCAGGCTAAGCTTTCCCAAGAGCTATCACTATGCGTGAGAATGTGTCTCCGCTTGGTATCATGAGTCGATCATCCATGTTTGTCAAAACTTCATTGCACACTCAAATGCTCATAGACTGTTAGGTTTAATCACATGCATATTTCCTTTCAGAATCAACTGCATAACATTGGCATATAAAAATTCAAAAATTTGAAATTCATCCATACATTTAGGGGGAGTTGAAATGTCTATAATTTCTGCATTTAAGTTGCAAATTTTGATGTTGTTGTTAGAATGCATTTGTGTTGATCCTAAATTGTGATAAATGAAATTTTGTTCAACCAGAAAGTCTATTTTTGAAAAAGTCATCTGTCTGTTATCTGTGCATCGACGCACTGATGGAACTGCGTCGACCCAATAGTTCATTTTGATCGAATCTTAGTTTCTGTCGGAACCTCCTAAGTTGACTTATTGAGCAGGCTAGGTCGACTCATCTGTTTGAAGATTAACTTTTTCATATGTCCTAAGCTGATTTGTAACCCTCGATGGTCATTCCTACTTATTTTTCTCAAAGCCAATTTGGAATGCCCTATTACATGTTCTTCACTTTCACTCCATGGCTAGGAGAATCTGACTTGAATAATCTTGTGAAGACTCGGGGATTAGAATGCAAGAAAGATGAAAAACCTTACAGGTGTGCCTTGAAGATAAGAAGCATGAAGCATTCTCTTAGCCCATGAAGTCAAGGTGCACAGGCCATGCTGGAAGTTATGGATTTCTTCAAAGAGCAAAGAAAAACTTCCATGCAAAGAACTCAGGTGCTATCTTTCTCACTTCTTGTAGAATAAATTGTGTTTGATGATGTTGAGTCCCAGAATGTGGCAATCAAGAGGGGAGGGGTGAATTGATGGCCAACTAAAAGTTAGCTATCCAATTACGTGTTAGCTAAAGTAAGGTGCATGGTTTATGACTAATAATCCAGAAGGACACGAGAAAAAGATTCTGAAGTGGTTATATACACAAGTAATGGAGAAAGAGCAGGTTGATGTATGTGTCTAGACAATCTGACTGTAGCTTTACTTATCAATTCTCTAGGGACTTCTCTAGGAAGATCTATCATTAGTATTGAGGACAAATACCTGTAACCAATCCATATTGAATTTAATTTTTGGGGTACACTATCTGTAACTTGCTATAGAATTTTCTTGATATGAGCAATCTAGTTTAATCCACACCTTTTGACGTGAGGAAACACATTGTTTAGACGCAGGAATTCCCAGTTACTCAGTGTGTTAACCGTTTTGCCTTCGAATTAACTGAGTTAACAAGATTAGTGGCTTTTTACGTGAGACACAACACGTCTTAGGTGAAGTGACCCAATTACTCACCACCCTATGTCATTGCTCTGTCATGATTTTTCAACACTATAATTGTTAATCAGAGATAGTTTAGCACTTCATGACACAATTTACTTCACTTCAAGGTGAAGGTTTGGTTTCTCAATAAACCAACACCATTGCTCTGAAATTTTGTTTCCCCATTTTTTGAATTTATGAGATTATTTTTAAGTGTTTGAAGACAATACTGAATTGAAAGATTTTCAACCAAAGTTGCCCCCTTACTATTGATTTTCAGGCTTTTAGAGGATCTCAAGACACAATACTTCAGAGATGTTCTTAACCCATTAAGTTTGTATAGAAGTGTTCTTCAGGAACCTTTTACTTTGATCTTTGTCAGGTTATGAATCTTAAACCACTGACCTCATCTTGGCCACCATACTTAATCTTTTGCCCATTTAGAAAGGTTTTGAATGCAGAAATCTTTGGGTCTATATAAAAAGATTGTTGGAGACTCAGAATGTTCTCACAAAGAAATTCTATGCACAAGTCAAGACAACTAAGATGATTGATAGAGAGAGGATTGAAATGGCTCATAGAGGACTGAAATAATTTGGGACAGATGATGAAAGGCTACTCCCCCTGGCAATCACAATTTATTGACACAAGACTGTGAACTAACTTGAAGTCATAGAAACAAAGACCTTGATCTCCCCCCTACTACATGAATTTACTGCCCTTGATACTTGGCAGAGAACTTAGGTCTAATGATCACCTCACGCATAGTGTGGGTTTTCAGATAGAAATGATCTGTCATTCTCCCAACATACCATTTGATATACCATAGGGTGGTTACGATCCGGTAAAGAAAGAGAAGCAAGACTAGACAATGCAAAGATAAACAATGAGGCTAGCTCCCCCTCACTTATTGCATCTATAAGCTAAGACTGACAACAGACAGAAGTCAAGAGAGATTGCACATTCAAGTTGATCTGAAGAGACCCAACTCTCTTCTCAAGGTGGAGAATTTTTCATTATCTAGTGGCTTAGTGAAAATATCTTCAATTTGATGTGCTGTGCCAACATGAATCAACTCAAAATTTCCTTTTGAGATGTCGTCCCTTATGAAATGGTGTCTAATGTCATTGTGTTTTGAATGAGAGTGGTGAACTGAGTTTTTAGACAACAGCACTTGTATTATCACAATAGATGGGTGTGCAGCCAAGATCTACATTGTAGTCTCGTAGGTGGTGTTTAATCCATATGACTTATGTGCCACAGCTACCAGCAGCTACATACTCAGCCGCTGTAGTGGACAGAGCTACTGAGTGTTGTTTCTTAGAGGCCCAAGAAACAAGACACCCTCCTAAGAATTGACAATATCTACTAGGGCCTTTTCTATCTAATTTACACCGAGCATAATCTGCATCACTATATGAAATTAAATCTAAATTGGGTGATGCATGAAACCATAAGCCTAGGTTGTGTGTGCCAACAATGTATCTAAAAATTCTTTTAACAACTAAAAGATGTGATTCTTTTGGATTAGCTTGAAACCTAGCGCATAAACACACACTGAATTGAATGTCAGGTCTGGAAGCAATAAGATAGAGTAATGAGCCAATCATACCTCGGTAGAGTTTTCCATCCACTGATTTACCTGACTCATCAGCATCCAGTCATCAATGAGCCTAAATCTATCGATCTGATCTTGTTCTGGTCGTAGTTGCTGAACCATCTACCTTCGGCATCACCACAAATTTTGGCTGGCTTCCACTCCGCAGACAACTATTTCCAGTGCACTCATTCATTCCATCTACGTACTAAACTACAGATTTGAGGGGGCCTTTTTCTTCTCTCATTTCCATCCTTTTATTTGAGCATAGATTATTATTTTGGGTGGTCATTGTATATCTTTTCATTTCATAGAACTCGATATATTATTGTGTGTGAGCGGAGTTGTGTCTCCACGTGTGTGGAACTATTGCGGGGTAAGTTTTCCCGAGTTTGTAAGTGTAGATGTAGCTACGTCTAGGTGTGGGATTTGTGTCCTGGGTGTGTTCCCCGACTGTGTGTGTGTGTGTGCTACAATGGCAGCGTCCTGGGGGCCAGGCCACGTGTGTGGGGATTGCTACGGAAGTAGCGTGGTTGTGTGGTGTTTGGGGCTTCATCCCCGTGGTTGCTACATCTCATAGCGTGTTAGTGAAGCCTCACTGGGTTTCGGTGAGGGGTGGACATAGGGAGCCCGTCGCGGTCTCGAACCACCTAAAAATCTCTGTGTTCATTGTGGATATCTCTGCGATTGTCCATTTCTCCTACCTCTGTTCACAGGTTTATTGGATAGATTTTTATTCACTGCACCTTCACACTTCGCTACCTCTGCAATTTGCTATCAGTATTTGTTCATCGTTTGTTAGTTGGATATCTGTGGTTAGTTGTAGTTAACTCATTCTTTGCATTGTATACTCGTGTGAGATCAGATAGGTTGAGAGATCATTTTAATCTCACTTGAGTTTAGGCTAATTAATGTAGTTAATTTTAATTTCACTATGTTTAGTTTAAATTATTTTTAAAATCTACCATCTCAATTGGGGGACAATTCAACCCCCCTTCTTGTCCGTCATCTATTCTGGGCCAACAATAATGCACTAAGGGATTAAGGGACCGAGATACTTACCTGACTTACCTACTTGGCGAGAATGACGCGATGTGATGGCACTCATGATTATGAGATTAAGAGGTTAGCCATCAATAAGCAAATTCACAATAAATAAGTATGAAGCATCAAATATAAGACATGGAACAAAGAGTAGTTTTTGAACCCTACTCTCGCGATAATCCATGTGCTCTTGGCAGCCGCAGCCTGGCCTTGCCGGTGATGGCCAGCGTGGAGGGGGGTCTGCTCCACCCTCCCCCTTGTGTGGGCGTGATGGCTGATCCTCTGCCTGCGGCTCCGCGCAGGTCCTATGCCCAATCGCTCTTGGACTCTCTTTCTTGGCCGTAGATTTCCTTCATTGTCAAGCCTTCTGGTTTTACTGATCAAGGAGAGCCTACAGCCTTCTTTACTGATGCCGACATTAAATCTTCCATGTAGCATCTTCATCACACTATTATTGCTAAATGCTCCTATGGTCGGCCTTCCATCCCCGATATTAAGTCTTATCTCTCGCAGCATCTTCATCTCTGCACCGAGTTCGTCATTAGTAGAATGAATCCTCGGCACATCCTGATTCGTCTTGGCTATGAGGCTGATTTCCTTAAAGTTCTTCTACAGAAGAATCTCTATATTAAAGGTTTTCTTTTCAGATTCTTTCATTGGTCTCCTAAGTTTGACTTTGAGTCGGACCCTGTGTCTGCTCCCGTGTGGATTGGGTTCCCCTCGTTGCTAGTCAATTTTTATCATGAGGATCTTATGCGTTCCATTGCGGGCAACTTTGGCATTGTCCTGTGTATCCATGACAATACCTTGGCCATGATGGAGACTTCAGAGGCGCTTGCCTGTGTGGAACTTGACCTCTCTTCAGAGTGAAGGGAACAGATTTGGATTGACATGGATGGCGAAGGTTTTTGGCAGTCGGTGCACTATCATAGGGTTCCTCATCTTCGTTCCTTCTACCAGAAGATGGGTTACAAGGTTGTTGATTGTAAGAAGAAGCTTGGCAATAATACCTCTCCTCCAACGGGTGGATATCAGCGTGCAGAATGGAGAACTTCTCTTGTAGAGTTCAGGCCTCGCCAGCCGATAGTCTCCCCCATGCCTATCCACATATATATATATATATAATTGGAGGGGAAGTGTAACATGCATCCTCCAACAAGAACGTTGGGTGAAAATCTGAGAGGAACAGTAGCATTGCTGCAGTAGGAGGAAATCGAGACTGACAAAACCCTAATGCTAGATTGAGCCGAGACTCTGCTCAAACTGGTGTTCATGAATATATATGTATATATACAGTGTATTTATTCTTATTATTATATGTGATTCAAATGGAAGCAGGGAGAATCAAAGGGAAAGATGGCAGGGGAATCGTTGTCGGCAGAGAGGAACAAACCCTAGTCTAGAGTAGAGTCTACCGACTGCCATAGATGACAAGGGCGTAGCTTAATTAGTGACCGAATCTTTGCCTGGCGACTGTGAGCAGATGATGAGAAGAGCAGGTGCGTGAGGAGAGGATAATTAAGATCATTGCTGCGAGAGTTCCGAAGCCTCGGCCTCAGATCGATGGGGCCTGTCGGATTATATTCCCCGAGGGACAAGACTGACATACGCCTAACTCTTAACCGTGGTTTCGTGAGAGGGAGAAGACAACAGACGCATTGACACTACACCGTTGGAATTATTGTCGGAACCTCCGCGCAACAATAGTAGATACGTACGCGTCTCATATATAGCCAGGTTATATATATATATATATATATATATCACATGTAAGAGAGTTTTTGGAACAATCGTCGTTGATCGCGTGGAACTCACGCGTATATGAAACCCTGGTTGCATTCTCAGATAGAATGGTAAGAGATACCCCTAATATCCATGGGGTTGTTTCTTCATGCACCCAGACTGGCGAGAAGATTATATATGCCACTCGATCAGCATTCTTTTTGCATCATTCTCTGGTTTCTAATACTTCGTGCATGGAGCTTCAGTGGTAACTTTTGCCAGATTAAACCATCCAACCCCACTTAACTATCCTCATCTATTTCTAATAGAAACTTCCTGTGGTTTGATTATCCGATCATTTAATTTGTAAGAGACCTTAACTCTTCCTTCAGAGACAAAACGCGCTAGTCCTGTCTCACCTAGCAGTTGTGTCTGAAATATGGATGCACGTTCGCTGGATAATGCAAATGTATGAAGCCTCAGATATGGAGAATGTAACCTAAACACGGTGAGCACAGGGAATCTTCATTAAGTAGATGCTGAAATTCTGAATAATAATCAACCCTGGCTATCAAACACCGGTGATGAAGGGATGAACGGGAACCTCGTCCCACCTTGCAAATATTGGCTTTGAGTTAAAAGAAAAAAAACACCGGTGATGTCTGATGACGCGCGGATAGCTAAAAGCACAAACTTATCTGCAAATCCTTCAGACAACGATCAGAGTACGGCTGCCACATCCTGCCATCTTATATTCTCTTATATCCTTTCCGTTCCCAGGACGGACAGTCACAATTCTTGGAACTTGGAAACTGAAAATCAAGTTGTTAAGTTTGAAGCTCCGCACGTAGCTGGTCTTCACTTGTTTGGCCATGTGAACTCCTTCCGTACACCCCAACCCCCACAATATGTAAATATAAGATTTGCAACTACATTTCTCGCCGTGCTTTTAATACCATTAACAGTTCTCTTCTTTCCCCTGTCCCGATGGTTATCTTTGTCCAGCCTCTTCTTCTTCAGCGACTCAAACATTTCATTCTAAGATCTCCAAAACTCCCCACAGTGCCATTAATGACGGCACTGGCTACAAGATATATAGAGCTCATGAAGGGTACTGTTAGGTGATCCCATTTTTCATCGTAGCATTGTTCTTTTTAAAGCTGCAAGATTAATTTCGAGGTGCATAAAGACTGACAAGGGGTGTATTAACTATTTCGAACAACTTGTCCTCGGAGCAATAACATCTATCGATTTTAAAGCTACAATAGACGTGTTGGTCATTAGCTTTTCTTTTCTGCCCTTAAGATGGCTGCACTGCTGTCATGATGTTTCAGCTTATACGGTTGGCCCGTTGCTGCTGGCGACGTCTCTCAGAATAGGTAGGGTCGCGAAGTGCAAAGATCCGGTCTTTGACAACCGTCGTAAGGACAACAAAACCTAGACTACTTATGTGTCTTGTTCAAAAAACTTTCCTATAATCATGATGTCTTCACATGAGTCCGTCAGTGTTGTCTTCTGACGTATGTATAAGGGTGCTGTCGATTTTCTTGTGAAACTAGTCAGAAAGAATGAGCTGAGGCAGCATGTCTGGAGAAGGCATTATTCAACCAGCTTCTTAAATGGACTTGAAAACATGCCTTACAACCAGACAGTCTCAGAAAACATGTCTGACAACAATGTTGTTGGCAACAATGTAAGTGCAAATGCTAGAAAGAGATCCAAGACGGCTCAAAGTTGTGATGGAGGTGATAATTAGGTGCATGGCATTGGAGGGTAGAGGCAGCAACCCTAAACAGCTACAACGACAACCTCAAGATAAGTAGAAGTAACAACAACGTAAGCACAACAGCTGCAACAACAGTACCAAATAGCTGTCACAACAACACAACAAATCGACTGAAACAACAACAGATGAAGTAGCTGCAACAGCAGTACAATAGGTTAGCTGTAGTAGCACAACAACAACAACAAAATTGACCACAACAGCAGGCCAACCGAGCTAGCAGTAACAACATCAAACAAGAGCAGCATCAGCACAAGAATGTCTGTGACACAATAAGCATCATCAACAACAACATCAACCCTTATTTAGAGGAAAATCAACCAAATTTGAAACAAAAAGGGTAGCAGCAGTCTGAATCCACCCCTATGTGAGGGGTTTGGACTGGGTCCACCCATGTGGGGGTTTTGCCCTGGGTCCACCCCCATATGGGGGGTTTGGACCGAGTCCACCCCATATGAGAGGTTTTACCTCGAGTCCACCCCATATGGGGGTTTTTGCCCCGAGTCCACCCCCATATGGGGGGTTTGGACCGGGTCCACCCCCATATGAGGGGTTTTACCCCGATTCCACCTCTCCCCATGGGGTTTTGGTCCGATTTCACCCTCCCCACATGGGGTTTGGCCCGAATCCATCCTTTCTATGGGGTTGCGGTCTGGGAACAACTCCTCAACTTGGGGGTTTAGTCCGGAGCAAGTCCTAAATCCCCTATTTTACCTCGGACGGAGGGTGTAACCACCGAGATTCCCTCGGGACTCTATAAATACCCCAGTGGGGCCCTCATTTAGGGGGAAGAAGAACGCAGACAGAGAGACAGAGTACATGGACAGTGATTGGTGCTCGTGTTTTCTTTTGAAGGCCCATCTCCCTAGGTTTTGTGCTTGTATGGTGATTGTGTTGTGTTGTGAGAGTATGTTATAAAGAGAAAACCCCTCTTAACTCATGTGCATCACCAACCACTATGTGAACCTCTACACCCCGTCGTTGATCTGCGGAGGCAGCAAAGAAGCTACTGACACGAAAGTCACGCTCTTGTGCTCTTCAGTAACGTTCCTCACCATCTTTCAACCACTGCTCGGCGAGACCGAGACTGGTCCAGAGTTCAAATAATTGGCCCTCCAGGGCCCTCCTCTCTTCTTTCTCGGCCAATCTCTCGGCCCTCTCTCTTTCCCTATCCCTTTCCTTCTCAGTTCGTTCTCTCTCCATGTCTTCCCTTTGTAGCTGGAGGGTGATCCTCAGCTCTATTGCATCACGAGAAGAGTTATCATCTAGACGACATCGCAGTTCCTCTAGCTTTGCTACCCTGACTTCCCCCTGTGACATGAGCCACTGCTTCCTACAATTCCTCCGCCTGCCATGTCTGTCATCTCAAGTATATGGTAAGGCATGAACAAAGAAAATTCTATGATGATACCCTCACCTGTGTGGAAAGCATTCCTTCTGCCTCCGCAGCTCGCTACATGGCACGAGCAAGTTGCTCATGGAGTAGATCAAGTTCTGAAGTAGGGATCCACAAGGTAGAGGAAACGCCGTCTGCCCCCATTATCGATGAGACTGCATTGAGCTGGGCACACTGCAACGCACATGAGGTGACATTAAGGGGTTAGCACCAGGAATCTCAAACTATACCAAGATCATGTGCATACACACTTACCGATGAACTCAGAGCTGCATGGGTGTCACTCAACTGTTGCTCCATATCTGCCAAGCGAGCTCGCAATTTCGCTATCATGGTGTCACGGGCATCCTACAACTAAGCCCCCAAGAGGAGAGCACCGCTCCCTCGGAAACCATGGTGACTTCAAAGTCCCCAAGGGGCGGGCATTCATGCCCCCTCGAAAATAATGGCAGTAGTCAAAGGGCTCAAAGGAAGACGTACGCTCACTCCAGAAAAATAACTGCAGTACCCCATGGGCTCAAGGAGATAGGCGTATGCGCGCGAAAAAGGGAAATTGAAGACAGCAGATTTACCCACTCCCATAAACTCACTACGCATAAGTCTTCCCATCAAGAGGTACACATCAACGTAAATTCAAGCTAGAGGATTTTATTTCTTTAGTCAAAATACAAGCTGCCAAATTCTAATACACCGTTCTCATGCGGCCAACATACAAGCATATGGAAAAACAAGACAGCCTAAGGCCACAATGGTATTACAACCGGTCCAGTCTTCAGCATCCTATCCATCCGATACCGCCTTTGTCAGGTTACCTACCAGCGACCACCGAGGCAACTTCCATGGGTGACCCATCTTTCAGCACCACTGCTTCTGAGGAAGTGGACCAACAGGAGAGATGTCTACTCAAAGGCCTGCACCAGGAAAAAGGGCTGGGTCCTCCTCGCCTGAAGTCACGACCATGGTGAGATCCGGCACTTCCACGTCAGCACCAAAAGAGGTGCGGGTGGACAATGAGGCTAACACATTATACCATCCATCCTACCTATTATACAAGTAGGCCTACACATTATACTAGCAGGCCAAGCCACTATCACTACTACCTAAAAATAAGAGACACTTCCCCCAGTAATGGAGAGCACCTCGTCATACCCCTGCAAACCAAGTTGGAAGATGATGAAAGAACAGTCACGCGCCATAGAACAAAGAGAAGATGGAAGAAAAGAAACTTTATTCATCAAAGGGGGAGAAAGTTACATAGAGGTCACACGTCCCCCTTAGGACAGAACCTATCGAGAAGGAGGTTTAAAACTCCCTTACTGGAGTACAGGCGGTTAACCTTCTCCAAGGCATCCCACCAACCATCTAGGTACCCCCACTTATACTCCTCGAGGGTGCTCCCACTGTTGCTCTTCCCCAGCCCTGGCCATGCCGACCACGTTGCTGGCAGTGCCTCCTTCCGGAAGCACAAACGCTTGGGTGGACCGCCGTCTTCGGGAGGGCCACTATCTTCAGAAGAGGAACTCGACTTCTCTGATGACATCTACAAGGAGCGGGCTACGGTGGACGATGGACTCAGAATGGATGCCAAAACTCTCACCCGACGCTATTGATAGGAGAGGGGTGAGGTTCCCCAAAGGAAGAAGGAGTCCTACCGACTTTTCAAATTTGTGGGAATCAAAGTGGCGGGTTTCGAAGGTTGCACCCTCTTAGGGTAACTTTCGATGCGCCGTTCCGTATCCCCAAGAGATTTCATCGCAACCGGAAGGCCGCAGCATGACCGAACCCGTTAAAAGCCAGAGCGAAACTCAACACACCACGCCGACGCTCACGCGCGATGAACGCATCCCCCCAATGCCAGGAACCATGTGGCTTCTAGGAAAGCTGATAGCGGAGAAGATCAAGGAGAAGGAACAGGCGGATGCCGACGTACTCATTCAAGGGTAGGGCGATGATTACGGGTGTTGTCTTCTACGTCGAAGCAGACAACCCAGAGGACGCCAAGCGTAAAGCGAAGCTCGGTCACATAGACGACGAGGACCGCGACGGCGCCGACATTTCCAACTTTGAGATTGATACCAGCACTATTCGCGAAGAGGTTTGACCAGTGCGCCGTCTAATCGCTAAGCGCCTCGTTGTGATCGAGAGCCCCTACGCAGCCCCCACACCAGAGGGCATAGCGGCCAACGTCGAGTACGCGAAGGCGTGCATACGTGACAGCCTCATGCGGAACGAAAGTCCCTACGCCTCACACCTCCTATTTCCACAACACGGCATTCTCGACGACTCCGCACCCGACGAACGAGAGCTAGGCATGCTCGCGGGTTTCGCGTGGGGTGACGTTGCAGACGTTCGAGTGGCCTACGTTGACCGGGGCATCAGCAATGGGATGGCTCGCGCGATAAAGCGCTCAGAGCAGATTGGTCAACCCGTAGAGTATATTGCTTCACAATTCCCCGATTGGATGACATGCTAGTCCTTATGGTTGCTGCCGCCATCTTTTCCAAGATCGATTTGAAGAGTGGGTACCACCAGATTAGGATTCAACCTGGGGACAAATAGAAGGCGGCCTTTAAGAGTGGTGGTCATGTCTTTTGGTCTGTCCAATGCCCTGAGCACCTTCATGAAGGTCATGACTCAAGTGTTTTGGCCTTTCATGGGTAACTTTCTGGTTTTCTATTTTGATGACATCTTGATTTATAGCCGGAGTCAGGAGCTACACCTAGACCACCTTTGTCGAGTTTTCACCGGACTGAAAAGTTCTATGTCAATCCAAAGAAGTGTGTATTCTGTACTAACAATGTCAGTTTACTCAGATTTGTAGTCTTTACTAATGGAATCTTAGTGAATGTGAAAATAATCAGAGAGCGGCCATTACCTCACAACATCAGGGATGCTCGTAGTTTTCATGGATTATTTCTACCGTCGGTTTAATAAGGGATCCAATGAGATCATAGCACTAATAACTGACTGCATGAAAAAGGAGAGTTTAAGTGGATTGCTGCAGCCACTAGGGCGTTTGAGGAGATCAAGACCCAGATGACTGAGGCCCCTGTCATGTGCTTACCAGACTTTTCCAAAGTCTTTGAGGTAGCTTGTGACACTTGGGGACTTGCCATTGGTGGTGTTCTCAGTCAAGAAAGTCACCCGATTGTTTATTTCAAATTTTCAATGAGAAGTTGAACAACATTCGTCAGCGCTATTCCACATATGACAAGGAATTTTGTGCCGTCATTCAATCTTTGCGGCATTGGTGACACTATCTATTGCCACAAGAATTTGTCATCTATTTGGATGAGGTCTTAAAGTACATCAGTTCACAAAAGAAACTAAACTCACGGCATGCCCAGTGGGTTGAGTTCCTCCAGGATTATATATATGTCCTCAAGCACAAGGCGGGTGTTGAAAACAAGGCAGTCGATGTGCTTAGTCGAAGACTGAACACTCTCACTAATATGAGTGCAGAAGTGTTCGGTTTTGATCGGATGAGGGGAGATTATGAGGCGTGTCCCAAATTTGGGGAAGTTTTTGTCAAGCTTAGGGATGGACACGAGCGCCATATTAAAGGATTCCTCATCCAGGATGGATTTCTATTTAGGTGTTGTAAACTGTGCATTCCCCGCATGTCTGTTAGAGAATTCATCATTTAGGAGTTGCACGTTGGAGGCCTAGTTGGCCACTTTGGCCAGAAAAAGACCATTGAAGTTGTCGAGCACTAGTTTTAGGAGCCCAGTTTAAAAAGGGACGTTGCCAAGACTATGGGGGCAATGTCACACTTGTTAGTTGGCCAAGCAAGGGACACAAACTTCAAGTTATTACATGCCCCTTCCTATTCCTAACTGTCCATGGCAAGATGTCAACCTGGATTTTGTGTTGGGGTTGCCTAGGACCACGAAGAGACATGATTCAATTATGGTGGTTGTTGATCGATTCTCGAACATGGCGGACTTCATTCCTTGTTCTAAAATCTCTGATGGGTCTCGAGTGGCCACGTTCTATTTTCACAATGTTGTCAAGCTCCACGGGTCACCTAAGACAATGGTGATTAATAGGGATGTGAAATTCACGAGCTACTTTTGAAGAACCCTGTGGCACAAATTGGGGACAAAGCTTAAATTCCCCACTGCCTTTCATCCACAAACAGTTGGGCAAAATGAGGTGGTTAACCGGAGTGTAGGGAATTTGTTTAGGTGTCTCATTGGGGAGAACCTTTGAAATTGGGATCTGATCCTGCCCATAATCGAATTTGCATACAACTCATCTGTCAACAGGACCACTGGTCTTAAGTCCATTCGAGGTCGTGCACGAGTTTAGATCTAGACAGCTTATAGATCTCTTAACCATTTCTCCCCATGCATCTAGAGTGTCAGATTCTGCATTTGCATTTACATCATATTTTCATACATTGCATGAACAGATCTGAGAAAAAATCAGGAAGAACAATGCTAGATATAAAGAATTTGTTGATATTCACAAGTGATGTCGAGAGTTCGATGTTGGGGACTATGTCATGGTCCAGTTATTTACAGTAGTGGCACCATCTTTGGACAGCAATCTCCGCCAATAGAGTTGACCCCTAGGGTCGACTTCTATGTAGTTTTTTGCATGAGACCACAAATGGAACCAACTGTAAAGGGAGGTCGACTTGAATCTAGAGAACAAGTCGACCTAGGATCTTTTCTTTTCTTTCTTCTTTCATTGTTTTTGTGGTTTTCTTTTGTTTATTTTGTTTAGGTTTTGCCTTATTATTTCATTTCATTCATTTTCTTCATTCACTTCACTTCTTTTTCTCTTTCTTATTGCACAAGGCCCACAAGGGGCCGGAGGCAGGCCATACAAGCTTAATTCAGCAAGCTGATGAAGAGTAAGTCAACTTGAACCATTGCCATGTCGACTCAGGGTGGGTGAATAGACTCAGGGATGCTGTAGCATCCCACTCTATACTCGATCTAGTATATCACTCTCATCGAATATAGGAGGCAACGCCACAGTGGTAACCACCCAATAGAACGGAGATGGGTTGCGGTTTACATAAATAAGAGACAAATTTACAGCAGAAGAAGAAGTTTATTGCATCAACTAAGAGCAAATACCAATACCACAATAGTCCAATAGCATTTAAACTCCACCTTATTGATGCAATGACCATTCAGAATTTATAAGTTCAAGCCCTGTCCAAGCTACCTCGAACAGAAAGAAAGCTAAACAACAGTCACTCTTAGACTTCTGGCTTGGACTCACTCAGCGCTAAATCCTCATCTTCCCCAGTGGAATTGCCTGAAAGATTATCAAGTTTAAGTTTACGAATAGACTTAGCAAGGCTCTAAAACTCAAAACATAAGTCTTATACAACATAACATACTTGACTATTTTCTAGTTAGAATGAGTTCCTAATGCTTATCGAGTGAAATCAAGAAGAGCAAATGCCGAGCAAAATCGAGAGGAACAGATGACGAGCAAAACAAAGAAGAGCAGGTGCCAAGCGGAGCCAAGAAGAGTAGGCCATACGAAGTCAGCTTAGAGTCGAGTCTGACACAGCCAAGTTCGGTCATCATGACTAAACTTGGACGATGCAACAAAGCTCGGGTGAAACCAAGCTCAGACGAAACCAAGCTCGGTCAAACTATGCTTGGACGAAACAGCTAAGATCGGTCAATACAAACAAGCTCGGATGACACAACAAGGCTCAAACTATACAACAAGTTCGAATGGTACAACAAGGTTTAGACTTCATGAGCCCAAGCTTGGACTTCATGAAATCGAAGCTCGGATGTCAGGAAACCGAAACTCGGATGTCAAAAGGATCACATGGATTAGGGTTATGGAGAGAACATGCATCTAAGTGTAACATGAAAGGAGTTAGAAATCAACTTAATGGATGTATGCATATGTACATGGCCAAATGAGGAATAGGTATCAGAACTTATAAGTCAGTTTTAGGGGTTAGCTCAGAACAAATAGAATGGATAACATATGCCAAATAACATATAACAGAGTCAATAGTAAGCACAATCTGATCACAATTATCGAAAGCTCTGAACTGAACAGAGGATCTAGACACAGTGCCCAAACCACCACTAGAAGGTCAGAAATAGATACCAAATGACCTAGGCACTGGCGATGAGGTCTTCGTTAACTGTGTAGAACTAGAGGAAGATTTTTACCACCTTAACCAGTGGAACTTGTCCACCTCTAAGATTTCACGCCTTGTGCCCTCAGGGTCATAAACATATTGAGCCTCCCCACAGGGGCATTTCTACGGTTTGGCTCCAAGCCCTTCTATGGCAACAGTGTCCCTATGGTCCACAATTTATCTCATATCGTGCAATACAAGGACACCATGAAGAATAGCAAATGAACTTTCAGATTATGCAACTGAGCAAAAGAATGCAATGAATACGAACTTGTGTAAGCACTATAAATAACCTTACGTACTCAGAATTCAAACCGAGCTTCATCAAAGTATAACAACACATTTCATACTCAAACCATGATTCATAACCTGAGCTTCAAGATATTATATCATGCACAAAAGGAAAGTTTGAGACTTCTGATCTTGTCTTGAATCGACGATTAGAGCAAACCCTCCGCCTCTAGATGCATGACTATAAAACACCCAGCACAGGGTCAGTGCACATTTGAGCAATTAACACCAAATCTGACTTTTAGCAACAATTAATTGCATAAAACACACAATATATTAGAATCATCAAAATCATTGTCAAAGACAACGAGGGGGCGCACAGAACCCAACAAATTGAAAAATTCTTAAAGATGGTGTTTACCTGATCATCATTCTCGTTTGCCATCAGGCAGAGGTCATCTTCATTTTCATTTGCAGAGGAGCTCTCCTCTTCCTCTTCGTCGTTGCTCTAGGTGCAAATCATTGCCTTGGGCTTCTTTCCCTTGACCTTGGTCATCTTCTTGAATAGCTCGAGACATTCTCCTCGCATATGCCTTGGTTTCTTACATTGATAGTAGATGACTTTGTCAGACCTTTTAGATTGATCAGATTTGAAATTGGAAACTTTACTTACCTATAATGATCTTTTCTTCCTGTGGAATTTACCTCTGGTTCTCAATAATTTTTTAAACTGCCTGGTGAGTAAGGCATGATCACTCAGGCTCTCTTTACCCTCTTCTTCTTCTTCTTCCTCATTGGATTCATCGGTGCTTTCTGAGACTCTGAGAGCTATTATCTTCTTTTTCTTGTGTTCTTCTTCGTTTCTTTTCAAATTAAGCTCATATGTCATGAGCGATCCCATTAATCCATCAACTATCATAGCTGACAGGTCTTTTGAGTCTTCAATCACCATGGCTTTTGTGTGCCACGCTGGTGTGAGAGATCTTAGGATCTTTCTCACAAGCTCACTGTTAGAATATTCTTTAGCCAATGATTTCAGACAATTTGTTAATTGAGTGAGTCTAGCATACATCTCAGAACTAGATTCGTCTGGTTTCATTTTGAACATTTCATAGTCAGAAATTAGCATGTTGGCCTTGGTGGCCCTTACCTCAGATGTTCCTTCATAGATCAATAGTAGTTGATCCCGCATTTCTTTTGCTAATTTACAAGTTTACACTCTGGAGTACTCTATAGGATGGATGGCACATTGCATCACGTTCATTGCACTCCAGTTGGCGGTGGACTTCTTTCTCTGGTCTGCAGTCCAGGTGTCCTCATCTTCAGGGAGTTCATAAGGAACTCGACGGACTACTCTCCAGATCAGATGATCTTGGGCACGAAGAAAAACTTCCATATGGTTTTTCCAAATATGTGTAATTTGCCTCATCAAAGAATGGGGGTCGATTGATAGAATGACCCTCAGCTATGAAGTTGCGAGGGACGTTCCCATCAGATCTCCCATGGTCATTGGGCCACATTTTCAGGGAACCTACTCTGATACCAATTGATGAGTGTTATGAGAGGATCTAGAGGGAGCGTGAATTGATCCCTACATGCAATTTATGACCACTTTGAAAACCAAAAGAAATTGTAATGCAGGAGGAACGATCTGAAGCACGATTCCAAGCTAACACATGAAATATTTGAAGTATAAAGATGTGAAACACACCGATAGAGTTGCAGCGCTTATGAATGAGGTAGAATTAATGAGTATGACATAGCAAATCACAACACGAAAATTTTTAATGTGGTTCGGCTGCTATCTAGCAGACCTACGTCCACCCCCCACCAACTCGGTGAGGATTCCACACATGGCCAAAAGGAATACCCACACACATGCTCGCAGAGCTACTTCGCTACAACAATTGATGCACAGCTTGTATGGGGAGTAAGCTCCTCGAACACATATGGCTGCATAGCAGCCAGAACGAGTTCTGTTCTCTAAGACAGAGTACCGAAAAGTCGCTGAAAAGCTCAACACGCACACATAGAAAAGTCAAGGTAAAAATCATAAAATAAAAGTACAAGACAATGAAACAAGATGTAGCTTTTGTATAATGAAATAAGCTGTAGAACGACAATGCAAACTTCGTTCTGAAACTGCAACATCACTGGACCAGTTCAGAGCAATTTCTGGGCTACAAATCTCTCCATTTCTTTTCCTCTCAATTTTTCCACTAGCGGCTTAGGCAGACTCTTTTTCTTTCTCTCGCTCCTATCCCGCTCAATTGTTCTCAAGGCAACAACGTCTTCTTTAGAAGGCACTTCACAAAAACTAAGAAGGATATGCAATGCCATGTTCACATACTAACTTATCTACTGTCTGATGATGACTATGAAAACATTCATTCAAACAAGCACACGACACACATACTTATAGTATCTAACAACCACACATCACATAATTTCTCCCCCCTTGGCATCATCAAAAAGAAGGGGGAAACTGGTTAACGACTGTGCTGTCCCGTTGGAGCTGTAAGATCTAGTCGGACCCCGGAGATGATGGACTTGGTGGACGTCGAATGTAATCCACTATGTCTCGAAACAGTTGGGTTTGTGTGTCCAAAGCTTGAGTGTTGGAATCAAGAATTGTGGATATACAATGGAAAGACTGAGTGTAGCCTTCGTGAGAAAGTTTCAAATCAGTTACATCTTTGGCTAAGGCATTCATCCTCTCCCCAAGCATGTCCAGTCGATCATCTATTGAGTCTAATCTAGTAGTGAACATCTGTACCACCTCAGAAGACATTCTTTCACCACGAATTTCTTGTTGTGGCCGTCCTTCTTGTGCTTCATCATCTTCATCATGTTCTTCTGACAGAGCTGCTTTGTTGCTACTTTTTAAGCAGCGTACAAGAACGCAATTTTGAATTTCGTAACTCATGTTTTGACATATGGTGTGAATAGAGTAAATATTTGCATCACGGAGTATTTGGCAGGTTTCCTCTGACAAGATAATTCCGACATGCTTGAAAACTACTGTTAATGGAGCTGCATATGGGAGAGTTCTATTCTTGTGCTTTAAGCTAGTTTAGATATGATCAAGCATAATAGAAGCAAAATTGATTTGAATTCCTTTCCGCAGACAATAAAACAAGAACAAATGTGCTTCCGTCACCTTGTCTCTTCCTCCACCCCTTGGAAGTAATATGGTAGTCATCATGTGGTGGAGTATTCTTTTCATTGGGGGAAAATGGTTGGCATTCAGTCCTGTTGTAGTTCTATTTCCCATTTCTTCACGGGTCATCAATTGATATATTTCTTCTTCCTTAAATTGGATATCACCATAAACGTAGCCTTCCTCGTATGGTAGCCCAAGGGTTTTTCCAAACAATTCGGCTGTGATTTGAATCACTCGCCCATTTACTATCGTGAAATCCTTGTTATCCTTAACCATCATATTTCCATAAAATTGGTGCACAAGTGAGTGATAGACACGATGGTATGCAGTCATGAAGATATCTAGGTTTGGCTGACTGCTAATGATATCCACGAGACCGGGTAAATAGCTCTATAAATTCTCAAAATCTACCGCGCGAGGGCGGAGTACCTTTCTATCCATCACTTTATGCCCGGATGACATCGCACGCTGTTCTATATCTCTGTGCTCTTCGCTCTTAGATCTTTGTTCTCTAGATCTGCTCGACTCCTCCCCCTTACGAATTGAGTGCTTTTTCGGGACTATCTGAATCACATACTAGAATAAGAACCCTAGAAGATTTCCTAGAACTCGTTGGTTTGACAAGATGAAGCCCTTACCTCAGAGATAATGATTCTCCACACAACACGTGACTTTCTCAGTGGATCAGAGTTGAAGAAGGTTGCTTTGGACTCAGATCAACGGAAGATGCGAGTAGCCACCGAGAATCTCACCTTGAGGTTTCGAAGGGTTTTGGGTGGCAAAGAGGGGTGCTAGGACTTCAATAAGGTGGTGGCTGGACTTAGAAGGGGGCTAATGAGCTTAAATAGGCTTGGGGGGTCAAGTTTAGGTCGAAACAACCCTCCTCGAACCGGTTCGAGTCGCATCGACGTGAGGAACCGGAATGGGTCGACCCTCGCAGTGACTAGCCCTTGCCAGAATGACGGATACCAGGGGTCGACCCTGTGGGTCGATCCTTCCCCTATTTTAAGGCAGATTTTCAAAATACAGCCTTTTGAGATTCCAAGGGAGTTTGGCCCGATTCCCCATTGATTAAAATGAATAGAAATCAAGGAAAAAGAGATTTTGAGGCTTGAATCAATTGGGGAAGGCATTTCACTGACATAGAAGATTACATCAAATGTTTATTTTTTGATCTCCCCAAAAGTCGGATTTTGATCCTTAAGCTCCATTGGGAGGCACTTGTGTGTGCATATTGTAAGTGAGACACAGATAAGCCATCTCTCCCCACCTAAAAGCCCCTAATCAAACCTACAGCTTCTGCTCTCCACACCTGCTCAAAATATGAGACACCAGAACAAACAAGAGAGGGGGCAAGGGGTCCCACTGGAGAAGTCTCCTGCCACTGAGGAAGAAAGTCGTTGGTTTACCATTGACAAGTATAGCAAAAGAGGCTGAAGAGATACCAGCACGAACCTAACCTATCCATCTCTCACCAAAGTTCATCTTTTGTAGAACATCAAGAAGGCATTGCCAATTGACTCCGTCATAGGCCTTTTCAAAGTCCAACTTCAAGACCACCCATTTCTTCCTCTGAGACTTCATATAATAGAGACACTCATAGGCTACGAAGAAATTATTCTGGATGTGTCGCCCCCTAATGAAGGCACCTTGAATCTGCTGATCAGCCTGCCCATTACCCTATCCAGTTGACCTGCTACCACTTTAGATATGATCTTGAAAGACCCATTCAGAAGACTAATGGGTCTAAAACTCTATACTCCAATGCTTCTGGTTTCTTAGGGATGAGGACTAGGAGGGTTCTATTGATACCCCCCAAATGAGCCCTCCCCTCAAAAAATTCTCTCACTGCTACCATAAGATCCCCCTTGACAATGTACCAACACTACTGAAAGAAAGCTAAGGGGAAACTATCCGAACTTGGAGCTCTGTCACCCGCAAGAGAAAACATTGTCTGATGGACCTCTTCCTCGGAGAGGCTCTAAGAGATGGCTTCCCTCTCCTCAGAAAGGAGTCAGGGAAGGAGGTCCTCTGCAATCCTTGGTCTGTACTGTACATCCTCTGTAAATAGTCTGGAATAGTAGTCTCTCACCTGACCCTTGATCTCTTCGTCAGTGGAGAAAAAGTGATCACCCACCCTAATGCAAGAGATGGTGTTGACTCTCCTTCTCCCTTACGTAATACACTGGAAGTAGGTGGTGTCCTGTCTCCCTCTTTAATCCATCTATCCTGCGATCTCTGCCTCTAGTAGACCTCTTCCCTGGTGAGAATCTCCTCAAACTCTGCCCTCGGAGAATCCATGTGCCTTCGATCTGCATCCTCCACCAGCCAAGTCTCCTCCAAAGTGTCTAGGCCATCCAGTTGCTGAATGATTGTATCCTTAACAGCCCTTCCCGAAAGGGTTTTGGCTGCTCCTTAGTTCTTCAGAGCAAATATTGCGCGCCTCAACTTCTGAACCAGAGTAGCCATAGCTAATTTGCCCAAACACTGAACACTCCATGCTCCCTGAATTGTCTCCATGAAGTCTGCCTCCCTGAACCAGAACTTCTCGAACCTAAAGATGTATCTCCTATCCATAGAGCAAACTAGTCTTCAAGAGGAGGGGTTTGTGGTCCGAGATGAGTCTAGCCAAAGCTTGAACCTACACATGAGGAACGTGGTACTCCTAGTCAATCGAAACCAAGAACCTATATAACCTAGAGCAGGAAGGATTAGCACTTAGGCTGGACCAAGTGAACTACCCATTAGCCATGCCAATATCAACTAAAGTTGCTTCCTCGATGAAGTTGGTGAAATCCTCCATTGCCCTTGTAAGGACATTGTTCCCTGATCTCTCCCAAAGGGCTAACACTACATTAAAATTTTCTCCTACATACCAAGGTCTGCCTGAAGAGAGATGTTGTTGCACCAAGTCCTCCCACAAACTCTACTTCTCCTCTCTGCTCTGAAGGCCATATACCTCCGTTATGTCCAAGAGAAGCCGTCCCTTAAATTTTGAAAATGCAAGGAGATAGCCCACCTGTTGATCCGCCTATCCTGCTCCACCTCCTCAATCTCAAACTGATTCCAAAAGATCGTGATTCCTGCAAATCTACCCTCCACTGGAGATGCCACCCCTTTTTAGAGTCTCGTACCTCTTAGCTCCCTCATGAAAAACCCCCCATTCCTCTCACCGTTGGTTTCTTGAATACACGTGATGTCAATCTTACATCTCCTAATCAACTCTCTCACCACCCTCTTCTTCTCCTCACCCCCTAATCCCCTCACATTCCAAGAGACAATCCTCATTAAGACAGTGGGATGTCTCCTATTTCCCAGACTGAAGTTTGTAAAAGTTTTGTGAGATATTCTCTTGCTTGAAGATTGGCATAAAGCTGTCTTCTTGTGAATAAGATATCATCGAGTACATCATTTTCAAGAAGCAGATGTAAAATTTCACTCTCGAGTGTTGACCATCTTAGATTGTTGATTAAACAACTTATGTGTCCCGCCGAGGTGACATATAGATCTATGGTTGGGTAGTCACCTTGAGTAGAGCTTCCATGCAGAAATAGCATGCGTATTCGCTGGCAAAAATGTAGTCGTTGTTGAGGTGTGCGAAGAGGTAAATACTTCCAATTGGTTGAGACTGTTGCACAATGAGCTGACGAACGTAGCATATTTACGTGAGATGTCATCAGCTTTAATTCTCACGTCAAAGCATCTGGTAAACAATGTTCTTTGCCTGGAATTCGCTCTACTGAAAATGTATATTGAGCAAGTAAGAACTGCCACCATGCATATCGACGTAGTTTAGCATTATCAGCTAATTTTCTTTTTAAGAAGGCTCCCAGAGTAGAAGAGTCTGTGCGGAGGATAAATGGTTCACCTATTAAGTAGTGATGAAATTTTTGAACGCCATAAACAGCAGTAAGAATTTCCTTTTCTGCAGGCCAATAGTTCAGTTCATGCCTTTTAAATTGGCCACTTTGATATGAACAAACAGATTCTGTAGCGCCTGATTTTTGTAATAGAATAGCAGACCAAGTATCGTTTGAAGCATCTGTCGCTAAGACATAAGGACCAGAGTAGGCTGGTGTTAGTGGAGGTAACTGTTGGCATTCTGTGTGTAAGGCCCTGACTTCATTAGAGGCTTCCGTGGACCATGTAAAACGTTTAGAACGCATGGCCCTTCATATGTGCCGAGTCTTTTCGGAGAGTTTAGAAATAAACGGGCGAAGGTAATTAACACAGCCTAAGAACCGTTGGCATTGATGTAAATCTTTCAAGTCCTGCAGAAATTGACTGAGTTTACTCAGCGGGTGTTCTTGCATAAAGATTTTTTTGTGAGAGATTGTGACCCCTAAAAATTCTATTTTCTCTTGGGCAATCTGAAATTTATCAAGGGATGCTGAAAGACCAATGCCATATTGTTGGATAATCTATTCATAAGAAGAGAGAATAAATGAAGTTACAAAGAATGGACGTGTCTGGTTACACATTGCGGCTTAATATCAGACGTGTCCGGTTATACATTGTGACTTGATTTCGGACGTGTCCGCCGAGTTAACTAGAGTAAACTATGGACAACATGTGGACAACAGCTGGACATGTCTGGGTTATATAATACAATTATTGCGACAACTGTTGTAATAACTTCAGATGGGTAGGACAAAATCCAACTGTTTTTTTAGAACAGCTTCGGCATTCATCAATTAACTGACAGAGTTGCTTCAGTGTAGTAGTAGTTGTCCGCTCATTTTCTGCCGGGTCGTCTTCAATGAACAATTCTTCAGCCAAATATCATCGTAAGTTTCCGTGATCCGAGAAATTATAATGCTGAAAATAATGACAGAGATCTGTTTCCCAGGCTGAAGTTTGTAAAAATTTTGTGAGATATTCCCTTGCTTGAATATTGGCATAAAGCTGTCTTCTTGTGAATAAGATATCATCGAGTACACCATTTTCAAGAAGCAGATGTAAAATTTCACTCTCGAGTGTTGACCATCTTAGATTGTTGATTAAACAGCTTATGCGTCCCGCCGAGGTGACATATAGATCTATGGTTGGGTAGTCACCTTGAGTAGAGCTTCCATGCGGAAATAGCATGCGTATTCGCTGGCAAAAATGTAGTCGTTGTTGAGGTGTGCGAAGAGGTAAATGCTTCCAATTGGTTGAGACTGTTACACAATGAGCTGACGAACGTAGCATATTTACGTGGGATGTCATCAGCTTTAATTCTCGCGTCAAAGCATCTGGTAAACAATGTTCTTTGCCTGGAATTCGCTCTACTGAAAATATATATTGAGCAAGTAAGAACTGTCACCATGCATACCGACGTAGTTTAGCATTATTAGCTAATTTTCTTTTTAAGAAGGCTCCCAGAGTAGAAGAGTCTGTGCGGAGGGAAATACTGGTTGGTTTGATATATGCATATTTGAATGTGTGTGCTGGCATGGATGCAAACGGTTGGGAGGCTTAAAAAGCTTTCCTTTTTTTTGAATATCTTTGAGCAGCTATCGGCTGGGATGATGATAGTTGAAGAGCTATCAGCTCAATATGTCGATGATTAAAGAGCTATCGGCTTGGATACTGATGATTGAGACACTTGAGCATTTTTTTGGGAACATTTTCGAACAACTATTGGCATGGATACTGATGGTGGAGAGATTCAAACATTCCTTTAATATCTTTAAACAGCTATCAGCACGGACGCCGATGGTTGAGGGTTTGTCGACATGAATGCTGATAATTAAGCAGCTATCGGCCCAGGTGTCGATGATTAAGAGGCCTGTGTATTCTTCAAAAAGCTGTCGGCTGGGATGCTGGTGGTTGAAGAGCTATCGAATTGGGCGTCAATGGTCGAACAACTTGATTTTTTTTTGAACGTCACTGGATAGCTACTGGCTGGGATGCCATTGGTTGGGTATCTTGAGTACCTTTGGGTACTTTCAATCATGCCTGTTGTCATAGATGCCAATGCTTGAGAGGCTGCTGGTTTAAGTACCAATGGTTGAGATGTTGTCGGCCCAGCTACCGATTTGCTTCATCATTTGCCCCCAGAGCTGGGCACTACTTGTATCTTGGTTCTTCTTTGACTCCTGCCATAATTCAAGGGGTTTGAGACGTCCCTCGGGGTATATTGTTCTTCAGCTGATGAGGTGAGGCTACATTGACCGACATCCCAAGGCTAGGCATTTGATGAGGCCGCGGTGGGTACATCCTTTGCTCGCCCATTTGTATTTCACCTTTTTGGATCAAGCTCTCAATAATATCTTTGGATATATAACAGTCTTCAATGGCATGCCCCCTCTGTTGATGGTAAGGGCAGAATTGAGGACCATCTTTCCATTTGGCATCGCTTGGCCTTTTGGGCTCCAAGAGGATGATTTTGCCGCATCTGTGGGCCCATTCGAACAGCATTTGAGTTCGCTCCTTAGGGAAGGAATATGGTTTTCTCATCTTGTCCCTCAACGAGGGCTGTTGCTTGGTAGATGTGACAGAAGAAGAGATAATTATCTCTCTCACCTTTTGCCTTTGTTTTGCAAAGGTCTAGAAATCAGTGTCGTGCACTTCTTTTTGCTTCGGCCGTCCATTAGTCGACTCGTTCTCTTGGCTTGAGGTAGCAGCGGTCGGGAGATATTTTTCTAGAAAGGCTTCAATGTTCGCCACCATATTATTCAGTCGACTGAAGGTTTAGACTTCAAGGCCGACCATCCGTAGCTGAATTTTGGTCTTCAAATTGCACTTGCATATTTGGACAATGTCTTCATAATTCGACGGATGCCGGTATCTTGCGTAGAGATTCCCCCATCGTTGGACATAGTCTGGAGTGGTCTCATCCTCTCTCTGCTTGGTTTCATATATTTTTGCCTTGGTGACTTCCTCCTCAGCTGACTCTGTTTCAGCTGCCTACTCCATACTTGGCTCATTCATTGTTGGCGGAGGTGTCAAATTCGGGTGTGGGTCGGTCAGGCCCAAACCCATCCTTTTCATTCTTCCCTTCATTGTTTCGATCTCTTGGAGTAGCTCCATCATCAGTCTGAGCGCAGGTTGGTAGGGGCCAGAGTTGGAGGTAGAAGCCTCAGGTTAATTTAGCCTTGTCGGCACAAAGCATATTTCTTCATTTTCTTCTTCTTCTATCATTCAGCTCATGTCGAATGATGCCGACAATGTATTGCAAGAGAGAGCAACGCCCTTTCTCTTTTTTCTAGATTTCTTTTTCTTCTTCCCATCCGCGGCTAGCATGTTTCCCCATGATGGGTCATCTTGTGATTGCCGGTGTATAGACACCGTGTTGACAGCCTTCTTGAAGTTGGGAAGCTCGTAAGGGCGTGGAGGATCCACTCTAGCTTCGCCTATCTAGAGCTCCCCCCTCTTGATCATACCTTCGACAATGTCTTTAAATACATAGCAGTCTCCGATAGAGTGCCCAAGCATCTAGTGATATGGGAAAGAGCGGGGGCTATCTTTTCTTCTAAGGTCGGAAAGAGGAAATGACTAAGAAAGATAGCAATTCAAGGCTCATGTCATCACCGCACACACATATTCAGAACTAAGAAACTACACGAACAGGATGAACATAGGGTTAGCCATCATTCAAGCTAAAGCCCACCTGTACTCTAAAGAACAGAGTATCGAAACGTCTTCTGGCAAGGGTGGCGGCCGACACTGGGACTTCCTCTCTGAAATCTTTTCACTCTTCCCTAGGTTTGCCTCTTTCTTCTTATGGCTTTTTCTTCTTTTTTATCCTTTTTTCTTCCTCTTTTTCTGTTGTCAAACTTGGGCATTTTTATAGCGAATGAAGGCCTCCTCCTTTGATTCAGCGCGGGCGATTGCACGTCATTTCACCAACCATCCTCAGAGTTTTGTGCACCATTTTCACGGATCGCCGTTATGCTTGTAGAAGATTTACGCGCTATTTTCACACACTCACTGGCGCGTCAGTTTATGCGGTGCCATTTTTGCATTGGCCATGCCATTTCAGCACCTCTTCTGGTTGTTTGTTTGGGTCGGGTCCGTTTGTGGGCCCCGGACTAATGCCAGGGGCTATTTCGGACCCCATACCACCCCAGCCTTACTGAATCATCACAAGCGGTATTCTAGTGGCCATCGAACTTCCAGCAAAGGATTCCCAGCACAAGCCATGCTTTCAAGCGGTCACTCTGGTTTTCTTGCTGATATAGCCTTCGAAAACCCGTACGGTGGGACCAGAGATGCCTCTTCACCTTGAAAGGTATTTTCTTCAGGTGGCGGGCCACCAGGGGTACTTTTGTCCTCATGGACGGAGTTTGTTCGATACGATTGAGCTGATACCATTTTGTTGACCTCTGCTTGCCGTTCGGCATTACCGGGCTTGGAGAGGTAAGTTGTGGGACCCTATTCCTCCATTGGGTATCTTAGAGTTTTAGCAGCTCGAGTGAACCTTCTCTGTTGATTTCCTTAAGCTTTTGTGCATTGAAAACCCACATCCTTTCATCATCTAGGCACAATTGCCATCCGATTATATTTCGGGTGGCAACACTATTTTATTTACAAAATGTTGAAACTAACATGGTATATGTGTGATAATGCAGGTGGTGTGGAGGCCCTACTTGTGCACCCTGGGTCGAGGCCAACCGACCTCGATTCAGGTGGGACGTTTGGGTCCACAGCTTGAACAAGATTGAGCCACTCTGACTGAGGCTAGCTATGAGGACTCTGGGCCTTGCCTAGGAGTGGGTTGATGTGGATGAGCCGAGCCACATCAGACGAAAGGCACGAGGCAAGGAGAAGCTCGTTGACTAGCATACGCGCTTCCCTACCCAGTTCCAGGACTAGCAGCAGGGTGGTGTCCCTGTAGTGTCGCAAGCACAAGACAATGCCGACTACCAACGGTGCTACTAGGAGACGCACGCAGAGCATCTCCAGCTCGGGAGACCAGCAGGGGTAAGTATGAAATGAGCACTATGTATTATTTATTTATTTATTGTTTATGAATGCATGCATATGTATATGATATTATTCTACATGCATATGAATGCAAGACGCCCGTGACACCATTATCACTGATCTGCCGGCGCAACTGGTGGACGCTAGGTAGTAGCCGACTGTCACTCGGCAGGAGCTGGACAACTTGGTGAGCTGTACCCCCCTTTTTTTCTTTTGTATACCTGGATTCATGGTGCTGAGTCACTAACTATCGTTTGTTCCTTCGTTCTAGCGTGCCCAACAGGCAGCGGTGGTAGGGATGATAGGTGGAGCATCTTCCAGATCCCAAGCTCCTCCTCTGTAGGTCACCTCCCTCCATGAGCAGTTGGCTAGCGCAGTGTCATGCGCCGAGGAGGCCGAGCACGATCTCACGACCTGGGTCAGTGTTTGCTTGCTTTGAACCTCCATTACACATTTCCTCTCCTTTACTAATTTTGTGAAATGGCTGGCTTGTGACAGGTAGGGGAGATTCATGGTGCACAGGATCGTGCGGTTCGGGCTTAGTAGGAGCGTGACGCCTGGGTGGCAGAGCGCGACGCTCAGATAGCAGAGCTGGAGGTGGAGCAGCGATGGCAGGTTGTTGAGGAGCTACCCTGCGACGTCGTAGACTTGAGGATCAACCTCCAGCTGGCAAGGAGGGATGCCGAGAGGGAAAGAGAGGAGAGGGAGAGGGAGAGAGAGGAGAGGAGGGCTCTAGAGGCCCAGATGATGGAGCTCTGATTGAGCGTTGGGGTTGCGGAGCAGAGGCTATGAGAGAGCAAGGAGCACTACCAAAGGGTGAAGGAGCACGGGGCGTGGCTCCATCAGTCTAGTTCCTTCTCCATGGGTAGCTTCCTAGTCTCCTCGATAGAGGAGCATCATCGGGCCACTGAGGGTGGTCAGGCGCCACAGGGTGAGGTGAGTACTGCCTCACAGAGCTCCAGGAGGCCCCCTAGGGATCCTCATCTTAGGAGAGAGGAGAGGGACGACCAAGAGGGCAGTGGTGAGAGTTAGAGAGATACTTGTACACCCACCCCCTCACTTATGATGTACATGTACTTGACAGTTTATTATATATGAATGGAATGATTTAGTTTCCTGTCACTTGTTTGTTCTCTTGTGTGTTCCTTCTCTTCTACACCTCTTCTCTTCAACATTGTGCCCACATGATATGTTCGACAAGACCTCACCCCGAAATGGGGGATCGTGTCTCATCGTGGCCACTCTTTTCAACGTGAATTTGCCGTTGAAATTAGCAATGATGGCTTTTAGTCCCTTTTCCCATGCAACATTTCAAACTTCGTACAGAAGCATCTAATTTTTTTCCTTCTTTTTTTCTAGCTCTCAAAATTATTTACAACACGGTAGAAAACCCCTAAACTGTATAGGGAGCGAGTTGACATGTCACGCCGCAAAAACATTTACTCCATGCGAGCGGCGAAGTGACACATGAGACTGAAAGCAAGGTGCCCTATCATGAGGGCCACCGCTAGAGGTAATGGTGACAGTTTTGGCTCAGACCTCTTCCAATCCTATAAATACCTCCCTCTTTTGTTCTCCCCAGGGGCAGTGGAAGCCAACCCAAAGAGTGAAAGTTTCTGAGGAGAAGGAGGAGTGAAGAGTTCTTAAGTCTCGGAATGGAGGGTGAATCTTCCCACTCTAGAAAGAGAAGCAGATCCAACAGTAGCTCTGGAAGACTTTCTGACATCAAAGGGCATCTCAATGAGAGGACCCAATCATAGCTTGTGAGTGGATCCTCCTTCATTTTTTTCCTCATCCTCTTTTCTCCTTCTGAGAATGTACCCCTTTCTCACTTCTTGTGTATGCGCAGACTATGATGAGGTCACACATTTCATGGGAGCTGGTGGTGGCCGCATATTAGGGTCTTATAGACTTCCAAAAAGTCTAGCTAGATAGGATAGGGTTTGGGGCCTTTCTCCAGATCGAGCTGATTAAGCTCGACCTTGCCCTCATTCAAGCATTGGGTGAAAGATGGGACCCAATGAGTCAAGCCTTCCTGATGCCATGGGGGCACATGATGCCCAGCCTAGAAGATGGTCTAAATCACGGCTCTCAAAGTGGATGGCGAGGAGGTGACTCGGGTCACCTACTTTGATTACCGAGAGGGGGCTCAGAAGTTATTAGGGTTGGACTTGGACGATTGAAAGAATAGGTCAGTAGCCAAGGTGTCTATCATGGAGGCATTGGGGCTTACTGACACTCATCCGCGTGATGATGAGTCCTTGGAAGAATTCATGAAGAGGACTGAGAGAGGGTGTTGCGCCATGTACTGCGTAGACGCAAGCAATTGGGAGAGGTCCAACATGGATTTGAGGCGATTCCTCCTCTTCCTAATGGGGAGGTTTCTACTGCGCTCGAAGGGGGACAACATCCATTATCACTTCCTAGAGCTCCTAGTAGACCCTAGGAGAGTAGGGCAGTATGCCTGGGGAGCTACCGTGCTGGTGAATCTATTTGCAGGTCAGTCCTAAGGGTCAGATTGAGAGGTGATAGGTAACGGGCAGCATCTTGATGTCGTCCCTGCGGTGCCAAAAGCCGCATTCCGGTGCTGTCCGGATAGCGCGATCAGTGGGGCCGTGGGGCCCACGGGCCACTCTATCCTCCGGGATGCTGTGGTGGGTCCCAAGGTGATGGGACCCCTGGTGGCGCGCCTCCAAGGATGGCGGTCGGGCGGGAGTCGCCGGTCGGATGTCGATCGGCTCCGAACTCCAAGGCTTGGAGTTGCTGCCCACGGACTGGAGCCTCTGTTTTCAGGCACGCGCCTCGGCGAGAATCTTCGCTGTGGCCACTCCCGATGTCGGATCAACTCCCACGAGGTGTCGTTGGAAATCTCTATGAAAGAGCTTCAACACAGGGCTGGAGATCAGAGGTGGATCTGGGCGGATCTATCTTCTATCAATTTTGTAACCTGCTGTTGGACTATGCCTGAAACCTCAGATCTGCAGATGGGTTTCCTAAGAACTGCCATTGACCGTAGGGTAGACCTCCGATTCAGGCCTTGAGCTCTTCATCAAAGTTGTAGGGATTTGAGCTAGGAAAATGAAAGTATTTGTGTGAAAGGATTGGAGGTGGCTACGATTTGTTGTGATTTTTATACTGGAAGGTGGTCGGATCTGGAAATGGGCTGACAGCATTGTAGCTAACTCTAAAACGGATTTTTAGAAAATGGAAGGAGGGCTGATCAAAAATCAGGAAAATTCATGGAATGAGGGTATGGTGGGTGGAAACCCCAGTTTTAGAGCGCATGGTTTGAGGGTAAGACGTCGTCATCTCAGGTTAAGTCTTTAGAACTTTTTATTCTCATTAGTGTCTTCTAACTCATTGCTGAATCTCATGCTAGGAAATCAAGCTGTTGAAGAGTTAGGGCGTCGGGAAGATGCTATTTCTCTATAGAATGCACAGGAACGAGCGTGTTCTTCCAGTGAAGATTCGAAGTTTAGGGACTCTAGCGGAGGTATTTTCAGGTTCATCCTTTAGAGTTGATTATTCCCCATTATATCTTCTAACTTTCCTCTCTCGTGAATTAAGGTCAAGAGGTTAAGAAGATAGAGGGACTGAAAATTACTGGTTCCACGTAGGATGCGCAGGACTGGGAGCATACTTCCAGTAAGAAATTCAAAGTCTAGAGCCAATCCTAGAGGTAGGTTATCTCATGATGGCTTAAACAATGTGTTAGGATTAAAAGTCATCTGATTTCATGAAATTTCATGCTTTCTATACGTCGTATTTTATGATTTACTATCACTATGTAGTTAGGTTATTTTTGCATGCATGATCCATATCCTTAATAAGAAAAGATGATAACTTTGGCTTAATTCATGCAAATCCATGCATCTTCATGATTTAGTTTTATTCTATCATCCCATACCTATTGGTTTAGCACGTTTTTCATGCATTTATTGCCCTAGAGTAGGCCTACACGCATTGCTTTCACCCTTCTATCTGAGAAGGCAAAAGGCGGTCCATCAGAGATCGCTATCTCCAGATAGCGGCCCCCGATTGACCGCGACTCGACAGTAGCAGTCCTGACATAACCGCTACCTATTTTCTGTAACCAGATTATATTATATACATATCCTTAGCTTATTTAGCTTATTTGATAGAAGCCATGCCCTAGGCTTAGTATTTCTGGCTCTTTCTCATAGTTAGAAGTTATTTCATGATTTCTTCTATACCATTGTTTCATGTTAGCATGTTTAAAAGTTATTTTCATGCATATTATTTTCTTACCCAAAACATTATAGTTTTGTACTTAAAGAAATTTCCATGAATTGATTGCACTTTGGTTTGTGTTTTAGCACGTTCCTTTTCTCATCTCTTTTCTATTTTATAAGTTCACATATAGCACGTATTCCGATGCGTTGTTATTAGTTACACTTACACATGATAGGAACACCTTTGGACTTGTGACCCTCTCTGTCAGATATTCCTTCTGTCGGACTAGGTGATCACATTTCAAGGCCTCCGTTAGACTCCGCGAGCCTGAGATTCCCACTAGGATGCCAAGCTAGTCGTACCTTAAAAATCCATTGGTCTAGAAAGCACTTGAGTTTTCTAACATTTTCTCCACTCTGGGTAGATAGCAGCCTTCAGCTAACCGTGACCTGCTGGTAGTGGCCCAATCCCGACTGTGTTCTGATAGAGTATTCATTGCGTCGACCTGTTCCTTCTTTCAGCGTCGACTCTACTTGATAGCGGTCTTGACTCGATCGCGACTATCAAGAAACAGTCTAGACATGACTGTGTTCCTCCTGAATGTTGTATAACCCATGGTTTGACCCAAGGGTTGTGTCTACTCTGTTCCTAGATGGTCTATAGATTATCTGAAACCTAGAACCTTATTCAATAAGTTATTAATGAATTATGAAACTTCATAAATGTACCATTATGCTGTCGAATTCCTCCCGTAGCATGACCTTACCTTTAATTCATCCTTGAACTCTCATGATTCCTACTTGGTGCATTCTTGCCTTGATTTTGTTATCATGGAACTTATTATTTGAACTTGTTATTATTAGCCAAACTTTATATTTTCTTGTGGAAGTAGCTTGATTTATATCTTGAAGATGTAAGAGCGGGGCATAGACAGTGTCCAAGGGCTCGACGCTAGCCCCCTTGGCGGATGGTTGGAAACATACTATAAATCATGGGGTATGATGAACACTGGCATCGCATTGCGCTAGGAGTACTTTTTTTATAAATTGGTGAAATCCATAAGGCTTATCATGACAACTATACATTTTTGTTATATGACTTTCTAGTGCATAGCCTACATGGTTATGAAAAGTACATTCTCGATACATGTCCCAGGACCTCGGGGTGCTGCGGGTCATCAGCGGCGAACTCCAGCGGGGCGAGAAGAAGGCCGAGGACGAGTTCCCTAAGCGTGCACCGTCGATCACCGAGGCCGCCGCTGCGAAGGCCGGTGAGTCCGCGTGACCGCCCGAGCCTTCCTCATCGCCGCAGCTGCTCTGCTCGTCGTCTGCCCGCTCGTGGTGACGCTGGCCCGGACGTTCGGGGAGGCGTGGTGAGCGAGGTGATGAGCGCCGCGGACGTGGAGGCGCTGGCCGACCAACTCGACCGCTGGGAACGTGGACTCGACGGGGCCAACGAGACGGACCACTGGTCCTACCGTCTCGCTCGTGCCCTCCTCACCTCCGGCTGGCTCGCTGCCCGCGACGCCAAGGTGCGCGCTGAGGGTGCCGCCGAGGCGCTGCGAGCCGCTGCCGACGCGGTCCTGTCTGGTGAGCATCGCTGGCAGGGCGGCTACTTCTGCGAGTGCGGTCACGAGGTGAACAGCGCCGCCGGCTGGTTCGCCCACGTTGCGCCCGCCCGCACCGATGCGATCCAGGAGGGCCGCGCAGATGGGTGAGGCGAAGAGCATCGACCTGCGTGGCGACGGCATCAACCCCTCGCGTCACAGGGTCCGCAATGGCGAGCCGCCGCACGAGGTGAGCCTCTACGTGGACGTGCGCGGCGAGCACACACTTGCCGAACTCGTCGCTTTCCTTCTCGACCATGCAGAGATGCGCCCCGACATGGGGAACGTGAAGTTTCGAGGAGGCTGCTTCCGCGTGGTTGTTCCGGCGACAGATGCCGATGTCGCCCGTTGGAAGGAGCTGGACGCACGCCGCGAGGAGTCAGCCCGAGAATCCCGGCGGCGTTGGTACGAGCACCTCCGAGCCGAGTTCGAGCCGACCACCCAGGAGGGCCGCGACCATGCCGAGTGAACTGAGCGAGCAGGAGCGGGAGGCGCTGGACTACCTGGTCCGAATGGCACTCGGGCACGACTACGCCGATGGCGTCAAGATCACCGAGGCTGAGTTCACGATCGAAACCGGTTTCGCCCGCATCCGTGACGAGGCCGTCGCTGCTGCCCGGGCGGAGGAGCAGGCCAACGCCTGCGAGTACTGCGGTGTCATCCGCAACGCGAACGGATTGTGCTGGTGGTGCGATGAGAACGACGACTCGCCCGCGCCCAGCGAAGGGGACGCGGAGGAGCGGGGGGTCCACCGCAACGACTACTACGACGGCGACGGGTTCGTGTACTGCCAGGAGTGCTACGAGGCGCTGGATGACCGGCTCCTCATCTCCGATTGTCCTGCCCGTCCCGCGCCGACCGAGGGGAGCGAGGGATGAGCGCGCCGAAGCGCATCCAGCGCAAGCGCACCAAGGGCTGGCGGATGCCCGAGGGCGCCGTGTACGTCGGGCGACCGACCGTGTTCGGCAACCCGTTCGAGGTGTTCAAGTCGCCGTGCTGCCCGAACTACGACGTCCGCGACGACAACGACGTCACGTACCTCATCGACCACCAGAGGGCCCACGCCCTGCCGTACCGCACGTCCCAGCGAGAGGCCATCGGCGAGGCGGTCCGTCTGTTCGCCCTCGACCTGACCGAGTGGATGGGCGGCGGACGCATGGCCCACGACGGAGACCTGCGGGCGGCCATCGACGGCCTGCGTGGCCACGACCTCGCCTGCTGGTGCCCGCTCGACCAGCCCTGCCACGCCGACGTGCTACTGGAGGTGGCGAACCGATGACCCCCGACACCCACGCCGCTGCCCTGGCCGAACTCGACCGGCTGCGTGCGCTGAACGACGAACGCCAGCATCGGGGACGGGTCTGTCATTGCGGCGGTGAGGGGTGGTGGGTCCGCGACTGGCGCGTCAGGTGCAAGCGATGCACGGTGACCTGCTGCAACCGGCAGTTCGTCAAGGAGCATGACGCCCAGGCCCAGACGGCATGGCGAAACGACCCGCGCAACCTGCTCGGGCCGCTGCTGGACGCGTGCGAGGGGGTGCTGGATGAACACGTACCGGTCAGGTGGGCGCGAGAGAGTAGCCGCGAGAACGACCCTGAGACCTGCGTGGGGTGCGACGTCGAAGGGATTTCAGACGGGCTGACTTGTCTTACATCCAACACCATTTGATATACATAGAACCAATTGGAAGATTTGCAAAATCGACAATCCACGGGGCAAGCAATCCATTTACACACGGCACATCAAGCCAAACCAACACAATCCATTTAATCATATTTGCCGAATTGAGAGGAATTGAAATACAAGTACCAAATATATGTCCAATATCAAGTGCATTCCATTCATTTCTTTTCACGTTCATTACATGGTGCAAGGACACTACAAATGACATTACAAATGCAAAGACTCAAAAGACTCAACTAAAGCAAATGACACTCACAAATGTCCAATGGCAAACATTCAAACAAGCATAAATCCACACAAGCATAAACTATATATAAACCTACACTAACTACTTCTCCCCCTTTGGCATCATCAAAATGGGATGGGACACAAGAGAGACGGATCACAAAAGGACTCAAGGACCCAACGACAATCACTGAGGAGGCGAAGGAGGGTCTTGTGCCGGTGGAGGAGCACGGTCAGTGAGATGGTGGATGATGGAGTTAAGAAGATCATTTTGACTGATCAAGTGGTGCTGAAGCCCGACCAGAGAGCGGTTGTTGATTTGAAAAGCCTCACGAGAATCCGCTTGACTAGCAGTGAGAGTGGCCATGTTCTGAGTGAGGGTATCCAGGGTTTGGGAGAAGGAGTCCATCCGGCCTGACATAGAGTGAAGCATAGTACCAAATGTGTCAAAAGATGTCCGAATGTAATTCCCAAGGTCGGAAAGCTGCTCCCCAAAAGTATCTACATGGGTTTCTAATCCAGAAAGGCGCCTATCAAAATTCTCATGATCTGCCCAATAAGGTTGTCCAGCACCCTGAGTGGAGGACTCCCCATGATGGAACTGTGATGGAGGTTCCATATCTGGATCGGCATATGATGGAGGAGGTGGCTGCTCCTCGGCCTGAACTGGAGGAGGTGCTTGCCCTTGAGCGTCCTATTGGACTTCCTCTTCTTCTTCATCATCTTCAGATTCTTCCCCAGAGACTCGCATAGCTCTGTGTAATTCACCATCTGGGCCCCAATGGTAGCCAAAGTCAATGAAGAACTTGTGTTTATTATAGATATCATCTTGTCTCACTGGAATATACATCTCATCTGCTAGACTAATCCCAGCATAAGTAAAAATGCCAGTCAACTGTGATGCATATGGAAGTGATATCCTGCGTTGGGTACGACATGACCCAATCAAATTTGACATGAGTTGGCCCATATTGACAAACATCCCATTCATAACATGATAAAATAAGAACTTATGTACTTCTGTCACTTCATTGCGGCTTCCACCCTTGGGATGAATGAGGGTGGTAAATATATGATGCAGAACACGCTGTAATGGCGGGAAGTGGTTGGCATTTAATGTGATCATATTGCTGACACCAGGCATATACTCACAGTCGGTCATGGCGAGAAAGGTATCCGCAACAAGTCCATGTCCAAAAACTATATCTGTGCCCCTAGCGGAAACTCTGACGACACATGCAAACAAATCAGAATCAACTGTAATTTCAACCCCTTTCACTACAGTGTACAGACGTCCATTTATCTCAGTCAGATTGTCATAAAATTGTTGGACAAGGCTGGGGTAATATCGGGGATACTGTGTGACAAAATCAACCCAACCATCTTGAATTTCAAAAACTACAATTAAATCTAGAAGAACTTCATTCACCTCGTTGAAATCAACTAGACGGGGGGTTAATGATGGGCCGTGGGGGCAACCATGGTGCACATGGAAGTGCAGGAGCCTGCTGTGGTGGAGGAGCTGGGGCCTCACCTCTCCTGGCACTAGATTCCCCTTGGGGAAACTGCCGAGAACTTCTTCTAGGTGCCATTCTATACTTGAAACCAGCTATAGAAACCCTTGAAGGGACTGATCTCTTCCCTTGGGAGTAGAAAGACACACTAGGACACACCAAAGGTGGTAGAAAGAACTTCCCCACAAGCTGGAAGCTGAAGAAGGAGCTTTGAACCCGCACAAGCCGCTGCACAGATTTTGTGTTGAACGGCGTCAGAGAAATTGGATCTTGTGTGCAGAGGGGTTAGCATCTCTAGCAACGCCACTAACCAAATTGAGCCGAAAGGGAGTCAAATATACATGGCCTGAGAGCTGTGAGTAGAGTTTCCAAGAGTTGAAGGCTAGGCTGACGTCGGCAACAATTCTTGTTTTACCTAACAATACAGACAACTTCACCATCTACTCTTATGCATCGAAGGTTGGGTTAGGCAGTGTATTAATGTAAAATGAAAGGGTGGTCGCTTATGCTTCTCGCCAACTAAAGGAGCATGAGCGGAACTACCCGACTCATGATTTGGAGTTGGCTGCAGTGGTTTATGCTCTGAAGATCTGGCATCAAGTTCAAGGTGTTCACTGACCACAAGAGTCTGAAGTACATATTTTCTCAGAAGGTGTTGAATCTAAGACAAAGAAGATGGGTTGAATTCTTAAAAGACTATAACTTCGAACTGCGATACCATCTAGGAAAGATGAATGTAGTAGCCGATACAGAAAAAGGGTTATGATGCAGTAGGATTGGAAGAAGATCGAAGACGTAACACAACTTATGGATATGATCGAGCCTCAGTTATGTCAGACATTTGTGGCTCGACTGACTATTAGGTCAACAGTGCTTGACAAGGTGATAGATGTGTAAAAAGATGATCCCCAGCTTCAAGAACTGATCGAGAAGACTAACTTTTCTCGTGATGAAGATGGAGTGATTCGGTTTCAGCACCAGGTCTATGTACTTGATTTAGCTGATCTAAAAAGGCAAGTTTTGGAGGAAGCTCACTGATCAATTTTCTCTATTCATCCAGGAGGTGGTAAAAAGTATCAAGACTTGAAACAGTCTTTTTGGTGGCAAGGAATGAAGAAGGACATAGCCGATAATGTTGCTTGATACTTGGTTTGTCAACAGGTAAAGGCAAAGCACTAAAAGCCATCAGGGCTATTGCAGAAAATGGAAATTCCTCAGTGGAAATGAAAAGTAATCACTATAGATTTTGTGACCGGGTTACCCAGATCAGCAAAGGGCAATGACTCTATATGGGTGATCGTGGACCGAGTTTCAAAGTCTACACATTTCATTCCTATGAAGGTAAAGTGATCAGTGGAAAGTCTAACAAGACTATATGTAGATAACATTGTCAAACTTCACGGGATTCCAAAGTCAATCATCTTCGACAGGGATCCCCAGTTCACATCCAGACTGTGGCAAGAGTTGTAAGAAGCTTTTGGTTGCGGCTCAAGCTCAGTTTGACCTTTCACCCGCAAACTGACGGTCAGTCTGAAAGGATGATTCAGACACTGGAGAACATGCTTAAGGCTTGTGTTGTTGATTGGAAGGGTGATTGAGAGCGACATCTACCTCTTGTAGAATTTACTTATAACAATACCTTCCACGCAAGTATAGGCATGACTCCATTCGAGACACTATATGGTAGACATTGTAGATCTCCATTGTGTTGGGAGGAAACAGGGGACAGGTAACTTGTGGGGCCAGAAGTCGTACAAGAAACATATGAAAAGATCAGGGTGATCAGACAGAGATTGACGACAGCACAAGACCAACAGAAGAGCTATGTTGATAACCGAAGGAAGGAGCTCACATTCGAAGTTGGTGATCACGTTTTCCTCAAGGAATCATTCGGTTCGGCAAACGTGGGAAGCTAAATCCACGGTTCATTAGACCGTTCGAGATTTTGGAGAAATTAGGGAATGTGACATATCAGTTGGCTTTACCTCCGTCTTTAGAGGGAGTACATCGGGTGTTCCACGTGTCCATGCTGAGGAGATATGTGCATGATCTGACACACGTGATCAGTTCTGAACAGATGTGGTTTCAGCAGAATCTATCTTATGAGGAGCAACTTGTTCGAATTTTATACTGCAAAGGAGTAGGTGCTGAGGACTAAAGTCATTCCACTGGTGAATGTACTATGGAGGAACTTCTCGTAGGAGAAGACAACATGGGAGCTAGAGCAAGAGATGAAGAAGAACTACCCTCAATTATTCGGTATGTAATCTAACCCACCCCAACTTCGAGGATGAAGTTTTTTTTAAGGGGGAGAGGGTGTAATGCCCTACAAATTTACAGATTAGTATTTTATTTATTGCTACATTACTTTCTCTTTCATTCGATCGAAGTGTTCTTACTCTTTAAGTCCATTTTTTGCTTGCTTCTTTTATTCAAAATTGTGATTTCATTTCTGTGATTCCCTCTGAGTAGGATTAGAGAAAGGGAGACTATCTCCGTGTGTCCCCTCTATTGGTTCAGAGGAAGAGAGGTTAGTGACCTTTGGTTGGGTGAATTACTGGGAGTAATTCACCGGGTTCCCTCTTGGTATAGAGGAAGGGAGGTTGATCCTTCGGGTTTCCACCTAGATTGCAGGAGAACCAAGGAGTGTGTTCCTTGGGGAAGCTGTATGACAGCCATTGTTGTAGACTAAGTCTGTTTTAGTTGATGCTTGTTTAAGCAGAGAACCTCACTCAGTTTGAGTAGAGGAGTGGACATAGTCAGACTATGAGTCTAGCCGAACCACTATAAAAATTACATATGTTCCATTTGATGGTTTGCACATCTGAATTTTCATTCTGTATTCAGACATTTCATTCCGCCAGTTAATCTGCTTGGCATTCAGAGTGTGCTACAACACAACTAGTATATCAAAAGGTGCAGTTGAAAGGATAGGTCACGCCTATCTGGAAGGCTGCCTCATGCGTGAGGAGATCCCTTGATCAAATCTCTGCCAAGTACTGGTGACTGTGATTGCAAGCACATTCAGGTGCTGTTAGTAGATTACTCTTGCCATATCTCATTGATAATCGAGATTACTTCATTATTTTTAGTGTGCATTCCAATTGTCTGATTAGAAGTTCCTCCTGTGCGGGGGATCCAGTAGCACTACTTTTGCCATCTATTTTTGATTGACATCTGGTAATTGTTTACTGAAATTTTTATTAGACAGACATATTCATCCCCCCTTCTATATCTATCTTTCCACTTATCAACCCCTGAGGGGGTCGATAGTGGAGGCCCCAAGTCTAGTACTTGGGTGGGCCACCAGTGTTGAAGAAGTGCATAGTGAGTTGACCGCACGAGCAGGAACAGGACCTAGGATTGGCTGTGGAACAGCCACAGGGACCACACCCAAGAAGTAGGGTGATGCGATGGCGCAGGCAAAGTCGCCAAAAGTGATCAGCGTCACCAAATAGCCTACCCGTGCATGGGTGGCGATGACGATGGGGCCATATGTCACGGCCACCATAGCTGTTGGACTACTAGTTGCTGGAGAGTGACGGTCGAAGATAATCGCCCGGCATGATCCGGTTGCTAGAACGCGACCTGGGAGCTGCTGGGGAATACATCCCTCCTCTACCTCTCCCGCAAGGATAGGAAAAGGGCACCATGGCTTTAGGGCTGGCACAGGCTTCTCTTTAGCAAAAATAAGAAAGGCAGGAGATGTCCCACAGGGCGTACCAACTTTGTTACCAATGTGATGGCAATGTCAAAAATGTCGGTGGCCGCGGCGAGAAGGGGAAATAAAGCGACAAAGGAAAATGGAGGAGTGTATGTTATATCAGGGGTATTTTCCTTTGTAGCCATATGTCTCTCATGGCTGTACCGTACACTCACCTTTTGTGAAAAGTCAAGAGGGGTTAACTTGGCATGAAAGATTTATTGGAGTGAATGAAAAATAGTGGTGGTATGTGAAAACAGAGTGCTTGCGCATTCCGGTGAATGGAACCAATGTAACTAGGTGACTGGGTAATTGGGTCGGGTGCGGGCATGCCAGTCGATCTCTCGACAATCACCTATGAAACTAAATTTTGACCGGGGAAGCATCACCAGGACGCAGCATGTGGGCACGAGGGTATCAGGCGACATGTGGAGAGAAGCGAGGTTCCACGGGTACGAGCGTGTAGGCGATTGCAGGGATTCCTGTACAAGACATCTTTCCCTACCGATCGCAAGCAGTCAGTGTTTATTTTACATCGGATTGAATCCAAACACCTTTGTTTCATGTTGAAGGAGGGCCTAGATATTTCTGACGCCATGGGAAGAGGACTGGGGATACCTTGCAACTATAGGGTGACCGTCGTGCTCAACTAGGAGGGTTAATTAACTAGATTATGGGAGACTGGACACACACTGGCTGGTGTGGAGGTGAGACTGAGACCCGAGTACGAGTATTTAGGAGGCCTTTATTAAGTGAGATATATCTAGGAGAATTTATTGGTAGCACATGAAGCACTGCACATCATGAACACCCAGAGGAAAAGAGGGGTTGTTTTAAAGTTGGACTTTGTGGAAGTATGTGACCGAGTCAACTCCAACTTTCATGTCCTTTTTGAACATGGGTTTTGATGGAAAATAGATTGGATGGATCCGTGCACGTGTTTCGTCAGCCACTTTTGCTGTCCTAATTAATGGTGAGCCTACCTTTTACTTCCACAATGGCAGAGGCCTTTGACAAGGAGATCCCATGTCCGCTTTGTTTTTTGTTCTGGTACCGCATATTTTAAGTAGGGTATGGTTGAGAGGTGAAACCTAGGGGCTGATTAGTCATTAGAGACTTCAAGGTAGGGGCAGAGGATGTCCAAATCACACATCTACAGTGTGTTGATACCATTCTATTTCTAATAGAGGATGAGAATGCCACCAAGTTGATGTTGGAATTGCTATAGGAAGTCAGTGGTCTCAAGGTCAATTTCAGCAATAGTCAAATAGTGGGCATCAATATGGAAGATAGGGTCCTTAGGTGAGTAGGTTTCATTATGGGCTGCCGCATAGGGGGCTTTCCCTTTGCCTATTTGGGGTCCCCGCTGTCTCCAGGGGCCTTACATTGCAGTGACTGGCTCAGTATAGTGCAAAGGTATGAATGTAGGTTGACAGCGTGGAAAGCGAGACTTCTCTCCTATGGCGGGAGGTTGGTGCTATGCAAGTCAGTACTGGATAGCCTCCCCATCTATTTTCTTTCCATCTTTAGAATCCCATTGACAACTGCTATGAAACTGGAGTCAATCCAAGCAAGATTCTTTTAGTACGGGGTGGACCTACAAGGAGGGGATGGGATGATATGGCATGGGGGAGAGTCAGCAAAAGTAAGGAGATAGGGGACGTGGGCATTAAGAGTATCAGAGATTTCAACTTGGCTATGTTGTGCAAGTGGCTATGGAGGCTTGGCACTAAAGAAAATGGTTTATAGTGACAAATGATTCGGCGGAAGTACTGTGGGAGGGCAAGGGATTGGGGAATGATACCATCATCTCAGTGCAATATATCACCTATTTGCAGAAGGATCTTGCAGTGGAGGGATGTCATTGTTGCTAGCATGCGGGTGAAACTGGGAGATGAGCAGAAGTGTATGTTTAAATTGGAAGGATAGGTGTTGTGGCAATCATACTCTCGAGGACACTTTTCCATAGCTTTTCGTCATCACATCAACTCCCTTGGCTGTGATGTCAAATCTACTTGACACACAACACATAGGTGGGTATGGGCACCGTCCTTTAGGAGGAATCTCCGAGAGGAGATGGATCGGCTGGAGGAGCTACTTCTCATACTAATGGAGTATGCTCCAGAGTATAGTAAAAGGGACCAGTGATGGTGGCGATGGGAAAGAGAAGGATGCTTTTCAATCAGGTCAGCATACAATTTGATATCAGATGGAGGACTGAGGCAGCAGTTTCACTCACAGATTTGGAACACTAAAAGCCCACTTAAAGTGAAGCTTCTAATATGGAGAATCTCACATGGGAGACTGCCGTCCTGTGACAGCTTGGCTCCCTTTTGTTTGATTATCAATACCCAGTGTTGTCTGTGGAAGGGAGGAGACTTTGGACCACTTAATTACTACCTGCTCTTTCTCTCGGAGATTTGGGCAAACATCACAGTGAAGATTCAGTGTGCTCTTACCATGCATGAGAATGTGCAGCTCCTGCTTCAGGATTGGCATAGAAGATGGATGCTGAAGGAAGATAGACACATTTGGTGGCTTATTCTCGATGCCACATTATGGGCCCTGTGGAATGAGGGAAATAGCAGAATTGTTAGAAGAGAAGCAACAGCTGTGGAAAGGGTGTTTTTTTTTCATCTGCGAGAGGGTGAGAGAATGGGCTGCCCAGCTTTGTAATATACACTCACAGAACTGTTCCTTTTTTATTTTGTTGGGGGTTTAGTGAGTGTCACACTGTCTCAATGTGTTGAGCTTTTTGTACAGAGATCTTTTGGGGCATACTTCTTTTTACATGTATATCCCTTATCTTCATTTGCATGGGTGAGCTATTTTTACAGTGGCCCTTTCTGCTTCCACGAGGAGTTTGCTCAGTTCGGCACTACCTGGGAGGAATGCAAAGAAGTCAGAGTAGACGTTCCTCCCCATCCGCGCCACTTGCCTGCACCGACACAGGGATGGAATTCGAGAGGACTGCCTCCTATCATATATCTGGCGGCTTACTTGGCCTACTGGCTAGCCAGCTTTGTGGTTCCCTACGGAGAGGACGGGGTGCTGCGGCTTGAGGTGATGTATCCGGCCTGCCTACTTGCCTGTGGCCAGAGACTTGCCATTGCACCAACGGCCCTGGCGAATATCTTTCATTTGCTTGGGGCTTTGTCTTCCCACTCGTCACCGCGGGAGAAGAGTCTTATGTTGCCCACCCATTACTTAAGTGCCTGGGCAAGACTGCTGTTTGCAGAGCTCTCCCAGAGGACTCCAGTTGATAATCTAGCGGCACCGCTGATTTTTCTGTTCATAGGACAACCGTCACAGGATGATGTGGTTCAGCTTGTAGGGGCCCGACAGGCCTTGTCTTTTGTTCCAGTGAGGAGAGGAGAGGGCCTAGCCCTTGACCACTTCTCCTACCTTCACCCCCCTTATGTTGGGCAAGAGGGAGGCACCGTTGTGAGCAAAGTGTGTACACATGCTTTGCCCTCCCCTCACGGCCTAGTAGAGTGGGTTATGAGCATCCGCCCTAGTGTTCTTGTATACCGGCTCTCCAGCACAACTATACTTGAGCCCTACTACCCACATCGGTTCGCGAGGAACTTTGGGTATGATTAGGGCATCTCTTCGAGCGCAGAGTTTCCTCTGGCCCTTCGACTATACAGCCACGGAGACGTGCACTTAGTGGCAGCAGCGTGGCAGGACTTCCTCTGCCGCGAGGTGTCACAGGGGTACCCTGTTCCAGAGTAGGAGCGCAGAGGCTAGTTTGATATCCACTATGCACGCTGGTGGTTCAAAGCCAGCAATGTCTTCCGGGAGCATCGCGATGCCATCCGAGCCGTTGAGGAGTAGCGCCTGAGGAAGGAGGATTTGTCTCTTTTGTTTGTGGACTCAGTCTTCATCAGATCTCATTTTTCTGGAGCCGCACGGGTTGTCAGCGACATTGAGGAGTAGTGGCGTGAGAAAGGCTGGACGGTTCCTGTGGACAGGAGCCAATATAATGGGGCTTTGAAGTCCCTGAAGAGCACGCCGGCAGCAGCATCTAGGGCCCCTTCTTCCTCTCTCTCAGGGGCAGCCCCAGGTCATTCAATGGCCTATTCTTGGTGGGAAGACTTGCAGGCGTCTTGCGGGGTGAGGAGGCAATCTCAGTTGTCCTAGCTGATACCTGATGGAGCACTTGGGGGCAACACTTTTGCAGAGTGGAGGGCCCACGCGATTAATGTCGTGGGCTGTGTAGCCCCGCTGGAGTGTATTTCAAGTCTGGAGATGGCAGTGACTCCCATCGCTATCTTTGAGATTGTCAAAGCAGCAGCCCATGTCCTTCGATTGAAGCTGGAGCAAATAATTTTGAAGCCTGTGAAATCGATAGAGACCACAGGTAATTATTTTCCCTGCTGGCTTTTCCATATGTATGTATATTCTTCATATTTTGGAACATGTATTATACACATTGCTCTGATGACTGTAGGTGGGGCTGCTAGGGTAGCCGGCGTTGACCCATTAGAGGGCCTTCCCGATACGGGGCCAGAGAGGGATATTGCTGCCTCAAAGAGACCTCGCATTGAGAGTCCCGGAGAGGACGTGAGGTCTTCGTCCCGCCTTCGGCTTGAGGAGGAATCTCCCGCGATTGAGGCTATCTCCAGTGAGTGACATATCTTGATACTTACTGCTTTTAAGCTTATGTGCAATGTTATGAACATGCTTTGCCTTGCTAAATGCAGCTCCTCCGGAGGTCAGGGCCGACACGAGTTTCTCTCCTTCCTAGGTGAACGCTTCTGTGGGAGCAGGTATACCTCTAGACGAGCTTATGCCCAACAGCATTTTCGGCTTTGAGGAGTTAATATCTCCCACGGATAATTATACGCCGGTGCCGCGGGGGCCATGGGTGGTCAGCCCTCAGGTAATATGGACAAAGGTTATGTCAAACTCCATAAGGAGTAGCACCGTTTTCCCAGTCTTCTTGACAGTATGGGCTGTTTGAGGAGAAACTTGAGTGGGTCATACTTTGAGATTAACTCCATCGGGTGGGATAAGAGATAATGCCTCAATTTCTTTACGGCGAATACCAGCACCAAACATACTTTCTCCATTGGGGAATGGCGGTCCTCGGGACCAACCAACTTCCTATTGAGATAGTATAGTGGCTACTCCTTACTCTCTTCATTTATTTGTGCCAGTTGGGCTCCCAAAGAAGTGTCCATGGCAACAATGTAGAGTATCAGTGGCTTTCCCTTGACCGAAGCTCCCAACATCGGGGGAGTAAGGAGGTAGTCTTTAATTCGTTCAAATGCATTTGTTTTCTTCAATTTTCCAAAAGCTGCGCATCATCCTGAAAGGTTCGATATAAAGCGCCTGATAAATGCTAGCCTCTCCCTGGAGAGATCTCAATTCAATTATATTTCTGGGAGGTGACAACTCCCGAATTGTCTTGATTTTATCGGGGTCTATTTTTAATCTCCGGTATCTGACGATGAAGTCGAGAAACTTGCCACTGGAGACACCAAAGGTGTGTTTCATTGAATTTATTTTAAGCTGATACTGTCAAAGTCTTTCGAAGACTCGACGCAAATTAGTTAAATGATCCTCTCGTCGTTTAGTCTTGACGACCAGATCATCGACATGGCATTCAACGAGGTCATGCAGCATCTCGTCGAAGATCTTGGTCATCGCTCTCTTGTAGGTTGCACTGGCATTCTTTGAGTCAAACAACATCCTTTTGTAGTTGAAGACCCTCTTGGGGGATCGAAAAGTCGTATGGTCTTTGCCTTTGATGGCCATACAGATCTGGGTGTAACATGATGATCCGTCCATGAAGAATAAAGCGTCATGCCCGGTGGTCATGTCGACCATAGTTATAGTGATTGAGACAGGAAAGTCGTCCTTCGGGCAGATCTTATTTAAGTCCCTATGCTTATGCAGACTTAGACTTGGCCATTTTTCTTCTTGACGGGGATTTTGAGGTACTAAGTCTCTCTTATAGAAAACAATCGGCTTAACGGCCTTATTGCTCTTCTTTTTTCCTTTCCTTTAGTATGTGACGATAAACTTCTTTAATTGCTCAACTTTGTGCTCTTCCCTTTGGAACTAGAGCTACATACATGCCGAAGGTAGGGAGATGCTTTTGTCAATTGTCTGACTGATGAGGTTGACTTCAAAATTAATCTCCCGTCTTTCTAGCCGAGCTAGCTTGGCATTGGCAGTGCTAGCTTATATGTTCAATCCACGTAGCTTGGCGAGATCCTCGTCCACTACGAAGTGCTATTCTTCATCTTCTGCAACAACCTTTTGCTTCCCTTTGTCCTTGACCTTGACGGGAGGCTCGATGGTGGGCTCCCTAAAGTATAATTGAGCGTTCGTCAAATTACATTTCATTTGGCCGGAATGGGGCTCGATCAACAAAGACTGTGTGCTGCTCTCCACCTTTTGCACTGGTGAAGGGTTGAAGGGATGATCCAATTTTTATGCAACCAAGGTCTCCTGAGTAGGGCCTTATACGACGTGTTAGCGTCGATAATGTAGAACGTGGCTTTGGTAACAAACTTGTCCATGGCCACTTTCACTTCTACTTTGCTCAAGACATCTTCAGAATTCTAGTTGAATCATGAAATTTTAACGTCGTTGACCCTTTGCATATAGGGCATGAGAAACAAAGACTTGAGAGTTTTAAGAGGCATTATATTGATGGACGCCCTAGGGTCTACTAGAATCCGGTTCAGTTCATGGCCATTTATCTTCCCTTGTATGTATAGAGGACGAATGTGGCAAGAGGAAGACAACAACATATCTTTATCCGTAAAGGTGATTGTTGCTGCGAAAGTTTCATATGCTTAAGCTTGGAGCTCAGCCATCTGAGCCTCATAAACTTCTGACTCTTGGAGTATTTTCACGAGGGCCTTCCTTAACTCTTTACTCCAGGCAATGGCTTCCCATATGGTGACATTAGTTGGGAACTGTTTCATATGCTAGATGATCTTGTGATTGGCTTGCTGGGAACATTAATATCAAGCACTCACATCAGTCAAGTGCTTTACCTCATGAGCCACTGGTCTTCCCTAATGGGTTTTAACATATTTCAATTTACCTCATGAGCCAGTGGTCTTTCCTCATGAGTTTAACATGATTTCATTTACCTCATGAGCTAGTGGTCTTCCCTTATGGGCTCAGTATGGTTCAATTTAGTTTGCCTCATGGCCACTTGGTCTTTCCTCATGGGTTTAGTATAGTTCAATAGTTTACCTCATGAAACAATGGCCTTTCCTCATGGGTTCAGGATAGTTTTGGACTTCCGTCCTACTAGAAATGATTAACAAGTGACCGAAGGCCCCAAAAAATCACTAGTCTTTATTGTAGTATCCACGTACAACTTTAGGGTATTCATAAGAGAACGGTCTTAACTTTCAAGAGAATACACTCTTTAGGGGTAACTATCACATTACTGGACATGCCAAAAATGTCACGTAACCACCAATTTTTGGACTTATAACACTACAATAACATGAGGTTGACTGAAAGGGGATAGTCCATATAAATTGGGATGAACGCGGTATAGCCCATGACCGCGATCTGAACGTGTCTGGAAGGATGACTGTGACCATGGTCAAGGGGCTAAGTCACAACAAAATACGGTCTAGCGATCAACCACCTTCTCAAATAGAAGGATGAACATGGTCCCTACCCAAGCTATGTTCTAAACAAAATTGGTAGAACTCGAGAAGAACCTCATTCTGCCCTTCCAAAGGCCGATTGAATCCTTTCCTACACAGTATGACGTGGGTTCCAGTGGGTTTCAAGATTTCTAGAGGACAACCTGCTCGACATCCTGGTGAGAATCACAGGCTCGTGGAGACTTACGGAGACCTTAATGTAGTGATTCCAGTCATACAGAAGGAATATCTGACAGAGAGTTCTAGCTGCACCAAGAATTAGGGTTACAGTAACACAGAAAAACTAGTAACAGTAGTGAGTCAATACCCTCGGGGTGGCATGACCCTAAAACAAAACTCTCACAATCTTACTTTATGGAAAACACCAAAATTACAACAAGGCTTGCATGTCATAAAAGTGCAGAAGCTTATTAACATCTAATCAGATGAACAACAGGTTCAACTACTCCTTTGATGCACAAGATAACAGGGAGATGATATAGTCATTCAAGAAGGATAGGATAAACATGGATGTTAATCAATTTGTGATAGATTAAATAATTTTTCATGAGCCCTAGTTAAATAGTGCATTCTAAAAGCATTTAAAACCTAGAAACATGCTGCCTAACATTGATTAATAGAGATTAAACATGGGAAAAACAAGGGTTTTGTTGGAAAATGTAGGGCCAAAACCCAGTCTAGTCTTCGGTCGCAATCCATATTGATGCGATCTATCTGGAGGACGCGTTCATTCAATACTTTTCTTTTCTTTTTTTGAAAAATAAAAGGGGCAATAGAAACACGGCCTATCGGGGCACCGCGTTCAAGGACCTGACCCCTATCAAAATCGCAATCTGAAATAGAACCTCACCTTCTGACGAACTTCGACACACCTCGATTATGGTTGGTACAGTTAATAAAAATTGGGCAAAAATGTATCAAATGAAAGAGCACTTAAAGATGCACATTTTAGTATGTGATATTGAAGGTTTGGCCTGAGAGAACACCAACCTTAGATGATCTAAGAAGATGAAGATGATGAACTCCAGAACCTTAGACAACCTCACCTCCAATCGCCGAATCCTTCCTCGATCTCACACACCGCCATCGTCCAAAGCAAATAGGTTTTACTAGGAGGCGTGGCCCTCAATTTATAGGGCTAAGGTGCCCTCTAGAATCCTATTTCAATCAAGATTAATCAAGGGAGAAAAATCTACCCAAAACCCAGGATTTGCCTTATCTAGCGTCGTCAACCCAAATTAGGGGCTCCTAGGGTTAGGGTTTCAATATGATCGACCACCAATGGTGGGCTAGGTTTTAGACTTCGATTTGAGCCCAATAGGTCAAGGATTGGGGTCCAATTAGGCTAGTTATATGTGGGCTTTCCTTAAACTCCGAGTTAACCCAATTAAGCCCTAATTTGTCCATTTGAGCTCGGGGTGGGAAATCCATGATTTGGGGTTTTGAGCGCCGATCTAGTGTTTTACCGCGTTAATCGGTGGTTTGAGGGCACCATTGGGTGCCGAGGATCTTGGGGACAAGTTTCCCCCTTGTCTCCCCATCACCGAGGGGTGAATGGGGTGTAGAATGGTGAATTCCACGGAGTTCGCCGTTCTTGGGTTGCCGGGATAGAAACGGTCCTAACAGAAACCGTTTCTATCCTAAGCGGCCCAGAGATCGACCGCCTACTGACCTGGGAGTGTCGGTAGAGTAAGCGGTCTATCGTTCGATCGTTTCATGTATAGGCGGCCATTAGGCTGACCGTTTACCTTGTGGGGTCAACGTGACTCCTGAGGCATTTTTGACCATTGTGTTTTGACCGTTGCACAGTTCTGGGGCTTCGCGTTCATGAGATGGACCTTTTAGTCCTTTAGCGTGGTTCCAGGTTAGAGCGTTTGAGTTTCCAACAGTCATAAGGAGACCGTTTAGCTTTTGTACCGTTGGTGGCTTAGCGGCCCAAAGGGGGACCGCTTAGTTCTTCAAGCGGCCTATCGTTGGATCGTTTACGTCTTGGATGGTCTGGGAGTGACCGTTTGTGTTCTCGTTCAGTCCAGAGGTTGGACAGTCCTGTGGGAGGCCGTTCATTGTCTGGGGCGGTCCTAAGAGGGACCGTTTATGTCTTACACGGTCTGAGGCAGACCGTGTATGTCTGTTGAGGGGCGGTTGTTGGTAACCGTTCCAGTTTGTCAAACGGTTTATGGTGGACCGTCCCAGTCCTTGAAGTGGCCCATCGACCGACCGTTTACTCAAGAACGGCCCAGGGTGGACCGTTTCCTATGTACTGTCTGACCGGAAGTCTGTTTCTTGCCAATTCGAGTCCCGGGTGAGTGGACCTCGATCCACGTGTTGACCCATGGCCCGACTGATGCTGGGCATCATGTGGGGCCATGAGACAAGGTGCCGTGGGGTCCCGGGAGGTGGTGTTCTCAGCTTACGTCACTGTGAGTCGGTGTCGGTATGAGGAGCGATCCTTGTACTTGTCCGATTCGGGCTTCATTTTTCGTTAACTAGAGACTTTACTCCTTCAGTGACCCTCCACTAGTCGTAGCCTTCTGACACGCATGTGGTCCCACCAGGGAGTGGTGGCGAGGCTACCCGAGAGAGACGGTTTTAGGCTAGTTGCCGTGGGCCTCCTACTGTGGCGGCTCGAGTCTGGACCGGGAGGAAGAACCAGCTAGAGGGCCTGACGTAACGCACTCAGTCAGTGTGTGCACACGTGGTTGGGGACTTCGGACTCGTGCTGACAAGCACGACCCCGACTAGACTCTTGTCAGTGTTACTTATGTGTGTGTCTCAGTTTTCGCCTGGGGCGAGCAGGGAGACACTGCGGCGTGGTGTAAGTCGTCAGGGGACGCATCCGGCTGTGCTTCTAGTGGGAGGTACTCCTATCTTTGTCAGGTAGTGACTCTTAGTTTTCATCGTGATGTTTGTCTCGATTTTCATACCGTGAGACTGATGTTAGGCGTAGCAGGACTTTTTCGTTTATTTATTCCTGTTATACTCGCCTTTAGCTGCTTTGCATTGCAGTTTCTCCTTTTACGAGGTGGGAGTTCGAGTGATCCCTACTGAGTCTTTTGTTATGAGGCTCATTCCCTGCATTTTTTCGCGTTTCAGGTGAGGCGAGGCTTCAGAGGAGTGCGTCTGAGGCTCCACGTGGTTCTAGTGCCCAGGGTTAGTTGCTAGTTGCCAGAGCCGGGGTATGCCCCGTGTAGTTGTACTTTCCTTTTCGTTACTGTACTAGTTGTGGACTACTGTTGTATTATTAATCTACTGTTATATTGTGGACCATGTAACTTACTTAATGTTAATTTAATTTCCTACTTATTCATATAAATTCTGTAATTATTTTAGATTCTCGTGTGCTTCCACACCATCCCTTAACCCTTCCGAGTCTCCGGACTCGTGGGTGGCAGTTCGAGATTCAGATTATCGAGCCCTTTTCAGTATTCGGATCTCGGGTCGTTATAAAGGATGCCTACTGGCGTGGGGGAGGGTCCCTTGGAGGAAGAGAGCATGGCCCGAGAGTAGTGGGGTCCTGGCGAGGGGGTTCCGGGGGACGAGCTACCGAAAATTGACTATAAGAACTGGGCGTGGTACGAGAGTCAGACCCACACTGGTAGATGGTCCCCGGTCACTGGACGAGAGTGAACTCTGACTCAAAGTGCTCCAACTCAAGAGCGACCTGATATGCGGCCTCCAGGGTGGTTACATTCTGGCTAAAGAGTTCATACTGAATGTGGGGCCATAGACCACGATGGAAGTAGGAAAAAGGCATCGTGCTCTCTTCCAAGACGTCACATTGTAAAAAAGATTCATCAAACTCTGTGATGTACTCAGACACGGACCGATCCCCTTGGTTTCGATTCTGCCACCTGTTAATGAGCCTCTGACGGTATGTGGCAGGAAGATACTTAAGCCGAAGCTTGTTCTTCATCTCATTCTAAGATTCAACCTGGGACTCATGGTGCTGAAATAGCAAGCTCTCCACATTCCTCAAATAAGTTTGTGCTTGCCCTAACAACTTCATTTTAGCGAACTTGACTCTCCGGTGGTCCGCCATCTCGAACCACTCAAAGTACCGGTCCATGCCGACTTCCCAATTAAGATAGACCATTGGGCCCCGTCAAAAGCGGGAGGGTCTGCTCGCACGGTGCTGAGGACTCTATCGTCTTCTTCATCCCTCGGTTGATGAAAGCCACGACGGCGTCGGTCATACCCCTCATAGGCATTATCAGACCCATAGTCCTCTAGACCAAGGTCTTGATGCTATGGTTTGATGGCCCGGTGAGGGGTGGGCTGAGGAGCAGGTGCGGGCTGGCCTTGGGCCGCCGGAGTGGGCTGGATCTGGGCCATGGGAGCTACTTGGCTTTGGGCCGCCGCCGGAGTGGGTGTGGGTGGTCCTGGGCTACTCCAGGAGGGTCCCTGTGTGACATTCTATCTAATCGTCCGACCAGACCTTGGACAGATCTATCGGATGACTCCATTCATTCCTCCATGGCTCTAAGCCAGCCATCCATACGGTCCGGGAAGCTCCTAAAGGTTGCCTCAGACTGGTCCATCCGGGCCATGAGGGCCATCATCACCTCGTGCAGGGAGTGTAGGTCTCCAGAGGTGGCATCCCGTGGGTTGGCCATAGACGCGGGGTGATGGTATTGGGTACCTTGTTGGGTGGGCATGCAACGACACAAAGGTTGGAGTGCACTAACTAATGCGACCTGAGGAACCTAGCCTCAAACCAGTATCTAGTACTTGGCGGAGATATTGGCCTGACGACCCAACTCACGCAATATGCTACCTTCCAGATAGGCGTAACCTATCATTCCAGTAGCACCTTTTCATATACTGGATAGAGGCATGAGGTGCAACACCTTGGACAGATGACCCTAGACTCAACCTGCTCTGATACCAATTTGATGTGGGATGAGATTCGAACGGGCGAGGACGTACGATAGACTCGATGCGTGGCCAGTACTAGCACATTAAAAGGAAAGTCGGGCGGCTGACCACCGTGGTGTTCTCTGGGTGGGAGACGTCTCTCAACAGAAACTCTAACTAGCCTGACGATCATTCCTTCCAAGGGAAACATGGTATCACAGCGATTAAGGAACTATTGTCATCTCAGGTGGTGCAGTCCGAGCTCGATGCTCGACTGGAGCTAAGGAACAGCTCTCACTCTCACAATCACGGTGTCTTGCAATTTGGATATGGCCCTATTCTCACAAACGCAGCATATATAATAGCATACTAGATAAGTAAATGCGAGTGTAAGGAATGTGCACGTACCTCCACGACTAAGGCGTGGGGAAGAAATCCCAGACAAATTTGACAATCCCGATACACAACAAATAAATATTATTATAATTTCAGAAATATGGCCCACTCCACGCAGGGAGGTAAAGGACTACAACAGTAAATTTTGGGGCTGCTGGAACATGGGTTGACAGGCCGCACTCGTAGGAGACGAGGGAGGCGAGTCGAGGACGATCGGGTGAGCCGATTGGAACCCGAGCAGTTCTGCCCGCGCTAGTCACCCGGCGCAGCAAACTTGCGGAAGTCGGTATGGCTGGATCTGACGTCCGATCAGGGTGCCATTTGTGGGACCGCGTTGGTGACTGGATGAAGAACGCCTCGGCCAAATTGCGCGATCAGATCTGATCATATCTAGGCATGACATCACCTGTACCAGGGCTCTAGTTTTGCTCACATAGAACTGCATAGGAAGACTTAAAATTACAAAATAAATAGCCCCGATCTCTGAATGGATTGTCGCTTCTTAGAGATCGTTGGAGATGTCTGGAGGAAGGATCTGACCAAGGGGTTTGGTCTGATCTACAAGGGGGAAGGCAGGGAAGCTTCTGCAAGTCGCCTCTAGATCTAGATCGGATCTGCTTGTGCAGTCTTACCAAAATAAATTCCACGATCAGCACAGACCTCAGAATGGCACGAGCTTGGCGGCAGCGCGAAGAAGACAGAAAAATATATGATCACTCAGAATCTAAGATTTATAGGAGCTGAGAGTAGATCCGTAGAATTTTACTATTAGAGAACTGAAGATCTAGACAGTAGGCTCAGATAGAGTTGCATGACTTCACGGCGGGAATTGTTGCCAGAGATCCCAAACTCTGATCGACTTAAACAATTAATGGGCTTACTAGTTGATGTTTGACAGGGTGGTATTTCGTTTGTGAAGAATGACAAATGCCATGATTACTTGCTAGACAAAAGGCAGCAATTATGATATTCAGTTGGAATTACATCGATCTCAAAATCATTGTTGTAGGTCATAACGACTATTGGCGCATTGCTATGCATTAAGCAAGGTAAATGCAAATTTTAACGTGAAATGGAATTTGTAACAGGGATCTAAGTACTGACTGGAAGGTCTATATTCATTGGAGGCATTGTGGATGCCTGATGGGTCCAAATTGTTGTGGATGGATTGCCCTGAGGAGAAAGAAAGAAAGACAAGAACAAGATGCAATCACACACACAAAGAACAAAGAACAGCGGAGATTTACATGGAAAACCCAAAAGGGAAAAACGTGGAGCAGCACATAGCCAAATCCACTACGTAGAGAAAGATTACAAGAGAGACGGAGGGAGAGGATGCCCTAGCTTTGTCGCCGCCGCTCTCCTCAAGAACACAATTCCCTCCACAGAAAAACTCTACCTCAGCCGCCTCTCTTAACCCTATTTATAGAAGCAAGTCAAGCAACTAGCGTTACATGGGACCTTAGGACAAAATATGAAACTACCCCCTCGGGTGCAATTCGCATCGACCATAAACAGTTGACTGTCTCGACGAAGTGGTCCATCGCTCCGACTTCTGAGCATAGCACCCTGTGTACTGGATATTGCGGTCCACCCAGGCGGTCGACTGCCCTGACCTGCTCAGTCCACTGCCTGTATACTGGAAAAACCAGTCGACCAAACCAGTGGACCGCATCACTGAACTTGCCGACTCTTTGGTCCTTCCATGATCCCACAATCGGGCTCCACTCTCTCAACAATCTCCCACTTGGAGATTGATCTTTAGCACTGCAACAGTGCTTCATCATCTCTCAATTCATAATGAAACTTGGTGCGACTCAAATCTGGATCTTCAGCCTTGAAGACCTACATAAGCTGACCAGGTGTTCAGATTCTCCATGGTAACCACTTTGGTCAATATATCTGTAGGATTCTGACTTTTTGCTTTTCACTTTCTCTTTCTATATTGAAACAGAGTTCATGTGATTTTATTTATCTTTGGTTGTTTTTCAGACACACTGGATTTAGCTGAACCAACTGGAGGTGCAAAAAACTCAAGTACACTTAATGTGTGGATTTGGTTCATCTGAGTAAGTACTTTGCTTATGAATTACTAAAAAGTTATGATGATTAAACAATTAATGGACTTAACTAGTTTATGTTTGACAGGGTGGTATTTCATTTGTGAAGAATGACAAATGCCATGATTACTTGCTAGACAAGAAGGCAGTAATTATGATGTTCAACTGGAGTTACATCGATCTCAAAATCATTGTTGTAGGTCATAACGACTATTGGCACATTGCTATGCATTAAGCAAGGTAAATTCAAATTTTCACGTGAAATGGAATTTGTGGCAGGGATCTAAGTACTGACTGGAAGGTCTATACTTACTGGAGGCATTGTGGATGCCTGATGGGTCAAAATTGTTGTGGTTGGATTGCCCCGAGGAGGAAGAAAGAAGGACAAGAACAAGATGCAATCACAGTCACAATGAACAAAGAACATCAGAGACTTATGTGGAAAACCCAAAAGGGAAAAACCACGGAGCCGTACTCCTCAATACAATGTCCACAGAACAGCTCTATCTCAGCCGCTTCTCTTAACTTTATGTATACAAGCAACTAGGGTTGCATGGGACCTCAAGACAAAATACGAAACTACCCTCTTGGGTGCAATTCGCATCGACCGTCTCGACAAAGCAGTCCACCGCTCCTACTTCTGAGCACGACACCCTGTGTACTGGATATTGCAGTCCACCCGGGCGGTCGACTACCCCAACCTGCTCAGTCCATTGCCTGTATACTAGAAAAACCAGTCAACCTCGCGGTCGACCACGTCATCGAAGTTGCCGAGTCTTTGGTCCTTCCATGATCCAATGATCAGGCTCCAGTCTCTCAACAATATCCCACTTGGAGACTGATCTTTAGCATTACAACAGTCTCATCTCTCAACTCATATAAATTATTCCTATAATGTTCATCCTTGGATCTCTATTGGCTATTGAATATAGTGGATGTCTAGATATAAGTGGGATCTTCGATCCAATGACCTCAATGCCTGACATTAATGGGGCCTGGTCTGGTCTTGAGAGGAGCACCCAAAAGTACTTGTACCCATGGGAGCTATTATTAACTATGGTGTGACATTACACCAAAATATTTGACTTGCTAGATTGGTCTATTCCATTCTATTCCTGACTTGATAATGTTTAAATGACTTGTTATAATTGACCCAGAGGGGGTATTTACTTGTACATGAATAGTTAATTTCCTATTGTAAATGTGAACTTGCTAGATGTTCTCTATACTCTTCTTTTCATCATGTTCTTTGTTCATCTATTCTATCTTGAGCATTGTTCATGTATAGACATAGTTACATTTTTTGTAGCATGTTGATTACTTTAAGCAAGCCTGACTCATAGAGATGTAATTCGTACTGGGCTTTTCGCTGATCCAGTGTTTTATCCTATCTTTTTTAGGTAATTTTGATGAGAAAACCCAATCTGACGAGGATGGCTAAGAGTGAAGAGTGTACAGTTGTACCTGAATGTCTTATGTTATTAAAAATTCTGGTGTCTTGTGTTTACTTCACCATTGTAATTTTCTTTTATTAAGTCTAGTGAAGTGGAGTTATTGGAATGCAATTTGTGGTTTGTAAACTTCATTATTATGGAATAAAGGAATCATAGTTATGTTTTCTTTAGCGTACTTTGTCTTGTGTATTGAATGCCTTGAGCTCCGATTGACATGAATGATATAAACCGTCACGTTCCGGGTTCCTTCAGCACTCGGGGTGTGGCATTTTTTATGGGATCAGAGCCTAGGTTTTCTAAATTACCTAGGTTGCCAAGTTCAAGGTTAGGATGTTTAGGTTTATACTTTTTACCCGGTGAGATTGGGTAGTGCCATGGGTTAAGTCGATATAGGACGTTGAACCCTATAGTTGGAGTCAAACGTGTTAATTATTTTTATTCCTTGCAGGATCATGGCCGCCGAGTGAGCTCAGTGGAGGGAGATGCAAAGGACCGTGTAGCGTCTTACGCCAAGCACTGCAACAAGTAGCCCAAGGAGGGGTGAACCGTGGAGCTGGAGATCTCCACTGGAGTTTGCGTAATATGAATCCCCCAAAGTTTGTCAGATCGACTGACCCTGATGATGCTGAGAATTGGATCAAAGAGATAGAGTGGTTCTTCTGCGTGATGCAGTGTGCAGATGAAGAGAAGGTTCTTCTAGCCACTTTCCAATTAGAACGTGATGCTAGATCTTGGTGGGAGTTAATGGAGGCTACTCTGCCACATGATCAAGTGACTTGGGGAGAGTCTGTAGAGTATTTTAATAGCAAGTATTTCTCCGATCTAGTGCAGGAGAAGAAGGCCGCCGAGTTCACCCCATTAAAACAATGAAGCTTGTCCGTTGCAGAATATGAAGCTCAATTCTTGAGACTATCTCGCTATACACCACACTTGGTGGGTACGGAGAAGATGAAGGTCTGGAGATTCTTAAATGGGCTCAAGCCCCAGCATATTACTCAGCTAGCACCCATGGATGTGCAAACTTATCTTGAGATGGTTAGGCGAGCACAGTTGTTGGAAGATGCCACCGAGTTATCTGACCAGATTCATGGGTGAGATAAGAAGGAGCATGTTACAAGTTCCGGTTCTTTCAAGGCCCCTTTCTCTAAGAAGAGGTCCAATGGTGGAGGAGATTTTCCCAAGGATAAGAAAGTCAAGAGGAACAATAAGTAGTTAGTCCCTATCGCTACTCCATCTAAAGAAGTATGCAAGCATTGTGACAAGGTAGGGCACAGAGCCGAGAAGTGCTAGAGGAGGTTGGGAGCTTACCTTCGATGCGGGAGCCCACGATCATCGGATCCCTTATTGTCTGTTACTCAATGAGCAGGCTGGGAATGAAAAGCATTAAGGTGGGGCGAGGAAGCATGGTCGTCTCCAAGCACAGCAAGAAGTGGAGCCGAGCGAGGGTGGTATCATGAAAGGTACTCTAGATGTTTGTTCTAAGTCTACTTTTGTTCTATTTTATTCCTCTGCCCCTGCTACTGCAAGCCAAAAGGGTAAAGCAACTGATTGAAGGCCCAAGCCTAGGGAAGTTCATACAGTCAACTCCTAGGCGTTCGAGCGGCAAAACGATGAAGGGGTCGACCACCCTCCACCTGTCAAGCCGGCTGAGTGGCAGGATGGCCCCTCCTTGTGAGCCAAGATGAACAAACCTTATTCCTTTCCTAAGAAGATAACCCAGTTCCTATTCGAATAGCCTACTCAACACAACAAAATCACTCTTCCGGAGCCAAAGAGACCCGGTGATGCCCGAAGAAAAGATGATCCCTGATTCTGCCCATACCATCAGGCACTTGGGCACCCCATTGAAGACTGTTATGTATTTAAAAACATTATTGAAAGTCTAATCAGGAAAGGGGAGCTCCACATGGGTGAACATAAAGTGGATCCTCCATGCCCACATGAGCTGCCCGATCTAATGAGGGGAGTCAACATGGTATATTTATACCACCCATTACTTGAAGAGGTGTCTGAGGCTTCCATAACCCACACCGATGAGCATATCCCACGGGGACATTTAGAACCCATGGGCCTGATACAAGAAACTAAAGGGAAATTAGAAGTGTTGTGCTCACTAGATGGCCTGTCGCGGGGGCATACGTCGATCGCAAAGGGGAAGAAAAAGAAGACCTCAAAGAGTACCTTGAGGAGCATTGTTCTCTCCTACGATACATTATCAACCTTGCCCAGCTCGAGCCAAGCTGTTGAAGAAGAAAATGAAAAAGCATGTCTTCCACCATCCAATGAGGAGGCACGCCATGATACCCCTCCTCCATGTGAGGGTATGGGGGAAGAAATGTCGACCTTTGGGGGACAAGATATTCACTGCAACGATGATGAGGCGCCGCTGAATCCACCTAAAACTGAGATAGGGGGCAGTGCTCCTAATTTTTTCCAGCCTGATCCTGCCATGGTAGTGGAGCTATATCAAAGGCTGCTAGAAGTCGAAGAGATAAATAAAAAATTAAGCAAATTGGGCTTGTACTTAGCCATACCCGGGCAAGCCAGACCTTCATCCGAGGCTTTGCAGGGCGGTGCTGACTCGCTCGGAACCTCATCGCCACTAGCCACACCTGGACTAGTAGATGATCATACAGTGGGCAACCCCCCTCAACAGCTACAACACATGCCTTTGATACTTCCTTCAGCCTCCCGGGGGCATCAGGGGACAAGCATGATACCTCATACTATGTCGGGGATAAACCTGTTTCTTCAATTAGCTGGCCCGCACCAGAGTTCGACAGCTCCAGCGGTGATGCATACACCAAGGGTCGAGCGAACGGCCAAGATGAAACTGGTCAAGAGGGAGGTCACTAAGGCCAAATTACAGATAATTAAACAAAGAGATGATGAGTCCATTCTAGACTATACAAGAAAATGGAGAAATCCCCATGAAAGATGTAGGTGTCCTCCGAGTTACGAGGACGCCATTCGAAGGTGTGAAAGAAATCTGAAAGATGAAATCCTACAAAGGGTGATGTGCATTGAAGTCAAAACCCTTGAATAGCTAAATGATCTGGCAGCTGATGCTAAGGCCTTCTTGGCGAAGTATTGTCCAGCTACTGCTACCTCAAGCTGGAAAGATGAACCGACAGGCAAGCATCTAGTGCAAGAGGAAGTATGCACCTCATATTTTAAGGCTTTCGAGCCACAAAAGAAAAGGATGAAAGAGGCGGCCAGGGTCTCCCCCAGTAAGCCTATTGAACAAGCACCTTCACTAAGGGATAAAATGAAGAAGCCCTATTCTTTCCCAAGAGACAAGGCTCGGATCCTCTTTGAGTGGGCCCGAGAACATGGCAAGATTGTGCTACCCATCTCAAAAAGACTGAGTGATGTCAAAAGGAGGGATGACCCCCAATTCTGCCAATATCATCGAATGATGGGGCATTCTCTCTAAGATTGCTACACATTTAAAGATGTCATTGAAAGCCTGATCAGGAGAGGCGAATTACAAATGGGGGAGTATAAGGTGGACCCACTATGCTCTCACCAGATGCTTGACTTGAAGAAGGCAGCTAATACAGCTGCACCACAGTAGCCAAAGGTTGATATGCTGAAACAGAATAAAAGCCCCCCATGGCCCCTACTTCCATGGTGGAGAACCCTCCAGCAAACACTAGCTTCATTCCATTGTTCTCTCCAACATACTTACAGAGAAGCGAATCAACTTGCCGATGCACTAGCAAATCATGCTATTTTTTTGGGATACAACAAAGAATTCCTGTTAGCAAGGGAGATGCCCCTTCTAGCAAGAGGTCATGCCATTGCCGACGCTTGCCGCATTCCAAATATCCGCATACGTCGTGTGTAATTTTAATCTTTCATTCTTTCATTGTATTTTTAGGGGTCTTCCCCCTCTGAACCTTTCTTTCTTTTCCTATGCAATAAATTTTACATCTATTGGCACGAAGATGGAGTGAGAACATTCCCTTCCTCTGGACAGGGGTGCACTCTCTTTTTGCTCCAATTAGATGATTTTGGCCAAAAAAAATAAACAAAAAAACATGTTAGAATATGTTAAAAAAAAGAGCTTCATAAGCTCAAACATAGCCCCATCAGGTCACGATGGTCCTAACGGACTTTACGTCTGCACGGGTGAAGTAAACATCTTCCTTGCATGGGCATTAACCCTATGCCTATGAATATATATCTACACAGTGATAGGCTCTATACCTTAGCTAAACACCATTCAATGTTGCCCCAACGGACCTTACATCCGCACGGGTGAAGAAAACCCCTTTTTTTCCTCCATGGACATTGGCCCTATGCCCGTGAATGCCACCCTACAATGTTCTCGACAGACCTTACATTCGTAGGAATGAAGAAGACCTCTCCCTTGCATGGGCATTAACCCCATGCCTGCGAACACTTTTTCAGTGCAAGGCCTCGTGCCCTAGCTAGAAGTACATAATATCGCCATTACGGACCTTACGTCTGAATTGGCGCAGAAACTCTTCCTTTACGGTAACATTACATTCTTGCTAACGAATAAATCACTTTCTCTACGCAAGGCTTTATGCCCTAGTCGATATATATTCACATTATCGCCATTACAGACCCTATGTCCAAAAAGGTGCATAAATCTTTCCTTACTTTGGCATTGCTTTCTTGCCGATGAATACACCCTTCTTCAGCGTAAGGTTTTATGCCCTAACTGATATATTCACATTATCGCCATTGCGGACCCTACATCTGAATCAGTGCATAAATCTTTCCTTACTTTGGCATTGCTTTCTTGCCAATGAATACACCCTTCTTCGGCACAAGACCCCGTGCCCTAGCCAACAGTCACATGCTACCATCCAGGGTCGAACATCGCGTATTGATCCATCACCAGTTTCTTTACTCTTGTTGCTAAAACAATGGGGCTTAACATAGAGATGTCCTGCCAGACTTGTTCCTACAAAGTGATAAGGGCAAAAATGGCAATAACCTAGCTGTGACAAAAACCCAAAAGGGCGCTGCTGACAAAATCGGGTACCCCGCCATGCGAAAACCTGAAAGGGTGCATGGGCAAAAGTAAGAGGGGGCTGACTTTGGTGAAAATCTGAAAGGGCACTTAAGTCAGTAAGATGGTAACTAAAAGTTCCTCTTTACCTTCACCCGCATGGAACTCTGAATAGGATATACACCACAAGTCCCACCGGAGTCCTACTTCTGTCACACTACCATTGACCCTTGTCATCATCGGCAAGATCGGTCAACATTGATGGGTTCGATGAGCTGGATTCGGAGGGGGAGGTGAATGAATCCCCTTATAAAATTTTGCCCGATTAAAATTGATAACTATTGAACAGATGCGGAATTAGAGACATTCACTTAGTTTACTGGGATGCTTCCTAAGTATCGAATAGATGACTTAGAGAACAATGACAGAAGGGCTCTTGATGCCAATATCAAACAGATGGTGTGCAACCAACTTCCTCACTAGATAGAGAAAAATTTGATCGGCCCTAAGCATGCATCTAGCGGATCAGACAATGTAATCAAACCACTACACAGAAGATTTTTAGGTGGTTCGACCCTCCAGACCTACGTCCACCCCACACTCAAACCAGAGTGTGGCTTCACTGCTGCGCCTAACAGCTTACATCCGCTGAGCATTACAGCTTAGCTTACCACCAATTTTCAATAAAAATCCTTCCATATCAAATAGACTTCAAAAATCAAGGTTGAATGTTGAATGTTTCTATTGTGGCATGTTTGGTCATGAAATGAATGATTGTGGAGTGATGAAGAAAGATAATCAAAAAGTATGCAAAGATAAATCTTCCTTCAAAAGAAAGAAAAATGTTTCATATTTTTATTGTCACAAACTTGGCTATGTCATGGATGATTACTTTGTGAAACAAAATGGTGATTATCGTGCCATGAATGCTAAGTTTAACTTTCAAAGAAAAGTTGTTTACAGGATCATGCCCCAACCATTACACTAAAAGCTCGAGCTTGTAGCGAAGGCGGACCATATTTCCTTATGACATTGTAGAACCCCACACTATCATGTTGTGGGCGGACATGAGGGGCTTTGCACATGGACCCCATAATCCATGCAGCGGGATGGGCTGCCAATGCACCGATGGCCCACGTGGCCCCCATAATCTATGTGGAACAGTAAATCCCTAAGGGAGACACTAGAAAATCCAACAATCTCCCCCAGTGGCACCTGGGGGATTTGAACCCACAACCTTGCCCTGATACTAGTTTACAGGATCATGCCCCAACTATTGCACTAAAAGCTCGAGCTTGTAGCGAAGGCAGACCATATTTTCTTATGGCATTGCAGAACCCCACACTATCGTGCTGAGGGTGGACATGAGGGGCTTCGCACATGGACCCCATAATCCATGTGGCAGGATGGGCTGCCAACGCACTGATGTCCCACGTGGACCCCATAATCCACGTGGAACAGCAAATCCCTAAGGGAGATGCTGAAAAATCTAATAGAAAAGATGTACGAGGCGCTTTGGGCTTATCATACGGTCTATAAAACCCCGACTGGCTGCTCGCCATTCTCCCTTGTGTATGGGTCAGAGGATATAGTGCCAATTGAACTCGAAGTCCCCTCGCTTCGGGTCGCCATTCAGCATGAGCTAGTCAGCAGCGAACAAACCAATGTAGAAAGAAGATTGGAATAGCTCTTTGAGCTCGAAGGAAAGCGTCTCCGAGTGCAACAAAATATCCAACTCTACTACCAAACTCGCATGGCCCATGCTTTTAACAAGTAGGTCAAAGGACGAGAATTCAAGAAAGGCAACCTGGTAATGGTCAAAAGAAGGGAAGTAATGGCCTCTAACCCGAAGGGGAAGTTGGTTGAAACCTGGGTCAGACCGTATATCGTCTGCAGAGTGTATGAAGGGGGTGCCTACGTTCATATAGATCACAAGGGAGTCGTCCATCTCTCTCCCCTTAATGACAAACATATAAAGCTATACCACACAGTTCAACCGGCATTCCCAGAATGACCAAAATCCACCTTGGCCTAGTGGCGCTCTGCCCTGGTCGAGCTCTCAGATTACAAATATTGCCATTACGGACCTTACGTCCGAATCGATAAAAATTTTGCCTTTGCGCTAGCATTCATCCCTTGCTAACGAATAAACCCTATTTCGGTGCAAGATTTCATATCCCAGTCGACTATCATACAATATTGCCATTACGGACCTTACGTCTGATTCGGCGAAAATTCCTCCTTTGCGTTGGCATTCATCCCTTGCTAACGAGTAAACCCTTTCATCGGCCCAAGGCCCCATGCCCAAGCCAACTGTCATATGTTACCGTCTAGGGTCAGACACTGCATGATTGACCCATCCTCATTCTCTTGCTCTATTAGTCAAGAAAAAAGAGGGAAACAAAAAAAATGATAAAGAAATGAGGCTTAAAATGGAGGTGCCTTGCCAGACTTGCTCCTACACTAGGGCAAGGGCAAAAATGGCTATAACCCGGCTGCGATAGGAAACCCGCAGGGGCGTTGCAGGTAAAATCGGGTATCCCGCCACGTGAAAACCCGCGAGGGCGCGTGGGCAAAAGTAAGAGGGGGCTGGCTTCGGTGAAAACCCGATAGGGCACTTAAGTCAGTAATGTGGTAATTTGAAGTTCCTCTTCGCCCTCACCCTAATGAAGCTCTGAAAGGGATGATCACCACAAGTCCCACTGGATATTTTTTTTTGCAAACTATCGGCTTGGACCTTCCATCCCGGTCGATGGCAAAGGGGATGAGACGTCATAAAAGGTCACGATGTGAGAGAGGGATAATACATTTGCGGATTAAACAACACAAATATTGGCAACTGGAATCATGAAAGTGGGAATAAGATACACATAACCATCCATATTTCATTGATAAAAGCCGTGAAAGGCATTACAGTGATACATGAGTTCTTCTTATCACATGTGCAAGCCACGGGACAACCTTGTTGTAAGTGACGGTCCCCGGGTCATTTCTCCATAAGGAAATCAATTGCACACATAACGTTACCCCGAGCGGGATTATATTCTGGGAAGTATCGGCCCTAAACGTAGCACAGCTGGTGTTGAATTGGCTGTGCAGGGATCCAGGTTCTGCCTGGATTGACCCTCCTTTAGAGCACCAGCGTGCCGGCGTGGGTGTGCTTGGATGACAGCATGCTGGAATTGCAGATATGCCTTTATATTGGGACGTAGTTCCATGCTTCGATCGAAGCACATGGAAAGATCGAAAAAATGATCGCACCTGTAAGAGAAGCGGTCGAGATGTAACTGACCCGAAGCAAAGCTGGTGGCTGGGATAGCTTGTGTCCGGATCATAACTGACTTGAGGCAAAGCCGAAGATAGGTCAGGGAGTGAGATGACTGGAATAAAATAGACATCAAGGGGAATTATGGCCCTGGACATGGCTGGATGCTGGGTTGACTAGAATAGTTAAGTGAGCTGAAACGGCAGTGTAAATAGAGACAACGGGATAGGGTATGACAACTGAGTAGACCGGATTGACTGAATAGACCGGAGACAATTAGATCAACTGGGATAGCTGAATGGGCTGAGGACAGGTAGATGATAGCTAGGTGAACTGAAGATAGCTAGAGGGGACAACTGAGTGAACTGAGAGCAGTTGGATGAATGAGAGACAGTTGGAGGGGACAGTTGAGTGAACTGAGAGCAACTGGATCAACTGGGGATAACTGGGTGGACTGAGAGTAGTGGATTGAGAGCAACTGGATCAACTGGGGACAACTGGGTGGACTAAGAGCAGTTGGATCAACTAGGGACGGCCAGGTGGACTGAGAGCAGTTGGAGGGGACAGTTGAGTGGATTGAGGGAACCGACTCAACTGGTGAGCCTTAATTATTCTAAACATGTTGGTGCAATATGTCCAGATACATCTTGGCAAGTATAAGGTATGATAGAGGTGAAGCTCTCCAGACGGATAGCCAAATATACCCAGAAAAGTCCAAGTCCGAGCAGCAGTAGCAGCATCAACAGCAACGCCACTCTCACTTGAAGAACAAAGTCAAGAAAAAGCCACGTATGTTCGCTAGTGAGCTCTCCACATGCCCTTGACTGTTGGGCTTCCTTGAGTATTTATAGGCAAGGAAGAGGAGTTTCACTGAGGGAGAGCGTTAGGATTTTCAATTGGTCCCAATTTCAGCGCCCTCAGCTTTGATTGGGTCCAGATAAAGCACTGGTGAATCAAATTCAGTCAGAGTAAGGCGTTGGGCGCTTGCAATATCATCGAGCACCAGAAGCATAACTTTAGTCAGAGTATAAGCGCTGAGTACCTTCATTTGACTGGAAAATAGATATGGGCCGCCGACGGATGAAGGGTGTTGGGCGACAGGGTTTCGTCAAACCAAAGTGCTGGGCTCCCTTGTTTGGACAAAAAAATATTGCTTGGCCGGTGGGAGGCTTGGAAGCATACTTCGGTTAGAATGTGGCGCTGAGCGCCCTCATTTGACCAACTGGAGTTGGGGTCGTGGCGGGGTCGCTAGGATGGCTACTTTGGTCAAAACAAAGCACCGAACGCCCTTGTTTGGCCAATTAAAGGCGACCCCGCTGCTTTGTTTTGATTGGTCAAATAAGGCGCTAAGTGCCCTTATTCCGTCAAATCATGGCTGTGGGCATCTTTTTTTTGTCAAATCAAAAGCCGTGAGCGCCCTGAGCGCTATATATGCTCCTCTTCGCCCTCAAACTCTTTTCACACTGTTCATTGCTGACCTTGACTTTTGCTAGACTTGTTTTCTGTAACTGTGCTTGAATTTAGAAGACCTCACAACCCGTGAGTATAATAATAATTATGTAATGATGTTGCATCAATTACGTGTACTCTCTGCATTTTCAAGTAGTTCTATCTATTCCGCTACGGTTGTTTTTATTTCTAGAAAAAGAGGGGTAGATTTATTCACCCCTCCCCTCTAGATTAGCCATTGCCACACAACACGTGCTAGTGTTGGTAACCTCGATGAAGCGCCTCCGGCCATACTTCCAAGGACATTCCATCGTAGTGCTAACTAGCGAGCCCCTAAAGAAGATTTTGGCCCATCCTGAAGCTTCAGGTCACCTCGACAAATGGGCCATACTAATCGGGGCCTACGACATCTCTTACCACCCACGCACGACCATCAAGGGACAAGCCCTCACTGACTTCATCGTGGAGAGCATTGACCCGACCGAAGAAGTATCCCTATCAACATCAAGCCCCACCTAGGACCTAGTCTTTGATGGGTCCTCCAGCTCGGCCAGTTGCGGAGCCGGCATCCTCCTCAAATCCCCCGAAGGAGCAGAGCTACAATACGCCCTGAGGTTTAGCTTCTTGGTATCCAACAACGTCTTCGAGTATAAAGCTCTCATCTCTGGAGCCTGGATGGCACGGTGCCTAGGAGCCAAACAAGACAGAATTCACATCGAATCCCAATTGGTCGCCACCCAGGTCAACAGGGATTACGAAGCTCAGGAAATGCAAATGATTAAGCACCTCCAACTGGTTAAGGAAATAGCCCAACTATTCGAGAGTTTTCAGGTAATCCAGATAGCTCGGGAAGAAAATTCCTGAGCAGATGCCCTCTCTCGCTTGGCCTCCTCCATCAGCCCAGAGGGCACCGGTTGGTCCTCCTCGAGGAATTAGAACAGTCGAGCATAGAAAACGAGCTCGTGGTCGTTGTACAAGTATCTTCTGGTGACTAGAGAACCCCATATATATCCTAGCTCCGAGACTCCCAAGAGCCCCCCAACCCTTGGGAAGCTTGGAGACTGAAGTATCAAGCTCGATGTTTCATCCTCCTAGATGAGACCCTATACCGAAGATCCTTTGCTGGTCCTCTCCTCAAGTGCCTCGATGCACCAGAAGCTCACCGAGTGATTGAAGACGTCCACGAAGGCATCTATGGCTCGCACCAGGGGGGAGATCTATTGCATTGATCTTGCTGAGACAAGGCTACTGGTGGCCCACTCCCTAATGCGATTGCTCGACCTATGTCCGAGGATGCGATCAATACCAATGGTTTGACCACCTAGTCCACCAATCGACCTCAGAACTCATAACCTTAACCGAGCCTTATCCCTTCACTCAGTGGGGAATCAACATGCTGGGCACCTTTCCCGTGGCACAAGCTCAAAAGAAGTTCATCATCATCACCATCGACTACTTCTTCAAGTGGATCGAGGCTGAGGCCACCGCCAATATTACCGAAGCAGTTGTTTGGAGTTTTGTTTGGAGGTCGATCATTTGTTGTTTCGACATCCCCCGAGTGATCGTGAGTGATAAGGGTCGGCAATTCGATTCCACTTATTTTAAGAATAAGTGCACCAACCTACACATTTGCAACCACTTCACTTCAGTAGCCCACCCCCAGGCTAACAGGCTGGGCAAAAATGCTAACAAAACTATCCTCAAAGGCATCAAGACCAGACTGAAAAAGGTCAAGGGTAATTGGCTCGAGGAATTACCTAGCTTACTGCGGTTGTACCGAACTACTCCCAGAGTTGCCACCAGTGAAACTCCTTTCCAATTGGTGTATGGCACGGAGGCCGTGATTCCCTTGGAGATCGGCAATCCTTCCCTTCGAGTTATCAACTGCTCGCCTGAGCTGAATGAGCAGAAGTTATTAGAGAACTTGGACCTGGTAGATGAAGTACGTGAGGTCGCGAGGATCTGAGCTACGGAATACCAGTGGCGCATGACTCACTATTATAACACCAAAGTCGGAGACAGACAATTCCAACCGGGAGATTTCATTCTGAGAAAGGCTGAAGACTCTCGACCACTGGAGGTGGTGGGGAAACTGGCTCTTAACTGGGAAGGCCCCTATCGAGTGGTCGAGATGCTCGAAAAAGGAGCATACCAGTTATCTACCATGGATGGAACGCCCATTCCTCGGACTTGGAATGCATATGGATAAGGCTCGACTAAGGTCACGAGTTCCGAGGCTAGCTGGTGTATCTGGTGGCCGAACCGGTGGCATCGATCGCATCTCCGAGCGTAAGTCGAGCAATCATGCTGGAGAGTAGGTCACCAGTAGCCTTGTCGTAGCAGGATCCTTGTGATAGATCTCCCCCCATGGTGTGCACCGCAGATGCCCTCATGGACGTCTTCAATTGCTCGGTGGGCTTCTGGACCTTCGAGGCATTTGAGGAGAGGACCGGCAAAGGATCTTGGGTACAGAGTCTCATCGAGGAGGATGAAACGTCGAGCTTGGTACTTCAGCCTTTGAACCTCCCGAGGGTCGAGGGGCTCTTGGGAATCTTAGAGCCAGGATATATATGGGGTTCGCCAGTCGCCAGGGGATGCTCGTACAATGGCCACGAGGTTAGTTTCGACACTAGGTCGTTCTAACTCCTCGAGGAGGCCAGGTGAGGGAGGGCATTTGCTCGGGAGTTTTCTTCCTGAGCTATCTGGATTACCTGGAAACTATCAAATAGTCGGGCCATCTCCTTCACCACCTATAGGTACTTGATCATCTATGCTTCCCGAGCCTCGTAGTCCCCGTTGACTTGATTGGCGACAAGTTGGGAGTCGGTATGAATTTTGACTCGCTCAGCTCCCAGGTGTCACGCCAGGTCTCGGAGATGAGAGCTTCATACTCGGAGACGTTGTTGGACATTGAGAAGCCAAATTTCAAGGCATATTACAGTTCTTCTCCTTCAGGGGACCAAAGAAGAATGTCGGCTCTGGACCTGGCTGAGTTGGAGGATCCGTCGAAGAAGAGGTCCCAAGCGGGGCCCGTCGTCAATAGGGATGCTTCTTCGGTCAGGGCAGTGTATTCTGCGACGAAATCCGTGAGGGCTTGTCCCTTGATAGTAGTGCGGGGCCAGTAAGAGATGTCGTAGGCCCCGAGGAGTACGGCCCATTTGACGAGGGGACCTAAAGCTTCGGGATGGGCCCGGATCTTCTTCAGGTGCTCGTTGGTCAGCACCACGATGGAGTGTCCTTGGAAGTAGGGCTGGAGGTGCTTGGCCGAGGTTACCAATGTTAGCATGAGTTTCTCGATTGCGGGGTACCTCCTTTCAGCCTCTAGACGCACTTTGCTGACGTAGTATACCGGCCTCTGGGTGCCTTCATCATCTCAGACTAAAATTGAGCTTTTTGTGGAGGGAGTCACCGAGAGATACAGGTACATCAGCTCCTCAGGAACTGGCTTCGATAGTACTGGAGGTGACGCAAGGAGCTCTTTCAGTTTGTCGAATGCCCGCTATCACTCGCTATCCCAAACAAAGGTGGCAAATGCTAGTTTTGGCCCCTTAGAAGTTTGAAGAAGGGTAGGCATCGTTCCGCTACTTGGGATAGGAAGCGGCTCAGCGCGACAATCTTCCCAGTTAGGCACTGGACACCCTTGACGTAGGTAGGCGGCTGCATATCTAGGATGGCCTGGATCTTGTCGGGGTTGGCTTTGATCCCTCACTGAGTCACCAGGAAGCCCAGGAATTTCTCGAACTTACCCCCAAAGGCACACTTGGCAGGACTGAGCTTTAGTTGATACCTCTGGAGGGTGCCGAAGGTCTCGGTCAAGTCAGCGAAATGGTCCTCGGCCTTCTGTGACTTCACGAACATGTCGTCAATATAGGCCTCGACGTTCCACCCGATTTGCTCCTCGAAGATCTGATTGACTAGCCTTTGGTAAGTAGCCCTGACATTCTTTAACCTGAATGACATCTGGGTGTAGCAATAGACGCTGAAGTCGGTGACGAAGGTGGTCTTCTCTGTGTCTTCGGGACTTACTTGGATTTGGTGGTAGCCGGAGTATGCATCCAGGAAGTTGAGGAGTTTGTTACCCGTGGTAGAATTGATGAGTTGGTCGATACTTGGTAGCAGATAGCAGTCCTTCGGTGTGGCTTTATTGAGGTTGGTGAAGTCTATGCACATCCGCCACTTGCCCGAAGCTTTGGGTACCAAGACGATGTTGGCGAGCCACGTCGAGTAAAGGACCAGACAGAATAGCCCGATTTTCTTCCCCTTGTTGATCTACTCTTTGATAATCGCCTGTTTCTCAAGGGCATGCTTCCTCTTTCATTACTGTACTAGTTTTACCGTGGGGTCGAGGTTGAGATGGTGCATTACTGTCTCCTTAGGAATGCTAGGGAGATCTTTATCAGACCAAGCAAAAATGTGTACATAGTTCGAAAGAAAGTCTTTGCATTGAGTTTGTAGTTCGGGGGACAAGTTTGCCCTGATTTTCACTTCAAGGGCTAGATCATTTCTAAGGAAAATCGAGAGGAGCTCTCCCCTGGGCTTGCTTGCTATTTTGTCTTCAATAGTCCTGAGCTCTTTCCCATGGTCCTCCGGCCTTATGGTTTCCATCGAGATCACGTAGCACCTTCTAGCCATTGCTTGACTTCCTTGGACTTCTCCGGTGCCATATTTGGTGGGAAACTTCATTTTCTGGTGGTACGTGGAGGGCACTGCCTTGATTCGGCCGAGGATGCCTTGGCCGAAAATGGCATTGTAGGCCGATATCTCCTTGATCAATACTAAGTTTTCCATGAAGGTTATGGCTTTGGGCGGGGTACCGAGGGTAACAAGTAGGCTTAGGGCTCCCTCGGGGTAAGTTACCTGGCCATTGAACCCGCAGAGGGGGGTTCAGATCAGACGCAGTTTTGACAGGTTTTCACCTATCTTTAGCAAACCCTTGTACGACAAAACATCAGGGGCACTGCCATTATCCACTAAGATCTGGTCCATGTTACAATGGTTTATTGTGGCTGAGATAACAAGGGCAACATCATGAGGGGTGACCACTCCTTCAAGATCTTGGTTCGAGAAGACTAAAGTCTGCTGGTCGGTCACCGGCGGAGCCTTAGGGGGCTCGGAAGCCCGGGAGACTCGTTCGGCGTGACGCTTCCTTCCTTGACTGCTATCTCCTCCTGAAGCGGATCCTCTCGAGATGACATTGATGTGGATCCCATGGGGGCGATTGTCGATCTCTTATGGGGGTCTCCGTAGTCTTCTTGCCGCTCGGCCACGTACTGGGATAGGTGGCCTTAGTGGATGAGACTCTTGATCTCATCCTTGAGGCACTGGCAGTCCCCAGTATGGTGGCCGTGGTTGTCGTGGAACTGACGGTGCTTCTGACGACTTCCGTGCTTTGGGTCTATCTTCATTGGCTCGGGGAGGCAAAGTAGTCCTGAGTCCTTTATTTCTTGATAAATTTGGTAGATAGGGGCAGATAGAAGAGTGTAGCTCGAACTTGCGTGGGGGTTCCGTTCGGTCGCCCTCTCGATTCCTCCTCTTTCCCTACTCGGAAGGTTGGTTGGACGACCTCTTTCTTTCCCCCTCTCGTCCCGAGCTCGCGGGATCTCAACAGGCGATGAGGACCTCCTCGCACTCCACATGACGCAGAGCCAAGGTCAGTAGATCAGCGAGGAAGGAGGGAGGGTGAAGCACCAGTTCTCGCTGGAGATTTTCATCGCGGGTGCCTCCGATCAGTGCGGTGATGGCAAAGGCCACATCCAGGCAGGGGATGCCCAGGGCTTCCACTTTGAAATGGTTAATGTAAGCCTACAGTTTCTCTCCTTGCGCCTGCTTGAGGGCCAGTAACCATGCTATCGACCTTGGAGGGCTGCTGTCAGCGAAGCTCTCCTTGAACCGTCGCCCAAATTGCCGAAAGTTGGTGATGCTGCCGGGGGCGAGTGCACGGAACCATGCTTGGGCCCCCTGCACCAGGGTGGTCATGAACGCACGACACTTGACAGCGTCAGTCACTTCGTGTAATGTCATCAGAGCGTCGAAGCTATCGAAATGGTCGACCGGGTCACCCTGGCCATCATAGGGATTGAAGGCTAGGAGGGAGACTCTTGGGGAGACTTTGACCTTCAAGATCTGGTTGGAGAACGGGGATTGCTCCTCATCCTCCAAGGTGGAGCCTTTCTGCAGGGCGGGAAGAGCGCACTCCTACTCGGCAAAACGTCGTTTGAAGTCCCGCCGGTGGAGAGACAGCTTTGGTTGGCAGGTAGCCGGGAGGCTATGAGCTCGCCTTTGGCGGTCGTCCCGTCATTCTTCAGCAGGAACATCTATTTTTGAGGGGTGCCGAGGTAGCCCAGGTTTCTTTCCTCTTGGATTGGAGGAGGCTTCCTGCTCTAAAAGCGGGGCTTGTGAGGGCCCGCCTGGCTCGTGGCGAGTAAGCTGCCCGCCTTGGAGGGTGAAGTGGCCTCCAGCCGTTTGCCGAGAAGCTTCTGCGCGGGGGGTGGGGGTCACCCGAGGCGGTTGCAACCTCTCCTCCCTGGCCACCTGGGTCCTCATCAGGTCGACGAGGGTGTCCAGTTTCGCAATGAGGGTTTGGAGGGCATTAGGGGCCTCAAGGGCGGGTTGTCCCCCAACGGCCGTCAGGGGTATGGCATTAGCTTGCTGGTCGGGGAGGGGCCCCGTGGAAGAGTGTATGGGTGTACGCTCTCCCTCCGTGGTCACCGGTGCCTTTCTCTTGTCGCCGACGTTTCTCCTGCTAGAACTTCTTCACACCATGTTGGCTGTAATGCCTGGTAAATTATAAAGATTATAAATAGAAATAAAACTTAGATATTCATCTTAAAAATTAAATACGACAAAGTAACGAGTGGTCCCTCACAAACATAAAGGAAACTTTCACAGGATCGAACCTGCCTCTGATACAACAGTGGCCCCGGAGTAGCTGGGCTTCTTCTTCAGTCAGTCGAGGTTGCAGCGGGGCCCTCAAGCCCCTAAGGCCTGTGCAGGTGACGCCTGCGGGAGCTGCAGTTAGGCCATCTCGGTCGAGGACGTCGAAGACTTGGTGGACCTAGCTCCAAGCTGATTATGACTTTGGAAAGAAGGGCTCCTTGGACCGGGTACTCCCAGAGGGGAGCTTTGCTGATACTATTGTTGATGACTGGTGAAGCAATATCGCCTACGCGATGGGGTCAACTGGATCGGTGGAGTTCGTCTCTCACATCGAGTGTGCCTAAACACTAAGAGACGTCAGGGAGGCAGTTGCAATGGCTGCCCGAGTGCTGGGGTTGAAGCCAGAGCAACAGGTTCCTTTGCCACTGACCCCCTTTGTGGCCTCAAGTGAGACACTTTCTTTAGCATATTGCCTCAGTCTTGTTACCTTTTTGATGTATATGACTGAGATGTTGTGTGTTGTTGTGTTCCTTTGGCAGGCTCTACGGTAGAGGCGGATCATCACTCTACGGCGGCATCTTCCGGGAGCAGAGATGGAGGTGTTCAGCCTAGGTGGAAGTGACCTCGAGTAGACACTAGAGCGGTGGGTGCTAGTAAGTCCTCACAGGGACTCAAGACTGACGGGCATATAGAGGCGGAACCAGCTTTGAGTAAGCACCATGTTCGCCTTCTATCTGTTGCTGGTCTAACCATTATGGTTGACTAACCTAGTATTGCTTGACTGGATTTTTTGTAGCTCCACTAGAAACTAGGACAGAGGTGACTTTCTCGCCACCCAGGAGGTCAATCCTTTGCCTGATGATGGGGTTGAGTGTAAGATCGATGTGGAGGCGTTTCTTCTCGTGATGGAGGAGACTAGCCCCAACGTCGAGACGTTCCCTGACTTTGAGTCCTGGAAGGCCTCCGAGGACGTCTGGCCCAGTAGGGACTTCTGGGGCTGGGCATGTTCTGCTTATGGCTGTGCTTGCTTTTAGGCAGACATAGCCACGTGTTCCATGCAGAGACGGCAGGAACACTGGGAGGCGTGGTCCCTCTTGAGGTGCGGGGTGGAGTGCCCCTCCCAGTTGAGGAGCACGAGCTGGCAGTGACCCGGGATGGCTCGGGTAAGTGTCGAATTGTTATAAAGAGAGTTGCACTCTATTTGTTCGTCATTTGATAAGTAGGGGTTGTTGATTGTGTTTGTGATTTTGTTTGCAAGGTGGGACCCGACTGCTACCTTGGAGATGATCAAGGAGCTGGTTGACACTGGCTAGTTAGTGGCTCTCCCCTCTTTCGTGGGTGAGCCAGGAGCGACAGGTAGCCTGGTTGCATCTGCTGTCGGGGACGTGTCTAGATCGCTACCACAGCTGTTGGCTGGGACTCCTCTTCCTCCTTTGCCCGCCATGGTTTCTACTTGCACGGTGGGGCTGGTGGGGTCTTCTACCATGGGACCCTCAGTTACGTGATTGGGAACTTAGCCACTTGTGGTGGGCTTTTTGTATCACCCGTTAGTGCTAATCTTCTTTTGACATTGGTCACATGTACTTCCTCTCCTTTGGAACAGGGTGAGCTTCCCTGTGACGTGATTGGAGCCGCAGAGGCAGAGCCTGCGGCGATGACCTTGGCTGGAGATGATAAGGAGCTCATTGACATAGAGGGGATCTCGGAGGGGAGTGCCCCGGTTGGTGAGCTTCTTATTTGAAACTCTCAACTAGATGGGCATCTTTGTACGAAGTCAGGCTATGTACTGACCTTATTGTTTCGTTGATCCGTAGGGGCTTCTAGTTTGACCACCTCTGGAGGCTCGTCAGAGACTTCGTCAGGCTCCCCGAGCAGTAGTAGCTTAGTCATGGAGACGGAGGAGAGTTCAAGCTCTTCCTCTTTTGGGGCCTCTTCCATCGAGGGGGCTGAGATGGAGGCATCTTCTGGAGGTGCGTAGGGGTCTTTCCTCCCCCATTAGCATTGTTCATGCTTTAGGGCAGGGTATTGATGCTTCTATATTTCGTGTAGTACTGGGGTTAGGAAAGGAGTGCATGTCGGCTCCTGTTGAGAGTGGTCGGGAGGAGCTTCCGTTTTATTTCTACACTAGTCTTACTCTAGTTGTCTTTTCTTTTTTTTTCTAACAATATCTCTTGCTAGTTCCTTTTTACGCCTTTTTGGTACTTGGTTGTCTTGCAGGATTTGAAGAAGGAAAAGGCGTCTGAAAAGGGACTGTCAAAAAAAAAAAAAAAGAGGGGTTGAAAACCTTGACCTTAGGTTCACACACTGAATTTGGAGTTTGTGGCTGGGACCTACTCAGCACGATCTACCCGCACCTTGTGTGGGAGGTGAGTACGGAAACACTGCCTATGCCTCTGTTTACTTGCCAGTAGATTTGTCTGATTTTATTTCAGGAAAGCATGAATGTCTGAAATTCTTGGTGTCTAGTGTATGTATGGAATCCGCTCGGTTGGCCCAAAATTAAATCCATTAGATTTGGAGATTGAGAGGACTTTTCACCGCAACCGTCGAAACACGAGGAACCATTCCGTGGGAATGGCTGGGCAAGACAGAGCCTTTAAGGACTACTTTAGCCCCTTAGCTGACCCTGCAACCTCATGCATTGAACTCCGACCAATCGTAGCAAATCATTTTGAGTTGAAAACGGGGATCATCAATGCATTGCCTTCATTCTATGGTCTGGACAAGGAAGATCCATATAACCATTTGAATGATTTTTTAGCTATTTGTGCAACCCAACAGAACAAGGATGTGCCAACTGATTACATTTGCCTTAGCCTATTCCCTTTTTCCTTAAAAGATAGAGCCAAGCTATGGTTCAATTCTTTGGAACCAAAATCAATCAAACCTTGGGCAGCCATGGTAGAGAAATTCATGAATAAATATTTTCCAGTCCATAAAACAAATGCTCTTAGGAAGGAGATTGCTGATTTTGAGCAGAGAGAAGGGGAACATTTTTTTGAGTGTTGGGATAGGTTCAATGGACTACTTCTGAAATGTCCACACCACAGTATTGATAAATGGAGATTAGTGCAATATTTTCATAACGGTTTGTCACCTCAAAATCGCAAACTAGTAGATGCTACAAGCGGTGGCACATTAATGATGAAGAACGCCTCGGAAATCTGGGAATTCTTTGAAACCATGTATGAAAACTCCCAACAATGGGATTGGTCAAGCTACTCCGAAAGGAAGAAGGGAGGTGGCTTACATGCAATTCAGAGTTCAAATTCTGAATTGAGAGAAGTAAGGTCCTTGATTGAAGGCCTTACTACACAAATATTTACCTTGATCTCAGGAAATCAAAGAAACTCTCTTGAGTCCCATCAGCCCAAGTTATGTGCCGAATGCATAGCTCCTTACACCACACTCATGGGTGTCCTTCCATGTCAACTGGCCAGGATATTTTTCCTGAGCAAGCTAATGCCCTAAACCATGTAAGAAGATCTGAGTACAATCCATACTCAAACACATACAACAAGGGGTGGGCAAATCACCCTAACTTCTCTTGGACCAAGGGTCTTCATCAAGGGGATCCACAAAACCAAATTCCTCAAGTTGCTTCCAATCAATTTTCCTCACATTCCACTCAATTCAATTCACAACCAAAACCATGGGAAGAAGCGATTGAGAGGATGACTCAGTCCACTCAAGCCATGTTTGGTAAACATGCTGAGGTTATAGCGGAAGTCCAAACTGAAGTGAGACAAAACAATCAAGAACTTTGAGTTACAATAATTAATCTGGAGACTTCTCTAGGACAAATTGCTATCTCTGTCAGTGCATTGGCAACCACTCTTGAAAAGGGGAAGTTCCCCAGTCAACCTGAACCCAACCCAAGGGGAATGATGAACAAAAAACAATCTGTAGTTCATAACATGTCTGGTACATCCCAAGAACAAGAGCATGTGAAGTCTATCACCACTCTTAGATCAGGAAGGCAGATTGACAACAAAGTCAAAATGCCAACAGCTGAAGAACAAAGTTCTGAGAATCATAACCTTGAGGAGGCCAACCCACCTGCTACACCTGCGAAGAAACCCCATCTTCCTCAATCTTCTGATTGTCAATCCCCTCTCAAACTTTTTGCTCATAAAGCTCCATTCCCACAAAGATTGGCTTCAAAAAAGAATGCTCAGCCACATCCCAGGGCACGACGGTCATGACCATAACCCCCATATTCATTGTCAGACTCTTCATCAAGATCAGGGACTCTTTGCCTCCTAACATCAACCCCTTGAGCCCTAGGAACCATGGGCGGCGGAACTACCACTCGTTGTCCCAATGCCAGTGTAGGTTGCACCCCTAGGGGAACTCGCTCTATGGTGGCCATTCTCCCAATCAAACCTTGAATGGATTGGTTCGATGCTTCGGCCCTGTCCTCTTGGGCCTTCATCCTACTCTCTAGATGCGTGCCTAGGCAATCCATTCGTTCCATGAGGGTCATGACCATCTCTGCCACTGAGGGCTCTCCCGGTGCACGGGACTGGGGGTCCGCCATGGGTTGTGGTGGTGGTGAGTACTGGGTACCTCTACGAGTGGGCATGCAGTGACGTAGAGGTTGGAATGCATTGACTAATGGGAGAGAAAGAACCTAAACCCAAACCAGTATCCAGTACCTAGCGGAGGTATTGGTCGATTGTAGTAACCGAGTTGTGGTGGAATCTCAGTGCCAACCTTTTTACTAAGCTTCTGTCCAGGAATCTCAAAATTCTGGATAGCAGGGTGGAAACCGAGTTGTGGTGGCTCGATAGCGGCACAGACGGAGGCGGCGGTGGCGGCGGTGGTGATCGATTGTAGTAACCAGAGGAAGAGAAGGAGAGAAAGATCACTCAGAAATATTAGGGTTTTGGCTCCAGATCTGATGCAGCAAGAATGAAGAAGAAGAAGGGAGAGGGAGAGAGAGAGAGGGGCGCCTTTGGCTCTCGAGCACAATATGATTTTTCTTCAATTATTCTCTCCAAAAATAATACATGAGACATTAAGTAGTGAACCTTAGACCTAGGACAAATGACCACATATACCATTAGGTCAATGGAGAAGGAAGGGTAAAATGGGGAGGGGATTATTTAATTCCCCCACATGGAGACAAAGAAGGGGGTGCCCCCTTCCATGTTCAACAATTGCTCCTATGCACTATTCCCCCTTGGACCATGGACCAACATATGGGACCCACACCTTGACCCAAATTAAAATACCCTAATTAAATCCTTGGACCTAAATTAAGCCTAAAATTACAAATACACACCAAATACACTAATACAAATACAAATATACTCCAAATACATACGAATATCAAAACTTAATGTGGAGACTCCAGACTGTCCCCCAGCCACAAGGATGTCAGCATCGCCCGTGATGTGCTGCATGTCTAGTATAGGTGGCCTGCTGAGTCGAGTCGATCTCTGGCTCTAGTGTCCGCACCAATTCTCCCCGGGTGGGAGAAGCTCGACCCCATCGAGTAAGGGTCTCGATCACTGTAGTATCGCTCTAGTAGATCTAGATCTAGCTGTTGTAGCTCTGCCCGAGAAATCCAGGTATCCTCGGTCGTGGTTCGACCGCTGCATCGCACTAGGTAGCGCGGGTATGCTCCACTCCTAGTAACGGTCACCTACTCATCTTGATGTGGCACCGCCCTATGATGTATTGGATGCAATGACAACCCTAGGACCTAGACCAGCAAGCATATAATGGAGACCATGGACTCACGCGAACGGTCTTGCTCTCACGACGCACATGATCCCCCGAAGGCGACCGGGCAAAGATGGCGAGGGCCCAAGGAAGAACCCAATCGTTCTAAGGGTCAAGGCTAGCCTAGGCTGACCCCTAAGGGTCTGGGATTCCCAACTAGAGTGGGCGCCGGCATGCCGGGGCGTGGGTTTTGGGGTGGCACTCCCTCGCTTTCACGGTGGGCACACTAGTTGAGGTGTGCGGGTCCGGGCTCTCGATTCACTGTCCGACGGGCATTCAAAACAATACTAGAGCAGCAAAGCCAAATAACCAGCCAAGGGGTAACAGCGCTTATCTGACCGGTGTGAAAATACCGATCCCGTTCGGAGACGTGGGCGAGCAGGGAGGCGAGGGGACGCACCCGCACACTGCGGCGGTGACGCTTGACGTGAAAATGAAAGCGGACTATAGCACTACACCTTGCGTAGGAGGGGGGATCGTGGGGTGGGGGTTAAATGCTTACATCCAAAACTACCTCCACGCAGGGAGGGGCCTTCAGGTCATTAAACCATTTGCCAATCATCAAAACCAATCAGCACAAGTCTACTGCTGGTCAAATCAGAGGAGTCCCAACAACAGGGACCTCGTGCCCCTGGGAAGAGGATGAGCAGAACATAGCATAATCCTCCACTAAAATCTTGATTTTGAATTTTGCTTTTTTTTTGTCCAGATCAGTGGAGAGCATGTGGCAGGAAGCAGAATCTGATGGAGGAGGGGGGAGTGCACGAGGATAGAATGATGGAAAGAGGACATCGAAAAAGGGGTCGAAGGAGGAGAACCACATATTTGATAGATCTGCTAGTGAAGAGGGTGACCACTTGGGCGATAAAGTAATTAGCGGGCGACGCCCACATGGGCATGTAACAATCAAAAGTTTAATCAGCCTCTCAAGCCGAGGTGGATACTGGAACATCAATGGTTTAATAAGAACCAGGGGTGAATGGGGGATAAAATCTAGCTGTTGAAAAATGGAAATCAGATGGGAAGAAGGAAAAGTGGAAACAATGGTCGAGCTCTCCCCCCCTTTCATACGTCGGGCTGGCTTCCTGTGTGAATACTGAACTACCCGCACCTCGGGTCTTCTTGAACCTTCTTTCTTAGCAAACATATTGGCAAAAATCTCTGAACATTCAACGGCATCATCAACCAGCCCCTTTGGCAACAAAGGTGGTCCAGACATGGCACAAGCAGTGCTTTCCTTCTAGTCTTGGCATGGCGGCGTCTTTAGAGTACCGGGCTGTAGTGGCCCTTTGACAAAATATTGATGGTAATCCCACGTCAATGGCCTGGAGTCTCCCAAAATAAACAGTGATGACTCTCGGTAGCCGAGGCCTCTTCTGCTCATTTTTCTGCCCCTTGGGAGGGGCTTAGTCTGCCCCTGTAACTGAGTGCCGAGACCCATGCCTGGCTGGTAGCCTAATTTGAGTATCGTGTGCCATCCTTTGGAGTCTCTAATCATGGACTTGACTTTGACGTTAATTGGTGCAGTGGCAGGCTTGCGTGACGCATATGCCCAGGAAAAATTCAAGTCCATTACAGAAAGGGCCGGCTTATTGCTCGGCCATAGAGTTGACAGAATCTTGTCTGAAATAGCTTCAACAGTTTGCACTGTGGATACACTTTTTACCTTGACCACCTGCCCCAGAAATAGAAATTTGAGGCATTGGTGAGCGATCGAAGGTACAACATGAAGACTATCAATCCACGGACGGCCTAGAATAGCCTTAAACATTAGATCAATATCTAATACATAAAATTCCACGTCCATAGACAATGGCCCTAGCTCTGCTTGGACAATTACCACCCCGTGGCATGCTCTCCAAGAATTATCATAAGTAGCAATGGTTGTTGGAGTTGGCCTTAGCATATCTTCAGAAATATCACAAGCATGGAGAGTGCTGAGCGGACAGACATTTATCGAAGCTCTCATTATAGACACGCCAAAATTGACACTATGTTGAGTAAATTTCATGCCCCAATCGGACTTCTTCACTGATTTAATAGATAGGTTTTTCCTCTTCTTTTATAATTTTCTTGAAAGCCGTGACTATCTTCTGGTCGCATTTTAAGTCACGCCCTGAAGTGAGTCACTATTTCATAATAAACGACTATGCGTGAGGGTGCGTTCCAAACCTTTCCTTTGGTCACTTTCTAAAAAGTGCCCTATGCCCTGTCGTTTCTTAATAAGTCGCGCCTGGACTTCAGGCGTTTTGCTGAATTTTTCGATTCTGAGTCAGAACCAATTCCCCAAGATCGCGCCCCTAAGAGCGGGCGTGAATTAAGAAAAGTGTCTGAAGGTCGATCGTGTTTCACTTTTTTTAAATATGGAAAGGTCTAATCTTCAAGATAAGAAATGGCAGACTCAGGGGCGTTGTTCCAGAATAGCGACTATCTCTAGGGTGCGATTTTAGTTACGTGTCTGAATTGATTTGTACCTTCCCAGATAGAGCCCTTCTATTATTTAACCCCATATCCAGCTTTGGAAGGAGGTCTCTAGCCCATCCTCATTTTAATCCCACTTATCACCCTATAAATACCCCCTCAAAGCTCCTTCGCGCGACAAAACACACAGGATCTGATTGCCATTTTCCCTCTTTTTTTTGTTACCATTACTATTCTGTTTACTATTACTGTTCCCATTGTGGGACCTCTTGTTGTGATGGGACTCGTCATTATTCATTTCTCTTTCTTCTCGCCTATCATGCTTCCGGCTCGACTCCTCTTTCCTGTCTCTAAGTTTCTTGACCTTCTCCAAGGTCCTTTCACATAGATGTGCCTGTTGGACTATCTCTACATACGTACGGATATTTTGAGACCTAAGTTGTTGAATAAAGTAGAGTCTTAAACCGTCCATAAATTGGTTAGCTTTTAAGAATATGTGCTCACCAGATGTGGGGCATAAGGGGCTAGACGAGAGAATTGAAGTTCATATTCTGCCACTGACATCATGCCCTGTCTTAGAGAAAAGAATTCCATAGCCTTTCACTCCTTGACGTGCTCGGAGAAGTATTTGGCTCGGAAGAGAGTAAGAAATCCATTCCAAATATGTGGTGCACCTGCAGGCAGTGCCGGAATAGACTTCCACCAGGTACGGGCGTCTATGTTTAGCTGGAATGTGGCGAGACGGACTTTCTCCTGATTGGTGCATTGCATGACGTCAAATATATGGTTCATCTCATCAATCCAGTTCTCCACTTCGTCTGGGATAGAAGATCCAGAGAATTGAGGGGAATTTAAACTCCAAAAATTACCAGGTAAGCTACCCGCGCCAGCCCTTGCGCCAGCTTGGGCCATAGTTTGCAGGCCCTGAGTAGGACCTGCAACAGTTTGTTGCATTTCATCACAGTTCATACGATGAGCCAATGAGAAATCAAGGTACCTGAGGAGACAGACACTTAGTTATTTTCCATGGAATCGGGGAGATTTACCCTAAGACAATTACTAAATAACTATCTCATCTTGGGTTCTACCCAATTCTCACATGGGTTCCAAATTTCTTCCTAATTCATAAGTATGGGTCCTTAACCTTGGACTTAACCTATGACATGACATTTTTTTCTAGGAATAAGTAAGTCCTGAGACCTAGGCTCTTATACCACTTTAACTGTCATGTCCCGAGCTATGAATACAGCGGAAGGATTCTCAGGAAAAGCAGATAGCTAGTATGGTAAGTCTCTCGCAAGCAAGAAATCAGAGTGCAAGACAATCACACAACAATAATGGCAAAAACAATTGCTCAAACTCCAACTTTTTTTCATAATAATAATCAAAAAGTACATAAGATTTATGACTTCCGACATTCTACTTCACTTGACTCAAGAAAATAGAAAAGTACAATACGACTCGACTAGACACTAAGCAACTAGGGCTTCTCTCATTTCATCAGACCATCAATCTGTCTCGGACCCGCCACTCGCACAATCTGAATCTGATTTAGTAGTATTTCCTGAAAATATTAGAAAGTAGGGTAATGAGCACACTTTCCCAATAGGTATCTTCGCATCAACATGAAGGCAATATTTAAGTAATGAACATTTTAGTTCTAGAATTAAGGAATTACGATAGAACATACGGTGTAAATCAAAGTAACACAAGTAACAAGATAAGATCAAGCGAGCCAAAAGTAAGGATCGCGCAGGTTGGACTTAAGGGCTATTTATAGGGTTTAGCTAGGATTTTGGATTTGAACGATTCTAGAGTCCTAATTAGCGCTTCAAATCAATCTTAATGCATTCTAAAGCCTTCTAACTAGTGGATAGCATCGATCCCAGATGATTTAGATGCCAAAGATCCAAACTTTTCACGTTTCTCTGCCGTTCGTGATCGGACTCTGGTAAGCTGTCTAATTGGGACCGTTTCTAGTCCCAAGCGGTCGCTTGATAGACTGTTTATACGCCCAAGTGGTCGCTCGATAGACCGTTTCTACTCCTGGGGCGCCGAATTTCAATTTCTTTCAAACTCTTCTTATTATTATCTTCTATTTATCCTTATTTAATATATTTATCTCCTTAATTTCGTAAATACCTCAATTTAAGCTTCTAGAATATGGGCTAGATCTTTTTGGGCTTTAATTAGGATCCTATGGCCTATTTAAATGGGCCTAGTCAATTAGTTATTATTTGGACATTCATAATAATTTATTTAACCCAAAATTCATATAGTTTAATGTCTAAATTATATATATATTTAATTAATAAAGTTTCACCTCAAATGCTTTGGCCATCACCTAGCCGTTTGAGGCATGAAGCGACCCCCTGGTTGCCTCACGCCTCTGACTACAAAGAGACTTAATGGATTACTACCTAGACATTCATTGAATCTCGTGAAAGTCGCATGCTCCATTTCCTGTATGATAGATAATGAGAAGTAGGCCTTGAGAAAAGAGACTTGTATAGTTGCCCTTGGTGGACAAGTGGAAGATGTTGATATCTAGGGCTCAACCCATCATTGGGTGCCCACTAGGCTGACCTAGTGCATGGGACGCACAATAGCACCTGCGAGAGTTGCTACAGCCACCCCATGCAATGCCATGTAGGGTCCTATGTGAGTAGGACTGGCAGGCATTGTGGATTGATTGCGAGTGCACTCGCGCATCAAGCAATGTCGGCTCCATCCGCTGCTCTCCTACTCGGAGTAGGAGAGCTGGGGATGAACAGCACACGTAGTAGCACCATGCTAGGAGTCCCTTCTATAAATAGGAGATAGGGGGCCCTGCAGCACACCCACGCAAACAGAGACGCCACTACACTGCCGGAATGCTCCCTCTCTTTTCCTGCGTTCTCTCCCGTCCCTCATCCTCCTTCACACTGCACCTCTTCCACAGATGTGCACCATGTGCATCCTCTCTTCTCGACGTCTTCTTTGTGGGGCACCACTAACATGCCGTGGTCTTGCAGCGTAGAAGTTGATGGGAGGCTCTAGTAGTCTACCTCGATGACCTCCACGTGCAGAAGGGTGTATCTTCCGCACAGCACACTAAACTTATCCCCCGAATCTGTGCATATTGTGTCTAATAATTTTAATTGAACATTGCATGCATACCCCTGTCTTGTCTTCAGATCCTCCCTTCTATTGAAATTTCCTAGTGATGCTATCCAATTTACTCCTTACACTATCCGTGATAGAGGGTGCAGATAAATAGAAATAGGGTGGGGGGTGTTCCTACTCACAAGTCTCCGCAACTGAATTGAGCATAGTGATTTTGCCACAAGAACTTAGATTCGTCCCCTTCCATGCTGCTAGCTTCCTGTGCACGGTCAATATTAAAACCTCTAGTTCATTGTCAATTGCGAATACATTGGTGTTTGGGGGTGGGGGGGGGACGTCCAAATCATAGAAAAATATAACAGAGGACAAAACAGCCTGGAAAGTTAAGTCAAGCAACAGGTGACAACCATGCCGAGAAACATCGGGACTTTACCTCCCCACTGGGATCGATCGCCCCCAGGTACCGGAGTATCGCTGACTGCTTCTCGAATTCGACAGCGATCGTCGCCTCGCTGCACCTCCCCACCACAAACTGCTTGAGCGAACCGAGTTTCCTCGCCGTATCCATCTGATTGGCGAAATCTGCCTCCACCCCCACAACCATGAGATTCGCAACCGCTAGAAAACTCGGAATGGAGGATAAACAGATATAGAGTTCTGTGCACTTGCCGATGAGAGAGAACGATTGCTTAGAGGCGTCGGCGTCCTTCTTCCCGGTGAAGACTCCTTTGATCTTGTCGAACCATCCGGCGCCCTCGAGCCGGCAGCTCGTGGAGGAGATGGCGCGGGCCAGCTGCGGGCGAGGATGCGACGACCGCGGAGCAGCAAAGGCGGCAGAGGAAGAGGAAGCAGCCGCCGTGGCAGAAGAGCGCTGCAGCTGGTGGAAGCTGCCGCGGTTCGTCGAAGGGAACCCGCGGAAACCCATTCGTGTTCTCGATGGTCTTCTTCACGTCGTCTCCGGCTTCTTCCTCGGCGTCGCGGCTTCAGGCGAGTGGAAGAGGGAGCTCGGGGTTTTTCGAGCATCCCGTGTACCGCAGTGACGATTTAACTAAAGGAAAACAGCGTTTTATTGGCTGAAGGGGAGTAACAGGATTGAACCCGAGAGCCGAGACCTCCCCTCCCGGGTGTCCATTCCGCCACCAATCAGGTTGCCCTCGGATGAACAAAATAATGAAAACAAATACATACCCAAAAAAATAAGTTTATTTGACTGTAGCTTATTAGTGACATTGTAGGTGGTGTTTATATCCAAGATACTCCAGGAGCCAGAAGCCTATGAGGCACACGCGACAGAGATGAAGGCTGCCACATATGAGGCCTTCGCTGCCGTCGTCACCTTCACGGAGAAAGACTTGCTGCTCTCCCCTCCATGTCATAATCGCCCACTTTACATGAAAGGAAAAATCAATGGGCATGAAGTAAACCGGATCCTAGTGGACACCGGCGCGACTGTTAACATCATGCCCCTCAAAACATTCAAAACCCTATATCTGACTCCCTACCACCAGAAGGTTCAGGCGGTCAAGATATCCGATTTCAATCAGGACACCGAGGATGTCCTCGGTCGGGTGGATGTCGACTTGGTGCTCGATGATTTCACCTCCAAGGTGACCTTTTACATCATTGACGCTAACACATCCTACCGAGTGTTGCTGGGCAGGCCATGGCTTCATGAAAATTGTGTCATCCCTTCAACTCTCCATCAATGCATCAAATACGCCATGGATGGAGAACAACATACGGTCTTTGTAGACATGTCTCCATTGACTCCAGTCGAGTGTCACCTGGCTGACGCCGCTCTCTACTTCAAGGGAATCAGTCCCTACCCTGTGATTAAGAGCAAGAGCAATGGCTGGCTCTCAGAAGTGGAGGAGGAGGACCTCTTCTCTGTTGACGAAGAAAAGGCCAAGCTTCATCGGCTACGCCTTAACTCTAACTCAACCACAAATCGCCCTAAGAGGCGTAAAGTCAACTTTGAGGCTCACCTCATTAGCCAAACAGTTGACAGAGGCATATGCCTTTCGCCAAACTGCATCCAGCTCGCGTGTGCCTCAGATGAGCACAAGGTCGAGCAGCTCACAACATTTGTCATCACCTACAAACGGCAACTCAGAAGCAAGAAAAAGGCTAATAGGGACAAGCCCATTATTTTCTAAAAAGGGGACATGGCCCCTCCATCCCCACCGGAAGATGACTTCGACTGGTCCAGACAAGCCGACAACACTCCTGAAGCTGTTCAGGTTATGGACGACCTGTCACCCCACATTCAGGAGATGTGCCTTAAGCAGCACATCCCCCAGTGGCGGGCTTCCACACAGCAAAGATACTTCCGCAACTTGTGGACTCCTCCATAGGTTTGGGGGCAACCCCCGTTCTCCTGTAAAGATACAAGGGGGCTCGGCTACGACCAAGACCCAGATTTTTGTGTCTACTACGCGGTCTACATCGTAGGCCCGACACAGCCAGCCAGTGACCCAGCCAGTGTCAGCACCAAATTTGACAGCTCCGGGGATGAGGAAGAGGATTTTTTAATCCAGCTCCCCGTCAGAACCAACACCCCAGTTCAAGAACTCGATGAGGCTTCCCCATCCACCTCGAAGACATTAAGACAGAGGAGGCTTCCGAGGTCTCCCAACAAGCCAAATAGCCCAGTTTGTTAGACTCTCCCCATGAGGAGGGTTTCCAGGGTGAAGACCATGAAGCGTTACCACCCTTAGCAGGCAACTCCAGCCAAGCTTTCGTGGCGCCAGTTGACAGCTATCAGCCTAGCATTGATAGCCTGAGACAATCCCAGTCCGAGCTCAGCAACGACAACCTCCCAGCTCCATTAATTTCAACTGCTGGCTTCGAGGACCCCCGGGTATACGAAGCTGACACTGATGATGAAGACCTCATCGACTTTCAACCCGCTCCTCCCGAGCTGGAGGATGGTGGCCAAGCAACTATCGATGAACTCGTCGAAATTTACTTGGGTGAAAATGAAGCCCCTCAATCGACGTTCGTTAGCTCCCTCCTCACCGAGGCAGAAAGGCAGGACTACAAGCAACTCTTGCTCGAGTGCAAGGACTGCTTCGCCTAGACATACAAGGAGATGCCGGGGTTGGAACCCTCCGTAGCGGAGCACAACCTGGCTATATCTCCCTCAGCTACTCCAGTCAAACAACCCCAGCGGCACATGTGCCACGAGCTGGAACTCTAGGTCTCGGTCGAGGTCGACAAAATGACAGAGGTCGACTTCATCGAGCTGTGCATCTGTCCGATCTGGCTCGCCAACATCGTCCCAGTCAAAAAGAAAAATGGTCAAGTCCACATCTGCATCGACTTTCGTCGCGACCCCTTCCCCAAACTGGGCGAGTTTGGTCTCAACGATCCGCTCGATCATCTGGCGCTGTGCCATGAGATTCTACGGCACTGGCATGTTGGATGGCCGTGGTTGAACTTCGGACAAAGATGTGCCGAACCCAGTTACTATGGGGGTTCAGACAGCTATGGCTGAGGTATTAGCGCCATTTTGCCCTCCTGGCGGGACCGGCGCTTCCGTCGAAGGCCCGGTAGGCGACTGAGGATGGAGGTCACGCTCTTGAAGCAAGTCTTGTAAGAGGGCCTTCAAGTGCTGGTTCTCTTTCATAAGAATCTCGAGAGTCACCTCCTGGACTTCACTAGTTGGAGGATCATTGTTGATCGGCTCCACACTGGCAGGGGCGACACGATCCTCAACGGGAACCTCCTCCGCTCGTGTCGATGTCTAAGGTCCGACAGAGGTGCCGAGATCGCCAACTGGAGCCAGCGGCTGAGTCAGGTGACGCGGCCACCTGAGTTGAGATATAGGCTGGTTCAGATCATCTGCCTGAGCCTCAGGCTGGTGTCCGGTGGCATAACACGTGAACACCCTGACCGCATCATTGAGGAGCTGGACCGTTTGCTTCTTCTGGGAGCGCCTCTTGGGGCGGACGGGTGCCCCCAACCTGTCAAAGATCGAGGTACGTTGCAGGGGAGTCTCTGTTACGGTATCCACCTGAGGAGACCTTGGGGCTGGCTACTGGTGAGGCCCGAAGTGAGCTCGTCTCTGCCTCTGCCTCTTTGGACGAGGGGCGCTGGATGACTGGGCATCATCGTGCAACGCGGTGGAAGGATCAGTCACGTCTTGCTTGGTGCCGCGTCTGAGTGCCCGGAGGGGGTTTCTAAGGTGCGCCCTCCAAACGGCTTGAGCTTCTTCCTGGGTAACCCAGATCCTTCTCAAGTCGGGTCGTTGGCCTCCCTTATTGCTGTCTCTCCGACGGGGCTGGGGAGCTCAGGTATCGAGTAGGTGCTGATGTCTCTGGGCAGCTGCCAGAGCGTCCGCCCTTCTGAGTTCTGCTTTGTCCTCTCGCGTTCACCGCAGGAGGCTAAAGCGATTGGTGGTAGGGACCGTAGAGACGATCCACTCTGGTGGTATAATCGGCTCACCCCCGTCAAGGCGAATCCGCAGATCACCGACGAGGATGGTCTTGTAGGAGTTACTAGTGGCAGTGGCAAGTCGCCTGCCTCTACGGCCTTGGCGATGCTTCTTCTGGGGAGCCAAGGACGATCCCGCTCCAAGGTGGTAGACTGAGAAGACTCGGCATGTGGCTGCTGGCGGCACAAGACCGTCAACCGAAAACACTGGCGTCAGCCCCCAAGATAAGAAGTCTGTAGTGAAGGCCGGTGGCTGGGTGGCTCGAGTGTAAACCCTCACCCGAGCCGATAGAAGTGCTGCAGGTGCTCACGACGACGCACTTGCACCAGAAGCCAATACTGCGGGGGGTGCTGGAATACCGGCGACCCAAGGCTATGAGCCTAGACTGAGAGCTGGTGAGACCAAAAGGTAAGATGAAGAACTTTTGGTCAGCGTTAGGGTCGCTGTGTCCCATAGAGGAAGACCCGTGCTGGGATTCATCGTCATTGAGTTGTGGGGAATGTGCCCCCGTAGCGGAGCTGGGAGGTCCGAGGCCTGACACGGATGACCTATGCCCGGTGTCAACCTTGGGGAACCCCGGGGTTGTGCACCCAATCTGTGTACCGGGAAGCCTCGAACCGGGTGTTGAAGCCCCGGGTGAGGCGATTGCTCTTCAGAGGTTCAGGTTGAGAAACTTGAAAAGGATGCTGGCGAACCCTGCCCTCGGGTTAGGGAACCCATTGTCACGCCCTGAGCCCTTATTTACAGCGGAAGACTCGCTCGGGGAGAACGCGAACAGTAGGCATGTTAAGCCTCTCGCAAGCAAGAAATAACCAGAGCGCAGAACAATCACATATAAGATGCAATCGCACAAGTATTTACTCAAATTCAACTTCTATTTCATTGAAAATCAAATAATCTAATTACAACCACTAATTCATCTCTTATCACATTTGCTAGACTCAATAAATTAGAAAATTACATAGACTCGATAATTTGAAAAAGTTAAAAATCTAAGGAAAATTTAAAAAATCACTCAAATAAGCCAATTTAAGGGTCACACTGGGGTGTTATAAGGTAATATGAGATATACTCATGATGATGTCAATTTTGGGGTGTCTACACTACTGAGGCCAACCCCAACTACTATTGCAGCATATGATAATTCAAGAAGAGCATGTCACGGGGTAGTCACTATTTAGGCTGAGCTTGGGCATCTCATGATGCCCATTGAATTTTATGTGCTGGACATCGACCCTATGCTCAAGGCTATCTTGGGTTGCCCGTGGATTGACAATCTCAGCGCTGTACCATCCACTACTCATTAGTGTCTCAAATTCCCTTTACAAGGGAGGGTGGCCAAGGTAAAAAGTATATCCACAATCCAGCCTGTCAATGCCATCTCAGAGAAAATTTTGCCAACATTATGGCCAAGCAGTCGGCCGATCATCTCAGTGTTAGATCTAGACTTTCCATGGGCCTATGCGCCACGCAAGCCCACCACTGCACCAGTGAATATCAAGGAGAAGCCAAAGATCTGAGATTCAAAGGGCTGGTCCATCATATTAAAGCTGGGCTTTCAACCAGGGAGGGGCCTCAGTGTACAATTATAAGGGCGGACCAAACCGGTCCCCAAAGGTAGGAAGATGAGTAGGAGGGGTCTCGGTTACCGAGAATCCTCATTGTTAATTTTGGGTGATTCGGGACCACTCACCTGGGATTACTGCCAACATTTTGTTAAAGGCCCTCTCCAGCCAGAAACATTAAAAACATCACCATGCCAGCCCGAGAAAGGAAATACAGCTTGTACAGTTGCCAGCCCGCCATTGCTGCCGAAGGGGCCCGTTGACGATATGCTCAATTTCAGTCAGACTTTCGCCAGGTTATTTTATGAAGAAGATTGCTGCGAGAAGAACCAGGAGGTACGGCTTGTGCAGTATGAACCAAAGAAACCAGCTTACCATCCACGGGAAAGGGTGAGCTCGCCTGTTGTTTTTACTTGGTCTCCTTCCCATCTAAAGTCTCTCCTTCAACAGCTAAATTTTGTCCCTCGCTCACCTCCCATGATGATTGATCTGCTAAACTCAGTTCCATTTTTGCATGAGATGCCAACGAAATTCTTGATTATGAATTGTCCATGTGGGCGCTGCCCACCGATTGATTTACCACTCCTTGGTTCTCCTCCTCCAACCCTTTCTTTGATATCTTCTTCCCCTCACTATGCCCGCTTGCCCTTCCTCCTCCTCCATCAAATTCATCTTGCTATATAATTCCCACTGATCTTCAAAAAAAAACATCAATTTTGAAACGAAGATTTCTGTGGAAGATTACGCTATCTTCTGTTCATCCCCTTCCCAGGGGCATGAGGCCCTTGCTTCCCTCCCAGTAGGTTTGCTCTCTCCTAGGTTAGATGTAGGGTCCGTCGAGTCTAGGGAAATAGAGTCTAGGTCTAGAGACGTAGGGTCTTATTCTAGGTCGTCCAACTCATCCTCACCTGAGCCGCGCCCGCTGGCACGTCACTGTAAATCCATTCCTGATAGGTTCTTGCAGGATCTAGCTCAGCGATGTCATGCTCTTTTGAAGTGCCTGAAATTCATAGCCACGGCGATTGTAATTGAAGACTATGAGGAACAAGATGAGGTGTGGAGCGATGACGGATTAGGAGTCTATGAAGTCATGGATGAGAAGGACTCGGTTGATTATGAGGACAGCGGCGTAGATGATACTGCTAACCTATACGCTCAAGGCTTGAAAAGATTTGACGAGCCATCTTCAGCAGTGGATGAACCTACGAAGAAAATAAATCTGGGAACTGAAGAAGACCCCAGGCCTATTATTATTGCCGCTAATCTCCCTCCAGAAGTCGAAGATGACTTAATCAAGGTTCTAAGGAGTATAGCGATTCTTTCGCCTGGTCTTACGAGGACATGCCGGGTCTTGACCCCTCCTTGGTAGAACACCGACTAGTGCTTAAACTAGGGCAATGCCTATCAAACAAAAATTGAGAAGATTTCACCCTTACATGGCCTTGAGGATGAAAGAAGAAGTGGACAAATTGCACAATGGCAGGTTCTTCGAGTCCGAGAGACTCCTGCGCAGACGCTGCTTCCTCGATGCCGCCAGTCGCGATCTCCAGCTTCACCGGCTTGCCGAAGTGCGATTCGAGCTGCAGCGTTGACAGCTTCATCGGCAAAGGTGCGACCAGCGTGAAGCGCAAATGGCCGAACTTGCCCTTGCTGCGGTCGATGCTGATGTTCTTCATACGCGCGTTCTCGAACTCCACTTCGGTCTTCGAGACACCGAACGTGATCTTGCCGGCGCAATCTTTGTAGACCTGATCGAGCGGTAACGTACTGTTGTTCGTCACGACCGGCTTGCCCTTGTCTTTGTTGCCGGCGGTGCCGCTGTAGTCGAAGAACAGATCCGAGGCGCCTTCCTGACCGTACAGTTCGTCGAATTGCTTCGCGGTCAGTTCGATCTCGGTGAATCTCACCACGCGTGCCGGAGTGAGTTCGCCGGCATCGCCGCCTTCATCGCCCTCTTCCGTTTCGAGGCGAACATTGTTGACCTTGAAAGCTTTCGCCATCTTTGCTGCTTTGTTGAACTTCATCGCGATTCCCCTTCTGTTGACTTTGAGACGTTGAACATCGCATGCGAGCGGCAATGCGCTTTCGCATCGTCCTCGCTCTTACCCGAATACAGATGCTTGCGCGGTTCCGGTGACGACGGCGTGTACCACGCGTTGTACCAGCGGCCATGCGCGTTATCGGCCCACTGGATCAGGTAGCGGCCGCACTCGGATTCGGCGTGCGAATCGCTGCGGCGGAAGAAGCGCAGCGGCTCGGGCGCAGCAGGTGGCAGAGAGGTTTGCTCTGCGCTCATGTGTGATCCTTTGCCGCGCGTTCTGCGAGAACGATTTCGTGACCGACGTCGAAGCGTGTCAGCGACTCATGCAGTTCATAGCTCTTGAGCTTCGTGAGCAACGTGCGCACGTCGTCGTGCTCCGGATAGAACACACACGTCACACTCACGACGTCGTTCACGGCGAAGCGCAGAGTGGCGGACACTGTTTGCTTCGGCAGCTTCAGGCAATCGACGAGATCCTTGCCGATGTGATGGCCGCGCACAGCGCTCATCGCTTCGCCTTCTCCCGCGTGCCGCAGATCCAGCACTGCGACACGGAATTTCCACCAATGGTGGTAGTGCGCATCTCGCACTGATGCGGCGGGACGATGATTGCGACTGGCTTTCCATTCGCCACAGCCACGGCCGCGCGAACGTCCGGCGGCAGATCGTCGATGGCGTACTCGATGCGAATGGATTTACTTGTCACGCCGCATCTCCATTGCCAACGAAGTTCACGAACGTCTTGCGCAACCGCACCTGCTGAATCACACGATCCGTCGCTTCACCATCGACGCGAACGACGACCAGATCCTTTTGCAGCAATTGCCGAAGTTCCCCGTGAAACACATGCCGCATGTTGCTCAGGCTGCTGAACTCGATGCGCTCGCCGATGCGGAAGCGGCATGCGCTCACGATGAGGCGCCCTGACGACGTTGCATCCGCTTGGCATGCTGACGCTGATCGTTTTCCCGCTTGATGCGCGCCCATTGCTCGGGATGCACGACTTCCCATGCACGACGCGATTCGCGCATCAGTGCCTTGCCGCGCTCGCTCTGTCGCCACGCACGTATGCCGGCATAGTGGCGCTTTCGGTACTCAGGATCTTCACGCAGTCGCTTGCTGCGAGCAGCCGCGATCACTTCGCGCTTGAGTTCGTAATTCTCGCGACTCTGCTTCCGTCTGCATTCCTTGCACTTGCCCATGTAGCCGTCCGCGTTCGTCTTCACGCGGTAGAACGCGTTGACGGGTTTGCAGTCACCGCAGACGGCGCAGCGAATACGACGGTTCATGCGGGCTGCTCCAGCGACATATCCTCGACCATCACGCGAAAGCCCGGATGATCGCCATCCGCCGGCACCACGACGCCAGTGAACTCCACGCCATGATTCGCACGCATCTTGCCGTCGAGGCCAGGCGCGGCGAACGTCGTGCCCAGGTGGACCCATGGCATGCGCAATTGCGTCGCCGTCAGCCGCTTGTGCCGCAGCACGTAGTCGACCAATTGCTCAGCGATCGATGGACCCAGTCATTCGATTAGCTAGTTCTATTCCGCTGTAACTTGTTTTAACTAGCTATAAAGAGGGCTGCATTGTGAAAAGAGGGGCAGATCTATTCACCCTTCCCCTCTAGATCCGTCATCCACTACTCAACACCACCTTCCCACCTCCTATGAGGTGTGCGCCCCTCTCCTACTTCTTAGGAGAAGTTTTAGTTCCCTCCCTCCTCCTTTCCTATTATATAGGAAATTCAAATGCTTACCTTTTTTAGGATTTCTTTAGGGAAAGTAATTGGGTTTTCCCCCTCCCCCTTATATACTCTTGTATTATTATTGGAAAGGAAGTTAATGAAAAGAAAAAAGATTGCTTGGAAGCAACGTTGGCCACGGCCCTCATCCCTCCTATCCCTAGACGGTGCAACTCCCTCTCCCCATCTCTTTCCCTCTTCCTCTCCCTCTCTAGGGTGTGACTCCCTAGGCTTCTTGCAGGTGTTTTGGCTGTTCCAAAAATAAGGAGGCGACCTCCCCATCTTCCTCCCAAGCCAGGAGATCAGACTTCCAAGAGTTGCTGCAAGCTTGGAGGAAGAACTTGGCTGCCCTGCGCCCCCTTCCCTAGATGTTTGTCTATAGAGTTAGGCCGCAAAAATCAGGTTGGCACCCCATATTCCTGACCTCAAACCCCCTTCACCTCTTCACGACTTTTCTTCATCTGCCTATCCCCTACCTCCCCTGAAAATCTTGCATCCAAATTCGCTCTGTGCGAAAACATCCCTTTAGAGCCCTTTTAGTCGTGCAGACTGCTCCTATGCAGTCCTGCCGCAATAGAGCCAAAATCCCTCCAAAGGGACGACCCCCAATCCATCTCTGAATGCTCTGACATTTTGATCAATGCTTATACACATCCTAAAGCGTCCCAAATAATTTTACTTCAATTTTTAGAGGCTCCTTTCCTTGCTTACCACGTCCACCCTTCAACCCCTCAATTTTGACTACACTAAACTGCAGAATTGAGCCCAGTCTATTTTCACCTCCCACGCTCAGAACCTCCACTTCATGCCACCCCGCCTCTGCTACCCTATCACCCCACGACCCCCAGCTATCCACCAGAGAAAACTCTGCCCTATTTGCCTCCAGGAAGCCTCGATTCCAGCCCTATCTTCCACCCTCTGTCCTGCTGCCAATAGACAATCCAGAAGCGCAGAGGTTTGCTACGAAATTCGTCATGACTTCCACAGTACCCCATTGCAGTCGCCACTCCACCGGCATCCCTGGGACATCCCCAGCAGCGTCCATGCTGAATTTCATGACCAACAGACAAGTGGAAGGTCACATTCCAGGCTCTTCTTCTAGCTGCCCACCTGCTCCAGTGCAGACTGGCCAGTAGTCTGCCTGCCTTTTGGCGACTCTGACAAGACGATTGGCTGACTTCCTTGACTCCCAACTACTTCCAGAGTGGTCAACATCCGTTGCTGCCCGCCACCAGGGGCCATTGCTCCATCTTGGATGCCCAGGGCTCGCCTTCCTTGCTGCTGACTCCAGGCTGACCCGTGGTTGCAGCTTCGTCTGACCAGTTCCCAGCGGTACCGTGGGCGACGAGCTTCACAGACCTGGGGCCCATTACCCCACTTCGCACGACCCCTAGACCTCGCTGTGTAGCCTTTTACCTCTCAGAGAGGAGTGGGCTTTTGTTTGGGTTCTACTTCATTTAGCTCTTGTACTAGGTGCTTGTGTGATTTGGCTGGGCGTCATCCCCACGCCCTGAGCGTGGAGGTACGCGTTCACGTCCTTGCTTGGTCTCTCTTGCTAGTTTAGTATGCTCTTTAGTGCCGCTTCTTGTGCATTGTAGGATTCTAGCTCATTTACATTTATATCACTGCCATGGTGAGAGAGCGTGACCGTCCCGTGCTTCAATCCGAGCACGTGTGTGAATTGCCTACCCTAGACTCTGTCGGTTCCTCAACCGTAAGAATCGACACGCTTCCCTCTCTTGGGGACAATTGCAAGCTTGAGTTGCTTGTTAGTTGGCGTAGTTACCCTCTTGGAGTCTTAGGTGTCAAGTTTAAGCTACTTAATCTATCGTTTTGTTGCTAGTTTAGTTGTCCCATTAGTCATGTCCTCATTTAGAGTCCTGGCTTGCATAGCATTCCGCATCATGGGGTATATGCACCCACAAGGTGTTCGGAGAAATGCCTGGCACATGCGTGTGAGCCGTATATACGTACTGCAGGCCTCCAAACCTTGTGGTTGACTTGGTTAGGTCTCCCTTTGACTTGGTTAGGTCTCCCTTTGACGTTGTTGGGTGCCATGTGGCATGGCTTATAGTCGGGGCGCCCTCGGGGTGGCCCGGGTGGCCGTGTGGAACGTGGGAAACTCCCGCAACTAAGCGATCGGGAGTAATCCCAATCAATTGTTGATGTCACCATAGGTTATGGCTAGCTGGTTGGGACCCGTAGTGGGGCGACGAGTCATAGGAGGGGCTAGGTAGCCTATGCCTTAAAGGTGCTCGTGGAAATTTTCGAACCCTTATTCCTTAATATTTTTGCTAGGAAATTATCTGGGTACAACAAATGCCCCCCACAGGACGTGCGTCGGAGGTGGAGATGAGGGCGTACTTTCCATGAGCTCCTCATTCTGGGTTGTTGTAGTTGTATTTTGACACTTTATGTGCCTTTCTTTTGTCGTGTTGTATATGTTGACCTTTTGGTGTGTTAACCATTTTTGTGTATTTTGCCTTGCAGCTATGGCAAGATGTGGCAGAGACGAGTGAGTCTCGAGGCCTATGGCCTGGGAGGAGGATTACTGGGTGAGGAGGACTGAGTGGCCCAAGCCTCCTCTAGGCCCGCCAGTCATTACTACAGCTAGCGTGGACCAGCTTGACTTAGGGTGCATGCTAGTGGCTGAGGGCCCCGTCGGAGAGGGGGCAAGCGGAGCTTGGACCGTGGAGATGGCCCGGATTTCAGAGGCAGGCGAGATCTACACTTACGACCACAGTGGAGGCCATCCGGTGGAGTTCCCACTGGACCACCACCTGTTCGAGTTTATCAGGAGCTGCATTCCGTCCGGCATGGAGGAGGGTGACTCCCAAGTCGCTGGAGCATGCCACCGACTGGAGCGGGTGATCTTAGTGGGTAGGGACAGCCTGCATGGGGTCGCTCTCTGGGGCTTCTCGAGTTTTTCTGTAGACTACTGGTGGCAGTGCTAGTTCCCCAGTGCTGAGTGCCTGGGTTTCTTCTATAGGGCAGACCAGTTCGGGGTCCGAGTCAGAGAGATGGGTCCCGCTTCTTGGGACTTGCATGGCCATTATCGGACAGAGACAGAGGGCACTGCGGGGCTGGTGCTAGAGCCGTCAGGGCTGCAACATGCTGGAGAGGGCTATGGCGACCACAACCTTCTGGATGGGATTCTGCGACAGACTGTTGTCAGCTGGTATGATCGCTGGGCGGTGATCCCTTCGCACAGATACTGTCAGGGAGCTGCTGAGTGGCTGATGGGGAACGTGCACCACTACCGGGTGCTACTGGGCAGGGCCAACATCAGATATGTCATGAACGCAGCATTGTAGGGGTACCCCTGTTATACGGGGTTGCTATAGGCACTGGTAGAGCGTTTCAACTGCCGGTGGAACACGGTGGTGACGGCTGGGGGAGAGACTTCACTAGACTTGTGGTCTCTATTTAGGATTTCTGGGCTACCGATCAGTGGCGAAGGGTATGAGGAGGTAGTGTTGGATGACCTCTATCACAGCCACACAGACGGGCAAGGACGATACCGAGTTTTGCATAGCTACCGATATCTGCTGAAGACCTGGAGGGACTTAGCCCTGGCTGGGAGAGAGCAAGCTACACAGACTCCCAGGGTGTCGCTGAAAGTGTGAGTCCGCCACTTCTACAATGGACCCTTCCATTTTTATCAGGAGTTTGTGAGAGACCAAACTCCTTGGGATGAGTCCACCAAGGTCGAACTTCAGTTTCAGACGTCCTCGTGGTACATCTACGCGCCACGGGAGGGGTGGAACCCCCACGGGCTACCGAACGTGATGCACCTAGCTGCTTACTTGGCGTAATCGCTGGCGATTATTGGCCCAGACAGACGCACAGACAAGAAGGGGGATTGAATTGTCCCCCAAACGAAATAGCAGATTTAAAAATTAATTACTGATTTACAGAGACTGATGAAAACTAAATGATATAAGAATGAAATCATTCTCTCAATCTCGATTAGCACACATGATCAAGATAGAAATAGAAGCAAGCAAACAAACACCACAATGCAGGAGGAATTTTTAGGTGGTTCGGGACCACGATGTACTCCCTACATCCACCCCTCACCAAACCCAGTGAGGCTTCACTCGCTTCGCAAGAAGCACACGGAGTAGAAACTCCAACACACACGGAGACTTCGTCTCCACAATGATCCAACTGAGGAATCAAACAACACACACACAAGCTGCGCCAATCGCAGTAATATCCACACGACTGTATGTAAACGGTCCACCCACAATGTATTCTCAAGTTCAGAAAATGAAGAAATATAGTCAATATAGCTCAACCTAGAATGTAAACAATGAAGAGCAACATAGATAGATGATGGAAGGTTGTAGAATGTTTCCCCTTGAGCTCCATAAGACATTTGAAGAAGGTTCATCGAGGTCTAGGTCGGAGGGAAGTCGGACGGCATCGATTTGAGCATCTCCTTGATCCTCTCTTCAAGCCGCTCCACTTTATCTTCTACCACGAGCCCCACAGGGTCCAAAATATGGCATGCAGAATGAGCCACCAAATCGTCCGGTCACTCCTAAGGGGCCAAGGCCTACCCCAATTCTCCAACAAAGAGTAAGCCTCACAAAACAAGTTGATGCCACCACTGGTCCTCCTAGACCATACCTCCTGTGAGAAAGGGAGGTGGTCCAAGGTCTCAAAATCCTAACCACATAGGCAGCAGAGTGGGTCAATGCCAGGGAGGAAATGAAGCAATTTGTCCCTGATCGGCATTTTCTCAAGTGAGATCCTCCACACAAGAATCTTCACCTTCAGCAGGATCTTCGAATTCCACACCTGTTTATAAAGGTTGTGGCGAAGGCCACGATCAAAAATGATCCCATAGGTTGATCTCACGAAAAAGACTCCAATCTTCTCCCACCTCCAAACCCAAAGATCCTCTGCATCAGGCTGAGGGTGGTATGGGAGGAGGAAGGAAAGCAACTCCTAAAGCAGCAGCATCTCCTCAAAGAAGAGATTCCCCCTGAACGTCGGCGCCCAAGAACCCCCAGGGAGGAGGGGGTCAAAGGCCTAGGAGACAGAACAAAGAGGATGCATTGCGATCTCAAAAAGACTCGGGAACAGCGTGGCTAGGGAGGCCTCCCCGCACCACCTATCCTTCCAGAAGAGACTAATGTCTCCTCTCCCCAGGCGAACCCAAACTCCAGAAGAGAGCACGTCCCTACACTAGAGGATCTCTCTACAGAGAAGTCCTATAAAGGGGAGATGGTGCTAAGTCCCACACTCTCCTCCTGACAAAGTATCTTTGTCTGATTAGTTGTGCCCACAATTCCTCCTCTCCAAACCCCAACCTTCAAAGCCATTTATATAAGAGAACCAAGTTGAATTGTCTGACCTACTTGAGCCCAAGCCCACCTTGTGCCTTGCTAGTACATACTTGGTCCTACACTATATCATGCCAACCCCGATAGCCCCCACCACTACCGTGCCAGAAGAAACGACGCTGGATAGAGTTTAGCTTCCTCCCCACAGACTTGGAAATTCGGAACATGGAAAGGAAATAAGTAGGGTGGCTATCCAAAATCGATATGCATAACACCAATCTCCCCTCATAAGATAAAGCTCTAGCCTTCCACCCTACCAGCTTGGACTCACACTTTTGAATGATGGGAAGCCAATCAGCACACCGAAGAGCACCAGGTGTAAGAGAGAGTCCCAAGTAGAAAAATGGGAACTCACCGATCTTACCATCTAGCACGCGAGCCGCCCTAGAGATCTCCATGTCCTCCAAATTCACCCCCACCATAAGGCCTGCTTTGTTATTTGAATAGCAGGACGGGGATGGCATATTCGCTAGTCACCCCATCAGTTTCCCACTTATTCACCAATACATGCCTTACCCCCCTTTGATAGGGCCACCCCGCTAATCAGGTTTCCACGTACAAATGGCTAGTTTTGGTCAATAAACAATAGGATGGGGGAGGGTCGAATGGCTTATTCGCGAGAATGGCCCACCCAACTTTGTTCTGCCCTATTATCAAAGAGGGCTTGAGAGTTTTGTGAAAGTTAACTTTGAGATCATTGACCTTCTCCAGAAGCTCCAACAGAAGTCTAGCCATATAAAACTACTGCTCCCCAGCCGCCAGGAACAAAATGGTGTCGTCGGCATACGGCAAATGTGTGACAGGAGGAGCCCCTTTGCCTGCATGGAAGCCTGTGATCAAACCAGCTGCCTCAGCTCTGAGCCAAACCCTGCTCAACACACTGGCCACAAGAATAAAGAGAAGAGGAGACAAAAAGGTCTCCTTGGCAAAGATACACTCATGTGCCACCAGGAAGTTATCCAAAATATGCCTGCCTCTAATAAAAGCTCCTTGGAAATGATTGGCCAGTTTGTCCATCACAGTGACTAACCTCCCTGCAAGCACCTTAGTGATGATTTTATACGTGCCATTCAGAAGGCTGATAGGCCTGAAATCCCTAAAGTCTTGCGCACCAAACTTCTTAGGGATGAGTACTAGAAGGGTTTTATTAATACCTCCCAAGTAAGTCCTGTCCTCCTAAAACTCTCTCACAGCTGCAAGGTCGCCCTTGATGATGCGCTATGCTTCGAAGATTTCTTAATTGTATAAATAAGCAAAGTGCAATTCCTTTCCGTACGTTGGTACATTAAACTTCCCAACGCGCATGGGGGAGGAAGATTGAGAAATAAAAGGCCGCGAACATTACTTAGTATGCTACAGAGGGATCCGAAGGGATCCCCTCAGTGTACACTAGAAGGAAGAAGCTCTTCCTCTTCTTCTTCGTCGTCGTCGAGCTCACAATATATACACATTACAGGAACTCGGGACCATTAAAAGCTCTCAATCTACTCGACCTCAGCAGTAAACGAAGGTGAAGTCGTCGTATTGTAGTCCGGGCATGTCCTCGAACCGGAACGAGTCCCCGGTGAATTCGACGCCCAGGAACCCCGACGCGACGTCGATGGACGCCACGCTGGAGATACCCATAACGGGCGTGTCCTCCAGCGGCGTCAGCTCCGGCAGCATGAGGTACTCCGGAGAGGAGGAGGAGTTGCGGCTCACGACGTCGTCCTCGGCCGCCCGCTTCGTCTGGGGGAAGGGAGCCGCCGGCAGGAGGCCGCGGGGGTCCAGCTGCGCCGGCGTCCCGAATGTGATCGCGAATGGCGGCTCTCTTCCCTCGGGCTGGGGCGGTGCCGCTGGCTTCTGGCAGGTGTGCTGGCCCAAGTAAGTGATGAGGAACATGGAGGGGTCCTCCTCGGACTTCTGCACTTGCCGAGCCGCCTGGCAGCCCTGGTCATGCTTGTGGCTGCATCTGAAGTAGCACCTGCAAAAGCCATACAGAAGAAGAGGCTTAGCTGCTTTGGTTTAGTATTCTTCACATGGACATCCAAGAACTTCTTTACGGAATAGTTGCACTTTTTCTTGTCCTAATGTGCAACTTTGTTTTAGTGGATGAAAGATGATTCAAAGATGTATAAGAGACTGTAACTTGCTACTATTGTTGGAGTGCAACTTTCTTTGTCCTCATTTGTCTACTGTTGGAGTCCAGATTTCAAGCATTCAACAGAGTTTGGATGCTCTTATGTTAACATGAGCGTGTGTTCATATGTCCTCCCCAACCTAGCTAGGTGCCCATTAATCCATCTTGTAATCTTCTTTTCTCTTCATATCCCTGTCCTATGGATTCTGTTTATGGAGAAGGAGAGGGGACAACCTTGGATGCTTGGAGTCCCGGATCTCTTTCTGCCCATACTTTCTCCAAGTGTGGCCGTCCTCGAGCGTCTTCGACGCCACCTTCGACGTCCATGCGTATGGTGGTGACCTGCAAGGAAGGAGCAAGACAACGACAATGAGAAGGTCAGGGATGGTTTTGCCGTTTCGCAGACAGAGACAGCTCTCCCACTGCCAAGATTGGCTAAGCCCCCACCACGGACTATCAATTGATCAAATTACCCCCACCATCTCTTACAATAATTACGGTGGGGGAGGGGAGGGGAGGGGAGGGAAGGGAAGAGAAGGGAAGGGAAGGGAGGAAGAGGTGTTGTTGACCTCCGGGCCTGTCCCCTCCTCCGCGCGCTGGCCGGCCGGGCTTTCCTCCCCCAGGTGGAGCCGTCGCTGCTCCCGTGGTCGGACCACCGCGGGGTGTCCGAAGCGGCCGACGGCTCGCCGGAGTCCAGCGCAGAGAGTGCCGTGGAGAAAGAATCCAGCACCTGCTCGGCCAGGCCCTCGGCGTCCTCCACGGCGCCGTGCTGCCCGGCGTCCCCCCGCAGGAGGGCCACCAGCTGGGCAGCGAGTTCGCGGCCCCTACGCACGCCCCCGATCGCCGCGTTGAGGTCGGACGGAGGCGGACTCTTCGCTTCGGGAATCGCCATTATTTGCATCTCTCTCTGTCTCTCTCTCTCACACACACTAGATCTCTTCCTCCTCCAGCCTTGCCGCCCCCACGTCCACCCCTAACCAGCTCCCGGTCACCTCCTTAGCCGCAGCTCCCGGTCACCTCCTGCGTGTGCGGGGAAAAGGGTGGGGGGCTCTGCTATCCCTTTTATGTGGTGCCGTGGGCAGAAGGATCCCTGGAAACCTCGACTAGGAAACACGGAAGAAGCACGGCGGCGGGCACCTACCACCGCAAGTGGACAAAATCGTCACCTTGATGGCAAGAACACGATGGTACATGATGACGATCCATCCGAGCTTCGAAAAATGTGGAGGGGGTAAATGATGCCCCCATCATTGGACCTTATGCACTCAAAATGACGTAATTCCCTTAACCTAGACTCTTAATGACCCATTATCCAAATGGCCCTCAAATGGCCTACAAAAAGGAATCTAGAATAAACATATTGAAAGTCTCCAGGCTCCAGTCTAATCCTCCAAGCAATCTCCAAGCTATAAAGAAGCTTGCGAGTCCCGAACAGTGCTACGCGACTTGTAGTGTCGCTCTGTTGCATTGCGCCGATCTCTAGCTCTGGTGTCCTCACCACTCACTCTAGTGCTCCGAGCTGCTCGGTTGAGGGTCGATCCACGCTCGCTTCTACAACTGCAGCAAGTCACCAACGGCGCAACCTACAGTCCACGTCCCCTGGCAGCAATAAGCTAAGGATGACAGCCGCAAGGCTTTCAGGTATTAAAAAAAATATAAAAATAGGACTAAAAATAGAGATGCCCCGGCGGACCCAGTCACTCTCTCTTCATGAGGCAGTGGCTGGGGGCAAGAAGGTCACAAACCCAGCTGAGGTGAAAACTCACGAGAGAGTCTCAGGTAAAATCGGGTTACCCCTCGGTGTGAAAACCCGTAAGGGCGTACCGAAAAAAGTAAAAGGGGGCCAGCTCTAGCGAGAACCCAAAAGGGCGGTAGAGCTGGTAAAGAGAAGAAAAAAACTCTCTCTTCCTCCACCCCTCACTGATGAACGCCGTCAACCCTAACATCTCTCCGACGGTGACCATAGCATCGCTCCACAATAATAGTGGCCGCCACTACCTCGCGAGTTGGCCATACCACCTCTCAGACCCAGCATCGACTACAATGCCTTTATAGGCCAGCTGCTCAGCTCCAATCCCAGCTCTCAGTCCTAGCATCAGCTACAATGCCTCTATAGGCCAGTTGCTCAGCTCCAGTCCCAGTTCCCAGTCCCACCATCGGCTACAATGCCTCCCCAGGCCAACCATCCCAGCTCCCAGTCCCAACATCGGCTACAACACCTCTATAGGCCAGTCGCCCAGTTCCGATCCCAGTTTCCAATTCCAGCACCGGCTACAACGCCTCCACAGGCCAGCCGCCCAGCTCTAACGCCGATTCCCAGATCCAGCTCATTGGCCACAATGCCTTCATAGGCTAGCCATCTAGTCCTAGTTCTAGTCCCCAGCTCTAGTTGCAATTCCAGTTCTAACACTAGTCTTAGCCCCAGACCCGGCTGTAATCTCTAGTCCTTACTCTAATCTTAATTCTTAGCCACTATGCCTCCTGAGGCCATTCGGTCGGTGCGGCCCCAGTTTCTTAGGCTAACGTGAATCATATTTCCAGCTAACAACATGACGCTAGTCAATAAGTGCCCTGTCATTGGTATACAACTGACACACTCCAGAATCACCTCCGTGACCCTAACCGCGTAGACCACCACATCCCCATGGGTCTACGCCGACCTCACACAACATGGGCTTTCACCCTTCAAGGGACTGACCCCCAATACTCAGTCATTCTCCCCATCTCTCAGTACCCAGCACTCAGCTCCCAGTATTCAATATCCAGTTACACCATCCTCTATACCCAATCCCCTATTTCAATGCCCGAAATTAGGAAAGCCCAGTCCTTTGTCCCTCACACCAGTATGCAATAAAAGAACCAAGTACGACTCATAGTAAAGTGGTCGTTGGTCTATGCACCCAACCCTGTTCCATAAAAGGGGAAGTGGGACAACTCAGTAGATAACAACACCAAAATCTAGAGTTTGTCATTGATACTCTGTGAAAAGGAGCCCAAGACATGCCCTTGGGATAACAAAAGGCATACATTCTGGATAGCACAAAAGAGAATAAAAAGGGGCGATACAATCAAATCCCAGGCTCGCTCCCCTCCAGTGTCGCCAGGCGAGACTCAGTAGCTGCAAGCTCTGCCTCCAAGGTCGACACAAGCTGTATGCTAGTCTCGGTCATGGTCTCAGCAGCCCGCCACTCAGCTCTAGCGAGCTCCACGGCTCGCAACTGCTCCTCCAAGGCCTTCTGCAAGGCCTCAGCCCTAGTTTATAAGGACACTTGGCATTATTTCATCATTCAAAAGTCATTACTCCACACATCATGATGTGGGGGTTCAACAACATGTATATAATGATGGCTCCCTTGAGTTGGCACGGGGAGGCCCTTCTTGGAGTTTGAAACGTCACGACGCTTCCTGCCAGGATCGCTGGGGTATATAAATATGTCGTATGCTGCGTCCCACGTCTCTTCAATTTAGGGCTTTTCCCTTCATCGCATTCACATTTTGAGAGAGTCCATACGCCGCGAGAGTGACCAGAGGGAGCGGAGAATCGCAGAGGCTTTTACGGAGTTGGCAGAGAACACGACAGTGGCGATCCATCAGCTTCCTCCTACCCCTGAGTCTTCTGACTCCGCTATTCCCTCCTCTCCTTCTTGTTCTTCTCATTCCTCCATGGCGGAGCATGACGTCAAGGTTGAGATCTAGGAGCCTGAGCAGAGCGTAGGGAGTTCAGCGCTGACGTCTGGCCATTCTTTGTGCAGTGAGTTGGGTGAGGCCGAGGTGAAAGAAATCAAGGTCCGCTACAAGTTGTCATGGCAGTATTATTTTTCTCTGGCCAAACCCCACGAGTCCAGCCCGAATACACATTTGGGCCTTTTCTGCATTTTTTGTTTGGCTTGGAAGTGTGATTTTCATCTTCTTCTCCACCCCTTTATTGAGCAGTTGCTGAAATTCTACCAACTGGCTCCTATCCAGTTGGTTTCCAATTCACATACCTTCATCTTCTCCTTCATCTTCATCTGCCACTCGTGTGGCCTCGCCACTTCTTTAGACCTCTTTCACGTCTTCTTTGAGCTGAAGGAGCAAACCCATGCCCGGAAGGGTTTCTTCTATCTTCAAGCGAGGAGATGAAGAAGTTGTGTGACCCTCTTCCCTCGGGATTCCTCGCACAAGGGGTGAAAAACCCAATTTTTCTGGGTAGGGTCTAGCAATGGTGCTACCAGCTGGGGCTTCCCTAACAAGTCGAATTTCCAGCCGGTATTCCCCCTGAAGCAACCGGTGATCTCCTCAGAGCTGGAGGAGGAGATTAGAATTCTTTAGGAGAATCGTTAATCGACTATTGAGTTGATGACTCTAGCCAACATTGATGATTATCTTCGCCGCGCACTGTCCCCCAGCAGTAAGGACCTTAGGGCTCCACTCTTACATTTTCTTATTTTGGTTGGTCAAACCTTCGCTAATGGCTTGTCTCTTGATGGGCAGAAACGAGGCGCGGTGATGATGAGAAGCGACCATCAGAGCAGGAGGTCATCGAGCTAAAGGAGGCGATTATTCCGAGCATGCCTCGAGCTTCTGTGGATGCACTTTTTGACATGATCTCTTTCATTTGTTTCTTTGGTCGATTTATTATATGGGTGTATTTGTTTATTAAGTCCGTGGGCATGCTAATCACAAAGTGATGATCTATTCGGGCTTCGTGGAAGCCCTGGTGCGCCATCTGACTGATCAAACGATTGTGTCGTTCATGTTGGGACCAAAACTTGCTATGCCGTAAAGGCCACAGTGTCATTTACATCTCCCCGGAGGGGAGAATACCCTTGATTAATCGCCGGGAGAAAAGGGCCCTGCGGCCTAAAAAGCTATAGATGAGATGAGACTGAGAAAGTCTGCAATTGTACTTAAAAGATCCCATGCTACTGGGGTGAATGCTAAGATTATGTCGGTCACTCATGGACCATTGCATGTCCGGACAGAAGTCTATATTGAAGATGCGATGAAAACGGAGATAAACTCGTGCAGATGCCTGCCGAAAACACGGCAAGTTTAATGTTTAACCCGAGAGTGGGTCAGATGTCAAAGAGATATTAGCCCGAGCAAGGCCGACTCATGACCATATCGAGGAATGACCCCCAAGATTCATGATCGGCCTGTGGGGCAGCATTGATGTTCCCTCCACAGGGCCCGAGGGGAGAGGAGATCTCCGAGATATTCACCAATGTGTGCAAATTCTTATTATCACCATCATTATTAGTATTTATTTATTTATATTTTTTATTAGTTCTGATGCCGCTTGAGTGAGAGCTTTATTCTTTTTTCTTCTATGTTCCTTAATATTTCTTTGT
>JANBPO010001697.1:0-10395 GCA_024336825.1 Amorphophallus titanum | reverse complement strand
TGAAAGAACACACTGGAAGTGAGAAAAGTCAGCAGCAATTATGACAATATCCATCAAAGAAAATCATACCAATTGGGGCGTCACTAATAGCTCCCCTACTTGAAAATGGCGGGGAGGCACCCGAAACAGGGTTATAATCGTCTACAAAATCCCAATCTTGCAGCTCACCATCATCATCCCCTCCTACATCCAAAGAAGTGTTTTCATTAATTGAAGGAAGACCTTTTCCTTTATCCATGGCCGAAGAAGCTGAAAATGAAAAGCATTAGTAATGGTCTTGGATGCTAAAAGTCCCTTTAGGGTTATTAAGAGCAAAGAGGCAGAAATCACCTTGTGACCGCCCATGTGGTGTTGCCTCCTTGGAGCGAGAGCGAGAAGCCTTCCGGCTTGAACTCTCACCCTTGGTTGACCAGGATCTTTTTAAGACAGAGAAGGCCCTTTTCCCCTTGCTCAGCACACTTTGTGGAACAAAACTTGCTGCAAAGAGAGATGAAATAATGAGAGATATAAATCGGACATAAGCAAAGATAAGTCAAGATTATCCAAGTACCAAAGAGGAAAAAAATGAGCGATGAGAAAGTCAAATATACCTTCTGGACCCGGTGAAAAAGTAGGCTGCAGTACTACTCGCTCAGGTGGGAGGCCAACCACCTTCCCTGCACGTGTGATAGCGTCCCACAACTCTTGCAAGGTCTTCCCATTTTCAATTAAAGAAATATGCTCAAGTGGGCCAATCTGAATGATGGGGCTGATCAAGTGATTCTCCCATTGTGGCCATAGCTCATTATGAAGCCCCTCTGCTGCAAGCTCAGTATCCTTGGTGACATTAGGAGCATAGCCACACTCTAATAGGAAATGTGGCCACCAAAAATACACCTTTTGATCTTTAAAATTTTTGCTCTACTTGGAAGAATCTTCAGCTGGGCGCCCTAAGGGCTTGATTGCCCATTATGGGGCCGCCAATCTACAGTGACGGGACCATTCTTGGCCTACCATTGAGAGAGAAAGTCTCTCACGGCCCGAGCAACTCTGGGGAACTGACTATAAATAAAAGAATTATCAATCATCAAAGGCGGCGGGTCTGTCCTTGCCAGGCGTGCTTCCTCGGCTTTTTTCAGCTTTTGTGGGGGCTGCCTAAAACACCATTTGGCATAATACATATCAATCTGGCCAATCCGCCTACTGTCTGGGAGGGTGCACTACTGCTGTGGCACCCCCCCTGAAGAAATAGTCCCACCAGCTCCCCGCAACTAAGTGGGTGTCATGGCTTCTACGTATTCTCCCCTCCAAGCCGAAATCCGTATCGGGAGGAATGGACTGTCATAACCGAAATTCCGCGTGAAGCGGTGGGGATAATAAGGCTCTAGGAAAGTCGTGTTGCCCTTTCTGAATACAAGGACACTAGGGCGGATACAGTAGAGCCACTTCTCATAGAAAACAAGGTTGCGAGAAGAGTGGTGGGGAAGACCATAAAAGGTCCCGTCCGCGTCCTCAATGACAAGCGGTCGAAAACCATATGGGCTATGAGCCAGCTGTAGCCCCTCCTCCCCCTGAGTGGGGACATAAGACAGAAGCCTGCGTGCACTTGTCAAATGCTCTAGTGGACTCTATGATGCACGATTCCAGAACAAGAAGAGTAGTGGCGCTATTGGATTCTCCATAGTCACACTTTGACATAATGAAGGTAACAAAAGGCCAGCCAAGGCACTCAAATAGTGAGTAGCCATGAATACACCCATCTCTGGGAGAACTATGAGAAGTCAAATTCCCCAAACCATGATAAATGTTACATAAAGTTGCTAGAGCAAGGGCCAATCTATGACCATTCGCAAGAAGACATGCAGGATATATAAGTTCAGGCCTCACCATGCCCTCTTCACCATGAGGTACAACGAAGGTAGTTAGCCAATAAACAAGATAAGCTGCCAAATAGACTTGATCTGATAGCCTTCGGGGGTTCCACCCCTCATCTTCCGGCGCTGCAAGATGCCGTCTGTTCTCTTGAGAATGTAGAATAAGCTGATGATACTGATTCAGGACTTTGTCATCCTCAACAAAACATTCATAGAAGCAAAAGAGAGCCAGTGACGCCAACTCTAAATGGTTGCGAGAAGATAGAAAATAATGCAACCCGAGGTGGTCTAGTCCCCACCCATCAGCATATTTGAAAGAGAGAAGAAGAGGCTGGCCTAAAATGAATTCACTTGGGCCACCTACTGAAAGCCCGTGAGAGCGAAGTAGTGCAAACAACCAGGGGGAATTGCTGTAGAGTCCATCTCACCGATCTTCCCCTTTGATGAATGTTCTGTAAGGATAGAGGCTGTCGATCTCGGGATGCCATTCAGCTATGGAAGGGATAGGCTCCTCCACTGGCAAGGGAAGCTGCTGGAGAACTACCCATTCACTGTTCACGTGGCACAGCCCTTGAAGTGTCTTCATGAAGACATCCTTGCTGATCTCGGGCAATCTCGGCTCCGCCCTGGGCGAGCGTCGCTTCGTGACTTTTCGAGCCTCTAAATAAGCCATCACTTTAGTATTGGTCCAAGATTACAGCTTCTTCAAGTAAGCAGGATCAATGTCTAAGGCTGGCTCTAGCTGAGATTCCAGGAACTTGCGCGCTGCAATGGCCCAGCACTCCTGGTGGAAGTTTCTATAAAATCCCGTTCGCACATTCCACCATTTAATATATTCCGGAGTGACACGAGAGAAACGAGCAGGAGCTGGAACCCTGAATGAAGCCTCCTCTCGGTGGTGAAAGAAATCTCGCCATGCACGAGCCTCGTCATTGGCCACCTGGCCGGCTCTATGCATATTTGGCAGCGTGAACTGTGTGGAAGAAGGAGGAATGTGCTGATCATAGCCAAAATTATGACTGAATAGGAAGGGATAATACGACTTCAGCCACAAGATGTCACTCTTTCAGAAAACTAGGATGCTCGGTCTGATCGCTAGAGCCCAATCAACCAACTCCTGTTCCAGAACTGGCCTCGTACATTTGGCACCGGAGAGGGGATGAATATATTCTTCTATCCCAGAGAGACGGCATCCTCGCATCTTGTTCACGAGTGGGCTGGAGTGGGATGCTAAGCTCTAGAAGTGTAGAATTCTAGGCGTGTCCATTGGAACCTTAGTCAGCTTTCCCCTGATGGCAAAGAGCTACTCTGCTGGCCGCGATAGCTCGGCACTAGCAAATTCTATCATCCTCGGGACAAGCTGCGATGGTTGCAGCCCACGGGGAGCAGCTTCCGAGAATAATGTACACACCCAGGCATTGAAGAAGTGTAGCGGACCAACCGTCTGCAAATTCCTGGGGAGACGAGTCTGGTGCAAGTCTTCGAACATCTTGTAGATAAGGCATAAAGCCATTGGGCAGAGGGAGAGCTTCGTACCCCAAGCCATCAAACAAGCGGGGTAAATGACTTTAGCTCTGATCATGCTCTCATCGCCTTACGGGAGAGCAAAGGAACAAATCCAATAAGTCAGGTATGCAGCACAGTGCGTGACTGCATCAACACCAGCAGGGTTCGGGCCTCCCTGCTACCCTCCATCAGAGCTGGTAAAAAAGTAGCTTGTCACCAGACTCTCTTCTTCTACTTCAGGGCAGTTGGTGCTACTGTAGGGAAGACCTCGTACTTTTGCTCCCCACTGAATAACTATTGGAGCCAAGTACCCATCTGTACGTGCCTCTTTTCCCCAGGCTTGCGTGCTTCCCTGGTATTGTACGATCAGTGACAGAGCATACGATACGCCTTCATCGGGTAGCGATAGGTGAAGCCTGCTAGATATCAGCCCTCACTATTGGTCTGGTCCTTCAGCCAATTTGGCCAGTAAACTTCCTCATATGGCTCACTGTCAATCGAAAAGTCGCTAAGCTGTGAAAGACTCCAGAGGTCTAAAGAAGTCTCCCCCTTTGAAGTGTAGAAGGTGTTGTACTTTAGGCAGAAGACTTCAAACATATCGCAGCATAAACCCCTGGTGATAGGGTAGCGATACCTCGAGGTGTACACGCTATGATATATGCTGGCCTTGACCAAAATGGGAGCAGAATGTTGAAGGACGTAGTCCGTGAACTCCACTGCTCCGGGTCTGAATGCATGGGCATCGGTGGCCCTCAGCTCGACAAACCACACTACGGAGATCTGATGCTTGAAACGGACCGTATTATTTTTTTGATTTGTTTTAATCATTATTATTATCATATTTCTTTTATTTGCACCGGGGGTATGCAGGGGCATGGGCCATCAAAGGGCTAGGAAGAGGTCCGTGCAAGGCTGGACCGAGTCGGTGCAGACGTGGGCAAGGTCCGTGCAAGGTTCGGGCAAGGCCTGTACAAAGTCTGTGTAGCAAGGGACAAGGTCGGTGCAGACGGGGAATGAAGTCCGTGCAATTGGAAACTAGGTCCGTGCAGCTGGAGATCGAGTCTGTGCAGGGCCTAGGCGAGGTCTGTGCAGCTAGGGGTTGGGTCTGTGCGATGCCTGGACGGGGTCGGTGCAAAGAGGGTTGAGTCGGTGCAGTTAGGAGCAAGGTCCGTGCAACCGGAGTTCAAAGTCTGTGCAAGGGAGGCTGAGTCTGTGCTAAGCCTGGGTAGAGTCTATATAGTTGGGGATCAGGTCAGTGTAAGGGAGGTTCAGGGTCTGTGCAGTGGGGCTGGGTCTATGTAGGGCTAGGCTGGGCCAAGGGAAGGTCGGTGCAGGTTTGGAGGTGTGCCGGCAAAAAGGGGGGGTGATAGGCTGCGATTGAGCGTGCCGGGCGGTGAGGCTAGGGTGTGTCGGGCTAGCGCAGGGCGAAGTGCGCCGGGCAAGGCACAGGCGGGCGTGCCGGGCTAAAGGGGTTGAAGGGTGTGCCGGTCGGGGCCTGGATGGGTGTGCCAGATAAGGTTATGCATGGTGTATGCCGGGGAAGGCCAAGGAAGGTGCGCCGGGTAAGGTTCACAGGGGGGTGCACTGGGCAAGGCTCAGGAAAGGGTGTGCCGGGCAAGGCCTAGGCTGGTGTGCCGGGCAACATACGGTTAGGGTATGCCGGATAGGGTTATGCATGGTGTACCATGCAAGGTCCGTGAGGGGTTTCTTCCTTTTCTTCTTATATCTTCTCTTCTCCTCTCTTCTTTAGCTTTACGCAATGCCGGTGAGCCTTCCCTTCTTTTCTTTTACCCTCTTCCCTTCCTTCCCTTCATCCGTATGACCGGTACACCAATTCCCGTGATTAATGCCCGGTCCGATTCTCTTCACATTGTCTACAATTCTTTTGCCTTAGTCGAAGCATTTTGTCCTTTATTATTACATATGTTTGTTGCCTCCTTTTGTCTTTTAACATGTTATTATTTCTGACGAAAATTCGACAACATCTCCCCTTGACTCGGATGGTAAGGGGACTAAAGGGGAACGCACCCACAGGGAGTGGCGGAACCCGACGATTCGATGTGTGTGCCAAGGGCAACAACACCTTTGAGAAAACTTCGGAAGACCCCGAAAATCAATGAATGGGAGGCCCGGCTAAGGCAGGCTGGCAGTGCACTGAATAGGGAGAAGGAGGCAGGTGTGCCGGATAGGAGGACCCAGAAGGCGTACCGGGTAGGAAGGATCAGAGAGTGCACCGGGCTAAGAGGCTGGAGTGGGAGCTGAGAGATTGTGCCGAGCTGGAGGGTGCACTGGACAGGGACTGGCCAAGATGTGCCGGCATGAAGGGGTGCTGATCAAGGGTGTGCCGGGCAGGAGGGGCCTGGAACTGTACCGGCCAATGGGCAAAGGGCTGTGCCGGGCTGGGGCTGAGTGGAGGTCGTACCGGGCGGACGGGCTAGAGAGTGCACCGGGCTAAGAGGCTGGGTGGTGCACCGGCCAGGGGGTGGTTAAGGGCATACCGGGCTTGAACCTGAGTAGGAAAGCAGTGGGCAAAGGTTGATCTGGGCATGCCAGTCTAAGGGGAAACGTTGGCAGGAGGGAGAAGAGGTTCAAGGGACATCAGGACGGAGGCACTAGGCTCAAGCATTCAGGGAGCAGAAAGGGAACTCCCTTTAGGCAAAGGAGCAGGCCTGGGGTCAAACCCTGTGAACAAGCCACGGGAGAAGAACGCCCTGGACAAGGATCCTTCGGGGGCAGACCGTCGAGAGGGATTAAACCGCCGGCGAAAGAGGAGAAATCAACAACCCAAACACATGATAAAATAAGCCAATGGGAATAGCAAAAAGCCCAAGAGGGGCGACTTTCATTCATAGAAGAAATGACCGTGGCCGACCACAAGTAGCATTCATCACCGATGCTGATGTATACTACTACATCTGAATGCCCTTTGGGTTGAAGAATGCCGGAGCGACTTATCAGAGACTTGTCAATCAAATCTTCGAGGGCTAGCTCGACCGAAACATCAAAGTTTATGTTGACGACATGCTTGTCAAGTCCACAAAGGCTGAGGACTACTTCGCCGACTTAATCGAGACCTTTCAGACCCTCTGAAGGTACCACATGAAACTCAACCCATCAAAATGTGCCTTTGGAGTCCGATCTGGAAATTTCTTGGGGTTTTTAGTAACCCAGCGTGGGATTGAGGCAAATCCTGATAAGATCCAGGCTATCTTGGACATGCGACAGCCAACAAATGTTAAGGAGGTCCAACGTCTGACGGGGTGGCTTGCGACATTGAACCGCTTCCTGTCCCGCTCTGTAGAGCACTGTCTGCCTTTCTTCAAATTATTGAAAAAGCCTAAGATAGCTGCCCCTAACTTCACCTGTGATGAGGAATGTGAAAAGGCCTTCACAGAGTTAAAGCAATTTCTGACCACTCCACCAAGACTCTCGAAGCCCATTCCAGGAGAAACTTTGTATTTATATCTCTCGGCAACTCCCTCTACTGTTAGCTCGGTATTGATCCGAGATGACCAAGGGATGCAAAGGCTGGTATATTACATCAGTAAGGTGCTCCTTGGCGCCAAGAAAAGGTGCCCTGCCACCGAAAAACTCATGTTAGCATCAATAACCTTGGCAAAGTGCCTTCGACCTTACTTTCAAGGGTATAGTATTGTGGTGCCCACCAGTGAACCCTTGAAGCGGATTTTAACTCACCCTGAAGCATCGGGGTGTCTCGTCAAATGGGCAGTTATGCTCGGCACATATGATATTTCCTTTCATCCTCGCACCGCCATTAAAGGACAAGCACTTGCTGACTTCATCGTAGAAAATGTTACCCCTATTGATGAAATGCCCCCACCTACGGCTGGCCCAGTCTGGGAACTTTTTGTGGATAGATCCTCAAGCTTGGTCGGCTGCGGGGCAGGGGTTCTCCTCAGCTCCCCAGAAGGGATCGAATTACAGTACGCTTTAAAGTTCCAGTTTGCAACATCCAATAACGCCTCTGAGTATGAGGCCTTGATTTCAAGGGCTCGGATGGCAAAATACCTGGGAGCCGAGTGGGTCAAGATCTATACCGACTCACAACTGGTGGCTAACTAGATCAATAGAGAATACGAAGCTCGGGAACCACTCATGATTAGATACCTCCAACTGGTTAAGAAAATTGCTCGGTCATTTGAGAGTTTCCAGGTAATCCATATAGCTCGGGAGGACAACTTTCGAGTGGATGCCCTCTCTCGCCTCGCCTCTTCCACTAGCTCGTGCGGAACCCAATCGATCTTCCTCGAAGTGCTAGAATGCCCCAGTGTGGATCCCGAGCTCGTGCTCGTTATTGATGCATCATCCGATGATTAGAGGATGCCTTATATTTCCTGGCTGACTGAGGGACAAGAGCCCCCTGACCCACGAGAAGCCCGACGACTCAAATATCAGGCACGTCAATTTGTTCTACTCGATGGATTGCTTTATTGACGATCCTCTGCTGGACCCCTCCTCCGATGCCTCGCCTCTCAGGAAGCTCAACGAGCAATCGAGGAGGTTTACGAAGGAATTTGTGGTGCCCACCAAGGAGAAAGGTCGACTGCAAGAATTCTACTACGGCAGGGATACTGGTGGCCAACCTTACAACATGATTATGCAACCTATGTCCAAGGTTGTGAACACTGCCAGTGGTTTGACCATTTGATTCACCAACCAGCTTCCACACTCGTATCACTCACTGAGTCATACCCCTTCGCTCGGTGGAGAATCGATATCCTGGGTCCATTTCCCATCACCCAAGTCCATAAGAAGTTCATTATCGTCGCCATTGACTATTTCTCCAAATGGATCGAGGCCGAGGCATCAACAAAGATAATGGAAGGCGTAATATGGAGTTTTGTGTGGCGATTGATCATATGTTTCTTTGGCATCTCCCGAGTGATAGTAAGCGATAACAGCCGGCAGTTTAACAGTGCTTATTTTCAAAGTAAGTGGAAAAAAATAGGTTTGCAATTGTAAGATTTTATAAGCCAATTTGTTAGTCCTTAAGGATGTTTGGGTTTATTTGTAAAAGTCTAGTAGGTCCAGCAGGGGCCCCTCATCCTCTCTCCCATTGGTCCACCTAGGCTCTAGGGCCCATGTGGGGCTGGCCAAAGGTCCAAGGTGGGCTTCTAGAAGACTTGGACCATCCAAGGGGACAAAGGGTATAAAAAGTCCAAGATCCTTCCCCCCCTCCCCTCATTTGTCAAAGAAGGGAGCTACCTTGTCCTCCCATGGTCTCCCTCTCTCCCCAAGAGTCAAAGGGGTGCCCCCTCTCTCTCTTCCCCTCCCCATGGCATGTTCCAACCCCCTCTCCCTTCCTTCCCTTCTATATAAACCTATGTATAGTGTCTTGTAAGGAATTAATGAAAAATTAAGCATTGTTTGTCAAGAGCAAGTCCAAGGGCACCTCTTTCTCTCTCCCATCCCCCTTGCAGATGGAGTTCTATGAATTTCTTGAGGTGTGAAGCCTCCTCCCCTCCCCCTCTCTGAGTGAAAAGCTCAGCCCCACCGCTGCCGCCACCGCCACCGCGTCGGAGTTCTATCCAGATCAGGACAGAAGGTGAAATCTTGATTTTTATCTCCAAATCAGGAGATTTGATTTAGCTCCAATTTTGAGTGTTTGTTCTTCTTGTTATGCCCAGTCTCCAATTTAAATTTTGTGTCAATCAGAGGTCATTTGGTATTTTTCCCCAATTTTTAGTTCCACCTTTGATTGTCTGCCAGTTTGTAGATCTACAGGATAGATCCCTGATACTGTATTTTTCCCACCACCTTAGCCCTCTCCTAAATTCCCCAAAAAATTCATACGTGTCCCTTACATACCCCCCCTTCGACCATAATTTTTTTGGAGTTTAGATCTATTATTTTCCCTTCGGTCAAAATTCATTTTTAGGTAAAACTCATTCTGTCCTGTGTGACTGTTAGTCCGAGCCAATAAACATCTTTGTGGAACACTCATTTTCATTTTCAATCCATTCACTTTATGCAACTGGAAAAATTATATGTTGTATCCCTCTGAGCCCTCTATCCATCGGTACCTCTTTTGCATCGATCCGACATTGGATTTGGCCGCAAGAAATCTTTTCGTGAAGGCACGCAGAGCAGATCTGAGGACAAGCCAGCAACTCAGTCCTGGAATTAATTCCTTGGAAAATATGCCGGCTCACCTTCGGCGACCGCCGCTACTAGAGATCGATCGGCAACCCATCAGAAGCGTCCCAGCCAGTCGCCGCAGCAAGGAGTCGACCGGAAGCCGCTGTCCTAGTTGCTGAGTTCCCTTGCTGTACCGAGTTGGAACAGTACCGAGTCGGAACTGAGTCAGACCAGTAGCCCGTCTCCGGCCCAAATTGCTGCCCGTCAACCCGAGTTCGCTACTCCCGGGCCCCACATTGCAGCCCTTTACCTCCCTGCGTGGAGTGGACGATAAATTCATTTCTGTAATTATTGTAATATTTGTACACCGGGAGTACGAGGTTCAGCCGGGGTCGTCTTCCCCATGCCCGGAGCGTGGAGGTAAACTCGCCTCCCTCTTTCTCGCATTTGCTTATCTCGTATACTTTTGAATGTCGTTGCTAGAGTGATAGGAACGTAGCTCGCTATATTATTTCAATCACCGCTGCGAGAGAGTGAGCGTGACCCATCCCGTGACTCAATCCGAGTACACGCGGAAGAGCCGAGTACCCTTAACTCATTGCCAATTTCTCAACCGCGCACGATCCCACGTTTCCCTCGCTAGGGACGAGTTGTGAGCTAGAATCCCAGGTTCGCATGTCCGTCCCACATCAGCAGGGTTAACATGACCTTGCTCTTGAACATTCAATAGAGGAGGCAAAGTACCACTCTCCTCCCGTTGAACGTGAGCTCTCCGTCTAGGCGGCATTTTAAACTAAACAGATACACACAATAAAAGAAACCATAAGTACACAGAAAACAACCTAAGCCAGCACTAGTATACACATGGACTTGTTCTGGACCAGTGTAATTTCGATTCCTTATACATAATCTCAACACCACTCTGATACCAACTGTA
>JANBPO010001693.1:0-53334 GCA_024336825.1 Amorphophallus titanum | reverse complement strand
CCTGTGATGGGATTTATTTGGATGTGTGACTTGCCCCTCTATCCTCCCTATCCCCTTTGAATATAGTTCCACAAAAATTCTCAGTGAAGCTTCTGTGAGTTGGGAAGAATTTGGCGGTGGGTTCGCATCGATCGGAGCTCTGGATCGCCAGAAACAATTCGTCTCGTGAAGTCGCGCAGATCTGCCTGAGCTTGCTATCCAGATCTAAAGTTTCCTGATCCAAAATTTCTACAGATCGACTCCCATTCTATCTGGATCTTCCTTTCAGACTGATCATAGGATTTTGAGTCCTCCTCACGTTGCCACCAGGCTCGTGTCGTTCCGAGATCTGTGTTGATCGTGGCAGAGATTCTTGTGGGACTACGTAGACCACCCTATGCAGATCCGGCCCAGAAGAAGAGGCGATTTCCAGAAGCTACCCCACCCTCCCCTTTGCAGATCTGCCCAAACCCCTTAGTCAGATCCTTCCTCTAGACATCGCCGACGATCATCAACAAACGGTGCCTCGTTTCGACACCGGGAGATATTTTTCCAGTAATTGATTATCTTTCTGTGCAGTTCTGTGTGTGCCAAATCAGAGGCTGAGAACTATTACTACTGTGCCCAGATCCGGACAGATCTGATCGCGCCCTTCAGAGTAGAGAATCTTCATCCTGTCACCGACGTTCTTCAACAAACGGCACTCCGATCGGGCATCGGATCTTGGCGTACCGGCCTCTGTAAGATCGCTATGCAGGGTGACCAGTGTGGGCAGAACCAAGTCAGCTTCCACTCGACTCACCCGATCGGCTCTGACTCACTTCCCTCACCTTTTGCGAGTGCGGCCCATCAACCTGGATTCTAGAAACCTCAAAATTACATTTGTAGCCCTTTACCTCCCTGCATGGAGTGGGCATTATGTTCTAAAATTGTACAATTATTATTTGTGTGTATTGGGGTTGTCAGATTCGACTGGGAATTCTTCCCCACGTGCTAGTCGTGGAGGTACGCACTTCATTCCTATATCACATTGCTGGTTTAGTATATTTTCTATCATGCTACGTTTGTGAGAATAGGGCCGTTAGCTAGCTACAAATCATCGTGATTGTGTGTTGAGAGCGCCCGTTCCTTAGCTCCAGTCGAGCACTGAGCTTGGACTGCAGTGCCCTAGGTGACAGTGGTTCCTTAACCACTGCGATCCCACATTTCCCTCGCAAGGGATGATTGTCAGGCTAGAGTGAGTTATTGTTGAGAGATGTCTCCACCCGGAGAACGCCATGGTGCTCAGCCACCCATCTTGTCTTTAGCGTGTTAGTGTTGGCGACACTTTGAGTCGGTTGTAGGTCTTAGCCCGGCCGCATCTCCGTCCTGCATCGAATTGGTATCAGAGCATGGTTAGAGTATAGGGTAGTCTTTGCACTTTAAAAAAAAAGACAAAAATAAGAAAAGAGAGAGAGAGAGAAAAAGAAAAAAAGGTCTTGAATCTAGTGTATCTTGTCTTTGGTGTCTTTGCATGCCCACCCGGTGAGGTACCCAATACCATCGCCCCGCGTCAATGGCAAACCCATGGGATGTCACCTCAGGAGACCTTCACTCCTTGCATGAGGCGATGATGGCCATCATGGCCCGATTGGACTAGTCTGAGGCTAACTTTCAGAGCATCTCCGACAATATGGACGGTCGCCTTAGGGCCTTAGAGGAACGCATTGAGTCATCTGATAGGTCTGTCCAAGATCTGGTCGGTCGGTTGGATCGGATGTCACACGGAGACCCTCCTAGGGCGGCACATGGCCCACCCACACCCACTCCAGTGGAGGCCCAAAGCCAAGTAGCTCCCCTGGCCCAGGTCCAACCCGCCCCCGTGGTCCAGGACCTGCCCGCACATGCTCCTCAGCCCGCCCCTCACCAGGCCCCCGAACCACAGCTTTGTGACCTTGGTCTTGAGGACTATGGGTCTGATAATGCTTATGAGGGGTATGGCCGACGTCGTCATGGCTTTCATCAGCCGAGGGATGAAGAGGACGAAAGAGTCCTTAGGACCGTGTGAGTGGACCCTCCCACATTTGATGGGTCCAAGGCTTTGGACCCGAAGGTCTATCTGTAAAGGATGAATAACGACAAAACCATTTAGACAGCAGTGATGCAAATTCACCCACAGCGGGGCTAGAAATGGTATTATTCATTGAAGGGAGGCACTAGAGCGTGATACAATCTCAGGTGTCTGCCATTAAGGGGTGGGAATTGAACTTCCCCGCGATGGTTGACAATTACATATGACCCACCCTCGTAGACTTTTTGGACTACGTAGGGTCCGAGCCAATTCTCATTCAGCTTGCCCTTAGGGTTGGCAGCCATGACTTCTCTTCTTTTGACCATGACAAGGTCACCCTTCTTGAATTCGTACTCCTCGATGAGCTTGTCGAAGGCATGCACCATCCGGGCTTGATAAATCTAGATATTCTGCTGGGCTTGAAGCCACTTTCCCTCCAAGTCGGAGAGCTCTTCAAGCCTCCACTCAACATTTGTTTGCCCTTCGCAGACTAATTCATGTTGGATTGCGACCCTTAGGGAGGGTATTTCCAACTCGATGGGGACTATTACTTCTGAGCCATACACCAAAGAGAAAGGTGAGCAGCCCGTTGGGGTCTTGTATACAGTCCGATACGCCCATAGCGCCTCGTACATCTTCTCTTCCCAGTCTCTTTTGTTGGAACTAACAGATTTGGCTAGGAGAGTGCAGAGAGTCTTGTTAAAAGCTTCAGCCAGGCCATTGGCCTGTGGGTTGTAAGGAGTTGACGTCACTTTTCTACCAGTCGGTAGACCTTCTGATTACGGAAGGGACTATCGTTGTCTGAGATAATTTGGTCAGGAGTGCCAAACCGAAATATGATGTTGCAGTGGACAAATCTAACCACGATTTCTCCAGTCACCTCCTTCAGAGCAACAGCTTCCACTAAATGAGAGAAGTAATCAGTTGTCGCCAGAATGTACTTGCACCCTGTAGATGACACTGGCAGTGGACCCACGACGTCTGTTCCCCATTGGAAAAATGGCCAGCTGGGCACTGTAGGATGTAGCGGCACGGGCAATTTTCTAGGCACCGTCGCGTGCTCCTGGCATTTTTGACAAGACTTGGAGAACTTGCAATAGTCGCCAAACATTGCCGGCCAATAGTAGCTAAGCTTCTTTATTTCAATCTTCATTTTTGGTCCCACCTGGTGTGCACCAGCTGTTCCGGCGTGGACTTCCTTCATGACCCTCCAGGCTTCTTCAATAGACAGGCATCGAAAGAGTAGCTTGCATCTGGCATCGGCCACAATTCGAAACAATATCCCATTCCGGAGCTCATAGGAGTCCTTCATTCTGATCAGTTTAATCTTTTCTTCCCTTTATTTTGGCAGTTGCTGGTACTTGAACCACTGCATATAGGGGTCCCTCCAGTCAGGCGGGTTGATAGCTTCTGCTGTAGCAACCCCTAGTTCTTCTTCTTCTCCTGGTTCTTCTTCTATCATGTTAGGCACCTGGCACTGGTTGATCACTTGGATGTCGAGCGACCCATCCGGCGGGACTGCTAGCGAGCTTGCTAATTTTGCCAAGGCGTCGGCTTGGGCATTTTCTCCTCCGGTGACATGGCATATCTCAAGGAAGTAGAATCGCTCTATAAGTCCCTTCGCCTTGATATGGTAAGGGAGCAGCTCGGGTTTTCAGACGTCAAATTGCCCCTGGACCTGCCTGACGACCAGCAGCGAATCACCAAATACTTGCAGTATCTTGATCTCCATTTGCAAGGCAACTTGGAGGCCAATAATCAGAGCTTCATACTATACCTCATTATTTGTGCAGGGTTTATTGATGCAGCAGGAAGTGTGCACTACCTCGTCATTCAGCGACTTAAGGATGATGCCAGCGCCAGCCCGTACCTTGGCACGTCCGGAGGGCGTAGTTTCTATTATGGAGGCCCCATCGAAGTATAGTTGCCAGATAGCCTGCTGGACTTGGTCCGCTTCTAGTTTTTCATCTTCGGGTAGCTCAATGGCCAATGGGGAGTCTTCGGGACGGGGTGCACTGTGAAGAAGTCTGCAACGGCTTGCCCCTTGATGGCTTTCTGTGGCACATAAGTGATATCAAATTTCATCAGCAGCACGGCCCACTTGCCGAGGGATCCCTTCGAGACTGGCTCTAGAATCTTGCTGCACGGGGCGTTACGTATCATCATCCCCCGAGTTCTGTGGCATTATGTATCGCCGTCCCACAGAACAAACCAGCCGAATCAATAGGTTTTGACCAGGGCGTTACGTATCGCCGTCCCCTGGGATCTTTTACTTCTGCGGCGTTACGTATCGCTGTCCCGTAGAAGGGACTGAAGTCCTACCTCACAGAATGTTGGTGCCTTCCATTCATAACATTCACAATGTGTTTGCATTCACATTCATACTCATTTTAAAATGACTAGCATGATACTTTAATATAACAGATATGTTTCAAGTGGTTTAAGTGGACTAATCACAACATAAGGAGCATGATCAGGTTACTATAAAAGAGGACTGCTTTATCTTCTAGGCTACACATGCATAGAAAATGACTTATAACTATAAGTACAGAATTTCTGGATGCATGAAATATTTATAGTGACGTTCAGACTTAGTTTTCCATCATTTTCTAAGTTTTCAGATTTTTACGAATTAAAATGCCCTTTCGAAATTCTCATTTTCTCAGTTTCTTGAAATTGGGACAGAATCCACAGGTGCATCGACCTATCCACATGTGCATCAACCTATATTGGCCCATCCCAAATGTTCATCGACCTTATATGGCCCTTTCCCAAACGTGCATCAACCTTACATGGCCTTTTTCCGAAATGTGTATCAGCCATATATGGCTTTTGCCCCAAAGTGCATTCACCTTACATGGCCTTTTTCCCAAATGTGCATCGACCGTGTTCTGGCCTGTGCCAATGTGCATCGACCTTACTTTAGGCCTGGACCAAATGTGCATCAACCTTACTTGGGACTTCACCAAATGTGCACCGACCTTGTTCTGGCCTGTGCCAATGTGCATCGACCTTACTTTAGGCCTGGACCAAATGTGCATCGACCTTACCGGGGATTTCACCAAATGTGCACTGACCTTGTTCTGGCCTATGCCAATGTGCATCGACCTTAGTTTAGGCTTGGACCAAATGTGCATCGACCTTACTTGGGATTGCACTACATGTGCGTCGACCCTACTTAGGTCTGCACCATATGTGCATCGACATGTCTAGAGTCTAAGCTATATGTGCATTGACGTTACCATGAGTCTAAGCTACATGTGCAATGACCTTACCATGGCATTTACACTAGATGTGCATCGACCTTATACTCTCCCATCCCAAATGTGCATGAACCTTATATGGACCATCTTCAGATGTGCATCGACATTGCTTGGGACATAACCAAATGTGCATCGACCTTACTGGGGTCTTCCCCATATGTGCATCGACCTTACTTGGGACTTCACTATAGGTGCATTGACCTTACTTGAGTCTGCACCATATGTGCACAAACCTTTCATAGTGTAAGCTATATGTGCATTGACCTTACCATGGCCTGACCCCATGTACACAGACCAGTCCAGAGACTATACTCACCATCCCAGGGACTGTACTGACCCTAGAGACTCATGAAATCCCAAAACTTAATGAAAATAAATGCCCAAGAATGAACATGGTGGTCATCCCCACATGCCCTTAGTCCCTCTTTATAGTGTAGAAAATATATTGAAAACCATTCTAATGCATCATTGACCCCTAAGATTTGTGGTTAGGTGCCTACATTTGAGATGTTAAACTGATGATCAGGAGATGATATCCACACCCCAGATCCCCCTAAGCTTCTCCTTTTGATCCGAGGATGAGATCCACACCCCAGATCATCCCAAGACTTCACCCGTTGTTTAGGAACTGCTGGTTCACCCCTCCTTCGCAAAGCCAAGGTGCCTCACCTCTCTTCTCACTCAAGAGGAACTGTAGATGGTGGATACTTGAAAATAGGTGTTATGAAAGGCTGACCACCCTTGAAACCCACCTCCTTATATAGTTTTCAAGGCTCCCAAGGCCTTTCCCACGTCCTACAACATTTCAACCGCTCACAGGGTTGCTAGTTTAAAGAGGGGTTAATGTCAAGCACTCCTTCGGGTTTGAACAGATGTGTCCCTTTGACCACTAGTCATAAATTCTAGTGGGCACGCTTTTCTATTAAGATTTGGGTTGCTGTGTCTAAAGCCTGTGGTTGGCCTAATTAGGTCTCCCCTTGACCTTGAAGGGTTGGAAGGAGGCATCTCGGGGTTAGCTCCCTGCCTTTTCACTGGGTGCCACGTGGCGTGGCTTAGAGTCAGAGCGCCCTCGGGTCAGCCCGGGTGGCCATATGGAGTGTGGGCAAAGCCCGTAGTTGAGTAGCCGGGATTGGTCCCGATTAGTTGCTTGTGTAGTCACATGTCACGGTGAATTGGCTAGGGCCCCCGTTGGGGTCCAGGGAGTTGTAGAAATGGCTAGGTAGCTCATGCCTTGAAGGTGTTCGGGAAAATTCCTGAACCCTTATTTCTTGGTATTTTACTGGGAAATTATCCGGGTACAATAGTGATGAATGGCCATATCATCATTGTGCATGTATATGTAGATGATATAGTGTTTGGTTCAACTGATTCAACAATGTGTAAGCAATCTGCTGATCTAATGACCAAGGAATTTGAAATGAGCCTCATGTGTGAATGTGATGACCTAGAACCTGGATACCGAGTAAACTCGATACCACTTGGATCCTGAGAGGCCAGCCAAGAGCGGGAAAGCTCCGAAGGGATAAAAAGGATGTGTAAGTACATTGAACTTCCAGATAAAGTAATAAATAATTACTATATTATGATCAGAATTGCTAAAATAGTAGAAATAAGATTACATTTTTAATTAAACAAATTAAACTACAATAGCTAGCAACTAGCAGAGTCCAGTCCAACTAAAGACAAGTACAGTCCAATAGAAAGGGAAATGTACCCTCAAGTCAGGGCAAGCCTGACACTGGTAAAGCTGGCACTAAGAACCATGCACCGCACCTCCAGACCACGAGGAAGAAGAGCAACCACACCTGAAAAGTCAGAGGTGAGTCTCGTGTCACTAGCTCAGTAGGGGTCCTGTAGATCCCCACCACGAACCAAAGTGGTAACAACAGTAACAACAACAAGAGTAATAGCAGGAGTAGGAACAACATTAAAAGTAAAGAGGAAAGTCATACTGAATAGAAACACAGCAGTTGATAAGACCTCGGCCCTATAAACTACTCCTAATTGATAAGAACACGGATCCCCAGACACAGTCAGGAATCACCAACCGATACACAGACACGCAAGCTTGTCCTCAAAGACCAAAGCCCGACACAAGACCACACGATCTAAAAGCACTAACTCATACACGATCTCACCGTCGTGTACGGTACTCTGACCACGGGTGAAACCAAACACAGACTCTCTTACACTGCACAAGAAATCACACGAATCACAAGAATCACAAGAGTTAGTGTCCTGTGATAGAAGTACCTTCTCACTAGAAGAAAAGCCAGATACGTCCACTGACGTCTTACACTACGCCTCAAGCATCTCCCACTTGCCTCGAACACGGTAACTGAGACACTGAATAAGGAACCAAGGAACAATAGTAATGTGTGACTAGTCAGGGTCACACCCGGCGGCGCACATCCAATGCCCCTGACCACGTGTGCACACACAAGCCCAATATCTTGAGCCAGGCCTCTAGCTGGTTTTTCCCTCCCGTCGGACTCTAACAGCTAGGCAAAGGGGCCCATGGCAACCAGCCTACGAATTATCTCTATTGGGAACTTGCCCCACCACCACTCTCGGGTGGGCCGACACCCGAAGTGTCGTTAGGCTATGACTAGTGGAGGCTCACTAGACACAAAGACTCAAAACTGAAACATCGAAGTACAGACAAGCTAAGCACGCACCTGTCGCACAAACCACAAAGCACAAAGTAGCACACAAAACTGCTGCCAGACTCAAGATAGTCAACTAGACCTGCTCACAATGATCCTTGAGTGATGTGACACCACTATAGGGGGTGGTAGCCACAAGACCAATGAGCCTTGGACCTAGCAAGTAAGTAATTTACGGACCGGTGACTTCACTCGAGTGGACTCACCCGGTTGGCGCACACTAGGGCCCGTAGGCAACTCGGTGATAGTGGTGAGGGTTTGGGATGAGACCTCACTACCCCGAGGGTTGGCTAGCTTAAGATTGAACCCCTAAGGGCCCTGGGATGCCCACTCTCGGGGGCGGCCAGCACGCCAAGGGGGGCTTCATATTCTACCTTGTTATTTGTGCAAGATTTGTTTATCGAGCGGAGGTATATATGACCTCTCCCTCAGGGGATTTCAGGACTATGCCTGCTCCGACCCTGACTCTGGCTGCTCCGATTACTGCGGTGTTGATTCTGGATGTGCCATCAAAATATAACTGCCACAAGGCGGGCTACACTTGGTCAGCTTCTAGGGTCTCATCTTTAGGGAGTTCTGTCTCTAGTGGATAGTCTTCAGGTACTGGGTGCACAACAAAGAAGTCTATGATAGCCTGACCTTTGACAGCTTTCTGCGGTACATAGGAGACATCAAACTCCATGAGAATCACTGCCCACTTGCGTAAGTGGCCTTTGAGTGCCGATTGTGATAGGATGTATTTCAGCAGATCTGTCTTAGATATCAGCTTATTTCATGCGACAACATATGGTGCCAGAGTTTCTTGACTGTGAAGACCAGCGCCAGGCAGACCTTCTCAATGAAAGTATATTTCTCCTCAGTTCTGACCAATCTATGACTGAGGTAGTAGAGGGCTTGTTCCTTTCCTTATTCATTATTCTGGGCCAACATTGCCCCTAGGGAGTAGTGTGTGGCTATCATATACAGGATCAACGGCCGTCCTTTCATCAGTGCACCTAGCACTAGAAGGGTTTTCAGATAGTCCTTTAGCTTGTCAAAAGCTATTTGGCATTCTTCATCCCAATAAAAGGGAACATCATTCATCATCAACTTGTGAAAGAGGTGACACCACCCTAACAAGTTGGATATAAACCGTCGGATATAAGTCAGACGGCCTTGTAGAGATCTCAGCTCGGAGAGGTTCCTTGGTGAGGGTAACTCCTGAATTGCTTTGATCTTTGTGGGGTCTATTTCAATTCCCCGATATCTGATAATAAAACCCAAGAACTTTTCGCTCGACACTCCGAACACACACTTCATAGGGTTCATCTTCAGTTCATACTGCCTGAGCCTCTAGAATATGACTCGGAGGTCCTGCAAATGATCTTCTTTTCTTCTGGTCTTAACTACGAGGTCATCTATGTAGCACTTGACCTTGTGGTAGAGTAGCTCATCGAAGATTCTGGTCATTGCCTACTGGTAAGTTGCACTGGCGTTCTTTAGTCTGAACGGCATCCTCTTGTAGTGATAAATGCCCTTGGGAGTTTGGAAGGCAGTATGGACCCAGTCGTGATCTGCGATCAATATTTGGTTGTAGCCGGATGACCCATCCATAAATGACATGGTTTCGTGGCTGGTCATGGCATCGATCATGACCTCCTTTATTGGCATGAGAAAGTCAACCTTGGGGTAGGCTTTGTTCAGATCTCAAAAATCGACACATATCCGGATCTGACAATTTTTCTTTTTCACGGGCACAATGTTAGCCAGCCACATGGTGTATTGATTTTCTTTGACAAAACCCACATCGATGAGTTTGTCCACTTCTTTGCATATTTGAGTGATGAGCTCTGGCCTCATGCGCTGCAGTGGCTGCTTTTTTGGTTCAACTTCAGGGCTTATAGCTAGCTCATGTTATGAAACTGTGCGGCTAAGTCCTGGAATTTCCTTGTAGGTCCAGGCGATGCAATCCTGGCATTCTTGCAACAGCTGGATGTACAGCTTCTGTTCTTTAGCAGATAATTGGGCACTGAGGAAGGTCAGCCTAGGGTCATCCTCATCTCCCAGGTTGACTTCTATCAGCTCATCGCCTGTGGGTTGGCCTCCGTCCTCTATTTTCGGGGGCGCAAGCTGATGGTTGACAAAATCTGGCACGTCATCTTCAAGCTCGAGCACCTCGACCTCTTCATTTGCTGTTGTAATTTTCAGAGATGAGCCAGCAGCTTCAACCCCTGCAGCTGTGTTTGTAGTCCTGAAGGACTGATAGTTGTTTATTGCTGAGCTGGAGCAGCATTGCGGCCTTGTAGCAGTAGGCAAGAGTAGCCCGCCTCCTTGGATCACCGTATCTTCGGTGGAGGTGACCTTTTCTTTCGTAGCAGCATGCCTCTCTTGATCAGTTTTGGCAGAAGCTTCGCTGATCGATACGAGGGGCGCTGACATCCTTATTAGAGAAGGGCCAGAAAATCCCAAAATTTAGAAAAATACCAAAAAATAAAAAATCACGTTTCCGCGATCCTCGGAACGCACCGGTCGCAACGGTACCACTCACGCCAGGGTGAACGACCATGTTCGCCCGCAATGGCGTGCCGAAGGATTTGCAGGGAAATCAGGTCGGGAATCAGAAAATCACGCGGGAAAAGTCGCGAAATATCTCCGGGCCCCCGAAACGACCCCGGATCACGCCGATCCGAACACGAAAGATGTCCGGAACGAAATTTCAGACAAGATAGAATCGGAAGCTCCGAGAAAAATCGATTTGAGACCCGATAACAAGGATCTGAAAGAATCTGGGTCATTACATTCCTCACCGTCAATCAAGACGTATTTGCCTGGTCCGAGGACGAGCTCCCGGGAATCTCGCCAGAGGTCATCACGCAGCAACTAAGGTTGGATCCCACTTGTCGCCCGATCCAGCAGCGCCGAAGGCATTGCAACCCCAAGCGGCAAGCCATTATCAGAGAACAAGTGAATGAGAAACTACACTCTGGGCTGCTACGACCTACTCAATATCTAGACTGGGTAGCAAACGTGGTCCTGGTCCCCAAGAGCAACAAGAAGTGGCGGATGTGCGTCGACTACATCGACCTCAACAAAGCTACCCCCAAGGATAGATTTCCTATGCCACGAATCGACCAACTGGTCGACATGACAGTGGGGCACGAGATGCTGAGCTTCTTAGATGGCTACTCCGGGTACCACCAGATCAGCATGCACAAACTTGACCAAGATAAGACCGCGTTCGTCACCGATCACGGCCGCTATTGCTACACTCAGATGCCGTTCGGGCTACCCAAAGGCATTCAATAAAAAAGGGGTCAGCATCAATCAACCACAATACGGTTGCCAGCAGCCACATCAGGCTACATTCCAGCACCAGGAGACAATGGAACTCAGAGAACAATGACAAAATAATAATTTCAAAGATTTGTTATTCATTTCCAAAAAAAGGGAGCCCAAGACATGCCCTTGGGGTAACACAAAAATCTGTGTGGCCAAGCACAGAATACAAGGATGACATATTTACATAAAAGAAAAACAAGCATAACGAAGTCATGGCAAGCTCTTCTCCAGGGTCGCCAAGTGAGACTGAGCAACTACAAACTCTACCTCAAGAGCTGAAAGGATGTGGGTGTTGGCCTCGGTTGTGCTCATTGCCTCCTACCACTCGGCTCGGATGCACTCGACAATCGACTGCTGCTCCTCCAAGGCCTTCCTCAAGGCCTCAGCCCTACTCTTAGCCTCTCCTAAATGAATATCCTGATCTCAGCTACACACGTAAGCTGCCTCGGTGTGGCCCCTCTGCTCGGGCATGGCTGTAGCTAGCCTACCCAGCCTCTCCTGCCCCTCCCTGATGGCCTCCAGCCTTTGTGCTCTCCGCTCCTATGTATGTCGAAGCCATAGGAACTCAGCCCATGTTGAAGCCAGCGTTGTCATCCAGGGCTCCTTTGGGAAGCCAAGATTATGGTAGCGATGAGTGCAATTTGCCAGCTGCCTCCTCAGGTCCTCCGGAGATAGGAGAGGGTCACTTTGAAGGTACCTCCGTGCACATTGAAGAAGGGAGGTGGCCACACTCTTGTCCACCAAAGGCTCCGGCAGTGGAGTGGATGTAGGCCACTCAACCCCTAGACCGAGGGAGGGGTCGGCCTCCTCCATCAGCACATCGACTAAGACTGCACCACACCAGAAAGAACCAGTGGAGAGTGAGAAATACATACAACACTTTCTATGATAAACAAGGTGGAAAACCTAAGAAACTTCACAGTCTCTACCTGGAACGGACCCCTCCACAGCTTCAGAATCCCTCGCCGGAGTAGGGGAAGGTAGTGTGATGCAGGACGGAGATGCGGACTCGACGCCGAGTTGGATATGCAACCTGGGACTCTAGCAAGCTCGCACTCATCCCTAGCGAGGGAAGCATTCGGACCTGCACGGTTGAGAAACCGACAACGAGTCAAGGGTGACCAACTCACAACTCTCGTGCCCGGGTCGGGTCACGGGACGGTTCGCTCTCTCTCGCAGCAGTGAAATGAATATATCGCTAGGGGTGGGTGGTTAAGGTTAAAAGCATTTCCATGGTACACTCTATTGAAGTTATCTCCAATAAGATTCTCCCAACTCTCTGGCCGAGCAACAAGTTGGTCCTGTTAGTGATGGATTTAAATTTTCCATAGGCAAATGCATCACGCAAGCCCACTATTGCACCAGTTAATGTCGAGACCAACCCCAAAATAAGAGACTCCAAAGGCTGGAACATGATACTGAAATTGGGTTTTCAACCAGGCCTAGGTCTCGGCGCTCAATTGTAGGGGCGGACTAAGCCCGTCCCAAGGGGCAGAAAAATGAATAGAAGAGGCCTCGAATACCGTGAGTCATCATTGTCAATTTTGGGAGACTCAAGGCCATTGACATGGAACTACTGTCAACATTTTGTGGAGGAGCCGTTACAGCCTGGCGCTCTGACGACACCACCTTTCCAAGAAGACAAAGAAGATGCTACTTGTACAGTGTCCGGACCGCCTTTGCTGCCAAAGGGGCCGGTTGGTGATGCTATTGACTGTTCTGAGGCTTTTGCCGAGATGTTCCATGAAGAAGAAGAGTTGAGAAAACCCGAGGTGCGGGTTGTAAAGCATTCACATGGGAAGCCAGCCTAGCATCTGCGGGAAGAGGGGAGCTCTCTTGTTTTTGTCACTTTATCTCCTTCCCGCCTAGTTTCTATTCTTCAATGGCTGGGATTTTGTTCCCCATTCGCCTCCCGTTATGATTGATACATTGATGGCCGAAAGGCCAATTGAATTCTTGATTGTGACATGTCCATGCGGGTGCTACCCGATAATTGATTTTTCGACCATGTGGTCGCCCTCTTCACCAGTTGATCTTTCAAATATGTGGTTCTCCTCCTCCAACCCCTTCTTTGATGTCCTCTTTTCATCACTCTATCCTCGTACAGTTCTCCCTCCTCCATCAGATTCTGCTTCCTGCTACGTGCTCTCCACTGACCTCGACCAAAAAAAAATGCCAATTTTGAAACTGAGATTTTAGTGGAGCATTATGCAAGGTTCTGTCCATCCTCTTCCCAAGGGCATGAGGCCCCTGCTTCTCTTCCATTAGGTTTCCTATCTCCTAGGGTAGATGTACAGATTGCTAAGTCTCTTAGGGAAGTAGAGTTAGTTGGAGTAGAGTCTAGCTTTAGTGTTTCTAGCCCTTCCATGCTTGCAACGATCCCGAGGACACGTCATGCCAAATCAGTCCCCGATAAGTTTCTCCAGGATCTTGTCCAACGTTGTCATACCCTTTTAAGATGCCATGAGTTTGTAGCGATGGCCATCATCCTAGAGCATGATGAGGAGCTAGATGGGGTATGGAGCAATGACGGGTTAGGTGTATATGAAATCGTAGATGAGAAGGACCCAATCGATTATGAGGATAGCAACGTGGATGATACTATCGATTTGTACGCATAGGGTTTGAAGAGATTCGATGAACTGTCATCGGCAGTGGATGAACCCACAAAGGAAATAAATCTTGGAACAGAAGAGGATCCTGGGCTCATCATTATCTCCGCTAATCTCCCTCCTCAGGTTGAAGAGGAGTTAATCAAGGTTTTGAGGGAGTACAACGATTCCTTTGCCTGGTCCTATGAGGACATGCTAGGTCTTGACCCTGCTCTGGTGGAACATAGGCTCATACTAAAACCAGGGGAAACACCCATCAAGTAAAAGTTAAGAAGATTCCACCCTCAGATGGCCTTGAGGATAAAGGAAGAAGTTGATAAATTACATAAGGCCAAGTTTATTAGAATTGTTTTATATCCCCAATGGGTGGCAAATATAGTCCCTATGATGAAAAGGGATGGAAAGGTCTGAATTTGCATTGATTTCAGGGACTTGAATAAAGCATGTCTGAAAGATGATTTTTCACTTCCTCATATCAATGTGTTGGTTGATAACACGGCCAGGTACGAAGCCCTCTCATTTATGGATGGTTATTCAGTATACAACTAGATCTGTCTTGCTCCCGAAGATCAAGAGAAAACCTCATTCACCAGGTCCTGGGGCACCTACTGCTACGTGGTCATGCCATTTGGATTAATGAACGCAGGTGCCACATACCAATGGGCGATGATAGCAATCTTCCACGATATGATGCACGTCTATATGGAAGCTTACGTGGATGATATTTTGGTGAAATCCGTGACGAAGGAAGAACACCCCATCGTTTTGGCTAAGGTATTACAAAGGGCTAGGGAGTGTAGTTTGAAAATGAACCCGAAGAAATGTGTATTTGGAGTATCATCAGGGAAACTGCTAGGTTTTCTAGTTAGCAAGTGGGGGATTGAGATTGATCCAAACAAAGCAAAGGCCGTCATGGATATGCCACAGCCGAAGAACATTACGGAGCTTCGAGAGCTGATAGGGCGTTTACAATTTATTAGGAGATTCATATCACAACATTTGTAAAGGTGCTGCCCATTCTACGAATTATTGAAGGTGGGAGCTAAGTTTGAATGGAACGACCAATGTCAAAAGGCCTATGAAGATCTGATGGTCTATTTGTCTAATCCCCCAATTTTGCAACCCCCAGTCCCTGGGAAACCCTTGATTCTATACATTTCTGTTATTAAGGACTCCCTAGTAGCTGTCCTGGCACAAGTGGATGATGAAGGTAAGGAAAGGGCCGCCTACTACCTTTCTAGGCTATTCAATCCTGCTGAATCTAAGTACACCACCATGGAGAAGACCTGCGTAGCGTTGGTCTGGGTAGCTCAAAAATTGAAGCATTATTTTCTTGCCCATGAAGTCAAGCTGATCTCTAGAATGGACCCGATCTGCTACCTCTTAGAAAAACTTGTCCTCTCTAGTAGATTGGCTCACTGGCAGAGTTTTCTCTCCCAATTTGATATTATCTTCATCGTTCAGAAAGCAATCAAGGGATATGCTATTGCTGAACATCTTGCTCATTCACATGTCCCTCGTACAGATTCTATCCAGGACGAGTTCCCCGATGAACACCTTGCCGTGCTCACTCATCACCCTTTCTGGTCCTTACATTTTGATGGCGCACTTAATGCTCAGGGCCGAGGGATCGGCGCTGTTCTCCTCACTCCGGAGGGAGTAACCATCCCCTTCGCATACCAGCTCTCTTTTCCTGCTACCAACAACATAGCCGAGTATGAGGCTCTCCTTGCAGGATTGAAGCACGCCTATGTTCTGGGCACGCGATACTTGAACATCATAGGAGATTCTCAGTTGGTGCTACGCCAGGTCCTTTTCACCTATCGCACCTGTGACCCTAAACTCAAACCCTATCAAGATTTGGTCATGCTCTTGGCTAAGCAATTTTGTAAGCTTATTTACATCCATACCCCTCGATCTCAGAATATTCTTGTCAATGCACTTGCCTCGCTTGCTTCTTCCCTCTCAGTCGACCCACCGAGACCATTGTGGTCCAGTGGTTAGATGCTCCTTCCCTTTAGAATTCATGGTTCGATAACCTTAGGAAGTCTGTAGAGAAGAAGGCTGAGTTGGAGGATTTAAGGGAAGTATCCTTAACTGAGCTCAAGGCGATTATAGAAGAAGAAGAATTACCGTGGTATCATGAAATTGAGTAGTATTGCAGGGATGGCTCATTCCCAGAGTCGGCCAATGCCAAGCAGCGCAAGGCCATTAGAAGAGTCACCTCGAGATACACAATTATTACAAGAGAACTATATAGGCGTGCTCTTAACAGAATTCTTATGAAGTGTCTAGACGATGATGAGGCCTGGAAGGTTGTTGAAGCAGCTCACTCTAGTGAGTGTGGAGGGCATGTCAATGGTCAAGCCTTGGCGAAGAAGATTCTTAGGCAGGGCTATTACTGGCCAACCTTAGAAGAAGACTGTTCCACCTATGTCCGTAGGTGTCTTCAGTGCCAGCTTTATGTCAACAAAATCCACGCTCCTACTTCATCTCTCCATCCGCTGTCCGCTCCTTGGCCATTCTCCATGTGGGCTTTTGATATTGTTGGCCCACTGGGTGATCCTAATGTTCAGTTTAAACAGAAATTATTTATCCTCACCACAACTGAGTATTTCACCATGTGGGCAGAAGCTAAAGCATATGCAGAAATCAAGGCTACCACCGTATGTCGCTTTATCATGAAGAATATCATCTCATGCTTTGGAGTGCCAAGTGATATCATCACTGACAACGGGCCTCAATTTATATCTCAAGTACTTCAGGACCTCTATAAGAAATTTCATATTTCATTGTATCATTCATCGCCATACTACCCCCAAGGCAACGGCCAAGCCGAGGCCACAAACAAAACCCTTCTTAAAATCATTAAGAAAATATGCGAGTCGCACAAATTTACTGATTGGGCCAACAAATATCGCACCTCCGTCCGTACTCCCATGGGGCAAACTCCTTTTGCTCTTACCTACAGGATGGAGGCGATACTCACGTATGAGATCTTGATCCCTTCCCTAAGAGTACAGTTAGAAAGGGAACTTAATCTCGACGAACGTTGAGAGGCATTGCTAGTCCAGCTGGAACTCTTAGATGAGAAGAGACTTAATGCGGCCAATCACGTCTCCGTTTATCAAAAATGTGTCTCGCGGCATTTTCAAAAGAAGGTAATTAAAAGAAAATTTCAAGTGGGTAACATGATTTTGAAATGCAAATTCATTCGCGTAGGTGGTCCTAGGTCCAAGCTACAACCCAATTGGGAGGGACCATTTGTGATTAAAGAGGTGTACCCTAGAAACGCGGAGTATAAGTTGAAAATGAATCCAAAGAAATGTGTATTTGGAGTAGCATCAGGGAAGTTACTGGGTTTTATAGTTAGCAAATGGGGGATTCAAATTGATCCAAATAAAGTTAAGGCTATTATGGATATGTCGCCGCCAAAGAACATCACTGAGCTTCGAGGTTTGATTGGGCGTTTACAATTCATTCGGAGATTTATATCTCAGCATTCGCAAAGGTGCCGCTCATTCTACGACTTGTTGAAGGCGGGAGCTAAGTTTGAATGGAATAAACAATGTCAAAAGGCCTATGAGGATCTTAAGGTTTATTTGTCTAATCCCCCGATTTTGCAACCCCCTGTCCCGAGGAAACCTGTAATTTTATACATTTCTGTTATTGAGGACTCCCTAGGAGCTGTCCTGGCACAAGTGGACGATGAAGGTAAGGAAAGGACAGCCTATTATCTTTCTAGGTTGTTCAATCCTGCTGAGGCTAAGTATACGACCATGGAGAAGACCTGTGCAGCCTTGGTTTGGGTAGCGCAAAAATTGAAGCATTATTTTCTTGCCCATGAGGTTAAGTTGATCTCTAGAATGGACCCAATCCGTTATCTTTTAGAAAAACCCATCCTTTCTAGCAGATTAGCTCACTGGCAGAGCTTTCTCTCCCAATTTGATATCACCTTCGTCGTTCATAAAGCAATCAAGGGATATGCTATTGCTGAACATCTTGCTCACTCTCCTATCCCTTGTACAGATTCTATCTAGGATGAGTTTCCTGATGAACACCTTGCTGTGCTTACTCATCACTGTTTCTGGTCACTGCACTTTGATGGTGCGTTAAATTCTCAGGGCCATGGGATCGGCGCCGTTCTACTTACTCTGGAGGGAGTAACCATTCCCCTTGCTTATCAGCTCTCTTTTCCTGCTACCAATAACATAGCCGAGTATGAGGCTCTCCTTGCCGGATTAAAGCACGCCTACATCCTAGGCGCGCAATACCTGAATATCATAGAAGATTCTCAATTGGTGCTGCGTCAAGTTCTTTCTACTTATCACACCCGTGACCCTAAGCTCAAACCCTATCAAGATTTGGTCACGCTCTTGGCTAGGCAATTCCACAAGTTGATCTATATTCATACCCCTCGTTCTCAGAATATTCTTGCTGATGCCCTTGCATCGCTTGCTTCTTCCATTTCTTTTCCTCTCAGTCGCTCTACTAAGACCATTGTGGTCCAGCGGTTAGACACTCCTTCCCTTCAGGATCCGTGGTTTGAGAACCTTAGGAAGTCCATAGAGAAGAAGGTTGAGAAAGGAGATTTGAAAGAAGTGTCTTTCACTGAGCTTGAGGAGATTTTGGAAGAAGAGGAATTACTGTGGTATCATGACATAGAGCAATATTATAGGGATGATTCATTCCCAGAATTTGCCAATGTCGAGCAGCGCAAGGCCATCAGAAGAGTCGCCTCGAGATACACGATTATTGCAGAAGAGTTGTATAGGCATGCTCTTAACGAAGTTCTCATGTGTCTTGACGATGATGAGGCTTGGAAAGCTGTTGAAGCAGCTCACTCTAGCGAGTGTGGAGGGCATGTCAATGGTCAAGCTTTGGCAAAAAAGATTCTTAGGCAGGGCTACTACTGGACAACCCTAGAAGAAGATTGTTCCACCTATGTCCGTAGGTGTCTTCAGCGCCAGCTCCATGCCGACAAAATCAACACTCCTATTTCATCTCTCCATCATTTTTCTGCTCCTTGGCCATTCTCCATGTGGGCTTTTGATATTGTTGGCCCACTAGGTGATCCTAACTCTCAGACTAAGCAGAAGTCCTTTATCCTTACTGCAACTGAGTACTTCACCAAGGGGGCGGAAGCTGAAGCATATGCGAAAATCAAAGCCACCACAGTTTGCCACTTCATCATGAAGAATATCATTTCGCGGTTTGGAGTGCCGAGTGACATCGTTACCGACAATGGTCCTCAGTTTGTGTCACAAGAACTCCGGGACCTCTGTAAGAAATTCAACATATCATTGCATCATTCATCACCATACTACCCCCAAGACAACAGCCAAGCCGAGGCCACCAATAAAACCCTTCTTAATTTTGGACTATCATTTATAATTATCACTCTGATATATTTCTTTTGATTGCTTCCGCACTTTAATTTAATCTCCTACTCAAATAAATTTTAGTATGTGCGTTGTAATTCCAATTGTCTATACGCCTCCTCAACAACCTCTACTAACCTTTCAGGGGCCTCATCAGCCTCTTGGGTGACGTCCCTAGTTCTTGGTAGCGGTAATTCTATACTTGTATCGGGTTATCGGTACCCTGAGCTCTGGGTAATTACAGTTGGTATCAGAGCGGCATTGGGGAAACGTGTAAAGAATTGAAATTATATGTGCTTGTCCAGAACAAGTCTAGTCGTGTCGTCTGTTGCTGGCTTAGGATATTTTCTGTGATTATTAATGTGTTTTCCGTTGTCGTATGTTTTAGATGCCGCCTCGTAAAAGAAGAGCTCCTGTTCTCCTGGAAGAGAGTGGCAGCGTTCCTCCTCCGGTCGTGCCTGCTCCTCCTCCGATTGTGCCAGTCCCTGCTCCTGCTGTTTCAGCTTCACATGATGACTTACCCGGTGGCTGTGGTAGAGCACGCAAGGAATTTCTGCTATTCCACCCACTGACATATGAAGGTCAGTCAAATCCGGATGCTGTCAGAATTTGGATCGAGGCGACTGAGCGCGTGTTTCGATCGATGGAATGCGCGGAGGATGAGAAGGTCATGCTAGCTACTTTTCAACTTCAGGGTGCAGCATTGATGTGGTGGAGTTCGAAGTGGGAAGTTACTTTCTGTTCCCGACCACTTCATTAGATCACCTGGGCAGAGTTCGTGACTACCTTTGAGCGTACCTACAGTCCTGCTTGTCTTCATATGGATAAGATGCACCAATTCCTAGACTTGGTTCAGGGTGAAATGACCATGCTGCAGTATCGGAACAAGTTCATCGAGTTAGGTCGGTATGCGCCGCACATTATTGCTGATGAAGCCTTAAAGATCGAGCAATTTCTCCGAGGTTTAAGAGTCGAATTGAGAGTGCCGCTACTTGCTACCCGTGTCACTGTCATGGATGATGCATATCAGGCAGCAATCGCGGTTGAGCTCGATTTGGCAAGGTCTGCAGGGTTCTCTCAGTCCAGTGTTGCTCAGTCGATTGTACCTTTCTAGCAGTCTTTTCAGCCGTCAGCGCCTGGAGTTTTGTCTGTCGTGCCTACTTCCAGTGGTCCTTCGAGGCAGATGTTTAGAAAGTCCAAGAAGCGTTTTAACCGTCAAGCATCTTCGGGTTTTGTGCAGCCACAATCAGCGTCTTCTGATTCCATCCAGCAGCCTGTTCCTTCGTTTCAGCAGTGCCGTGAGTTTCCCGTGAGTCAGCTGAGACCATGTCTGAGGTGCGGTGGCAGCCATCCCGGTGTACCATGTTCCTTACCGGTGGTTTGCTGTCGCTGTGATCTGCTGGGTCATGTTGTTCGAGATTACCCGATGAAGTCTGTGCCGGCACAGTTCTTGTAGGTCACCCAGCCGCAGTAGTCTCCATTCCATCTTCTTGCACCACCTCTGTCTCAGCCGTCGTATTTGCGAGTTCCAGCTTCTTCCCAGCAATCTTCTGTAGCCTCTAGCCAGAAGCTGAGGTGTCGGATCACTCATATCACTCGTGCAGAAGTCATTGCGTCCAATCTCGTGGAAGGTACGGTTTCGATTTTTGGTCGTTCAACTCACGTTCTATTCGATTTAGGTGCCACTCATTCATTTATTTTCGAGGATTTCCTTGCTCGTCTCGAGGAGTCGGTAACTGAGTCGCCCTGTGAATTCCTAGTTGAGTTACCATCCGGAGATTTCATGTCTACTCTATTTTGCCTGGAAGATTCTCCTGTTGTCGTCAGCGACCGGTAGTTGCCAGCGAAGTTGTATGCGCTGCAGTTGGCCGAGTATGATGCAATTCCAGGTATGGACTGGTTAGAGCAATATCGTGCCGTGGTTGACAATAGATCCAAGAAAGTCTACTTTCAGCCACGCGGGAAGTTAGCTTTCTATTTTCAAGGTACCTGATCCTATTTTTCTCGCTTTCTGTAGTTAGGTGTAATTCGTTTTCAATTTTCTCCTTGTTCTTTCTTGTAATTTTGAGGACCAAAATTATGATAAATACTATGACTCAGTGGGGAACCTCCAGACTGTCTCCAAGCCATAGGGAGGCTGAAGTGGCTTCGGTCGTGCTCCTCGTGCGGTACCGGTGGCTTGCCGACTCGTGTCTCGCATGGGCTTGGGTGTCCGCACCACAAATCAAGCAAGACAGGCTTAGTCCGCCATCATGGCTAAACCAACAAGGAGCAAAGAGATGAAAGCGGCACCTACTCAAAGTCAGCTCTGCCTCGATATGCTCACAGGCCCAGGGTCCCCCGGAGGAATCGCCGGCTCTCACTGCTCTTGCATCAACACGAGGGCACTTTCGCCTAGGCTGAAGGCCCTCGTCTCCACTCTCTGATGACATCTCCGTGGAAGGGTGATCTCCCCCCGCCGCAGGGCCTGTCAACAAACACAGCAACGCACAACATCTCAGTCATATACCTCAGAGAATAACAGAGCTGAGACAACGTGCTAAGGAAAATGTCTCACCTAAGGCCGCAAAAGGGGTCGACGGCAGGGGAGCCAGCTACTCTGGCCTCAACGCCAGCACACGGGCAGCCCTCGTAACTGCCTCTCGAATATCCCTCAGACTGTAAGCACACTTGATGTGGAGCACGAACTCCATGGGGCTGGCTGACCCTATTATCTGGCCGATGTGACTCCTCCAGTTGTCGGCCATTGTGTTGCTGAAGCTCCCTTTAAGGAGCACCTGATCTAGCGAGCCCTTCTTCTTGAAGCCGTAGTCAGCTTGGAATTGGACCCACCAAGCCTTCAGTGCCTTCGGTCGGGACGCCCCAGCTCCAGTCGCTGCAGGTGCCGCCTGCACCTACCTCAGGGGCTTCAGCGCCCTACTGTTGCCACGACCCATAGACAACCCACCCCGGCTGCTCCAGGGCCACTGTTGTGCCACCCACTCCACCTCTTGATGAATCCAAGCGAAGCAGGTCTTTTGGTACTCATCATCCAGTGGGACAGGAGGCAGATCCTCCCTCAAGAGGCAATCCTCCTCGGCCTTCTTCCGATACAGGTGGCTCTGCTTGAACCACCACTTGGCGTAATAGACGTTGAACTGTCCTCGACGCCCCAGTCCTGACGTCGGTAGTCACTCTAGCTTCCGGTGACAGTAAAAATCCCACCACGCTACTGCCAACAAGTGGGTATCTCAGCCCCTGTACTGCCAGCTCGTCAGAGAAAACTCCTAGTTCGATGGGATCACCTGGTCGTACCCAAAGTTCCTTGCGAACCTATGCAGGTAGTATGACTCTAGGGAACTCATCACGGATCGGTGTAGTGCCAGCACCGCCAGTCGGGTGCTCATCACCCACTCTATCTATAATGTCGCGTCTGGCTCCCGCTAGTAGGGAAGGGCGCAGGTCACCCCTCCACTCGATGACACCAGGATCAGGCGGGAGTCCCTCGTAGCGATGTCAAAAGGTAGTCCATCCTCGCCCCTACCGGGCATGCAAGACAGGGCTCTCCTAGCCCCCTCCAACTGTGCAACAACGTCTTCGTCTGGCTGGCCTGTGAAATTGAACAGTAGGGGAGCTGCTTGGTTCCCCATGGCCCCCCGAGTCACCAACCGAGGAAACAGCAGACTGGCCCACACACTAAGGTAGTGGGTCGACAAAAGTAGACTCCTCTCGCGTGGTGCCGGATGCGCCGCCAGCACCCCCAGCCCCTTGTACATTTTGGCCAATGCCGTAGGAACTAGAGCCTGCCTTCGTCCCTCTACCAACAAGCATGCAGGCCACAACAACTCAACTCTTAGCAGGCCGTCCTCCCCGTGCGGGACCACAAACGTCGCCAGCTAGTACGCCAAGTAGGCTACTAAGTGTATCACATCTGGCAGCCCATGGGGGTTCCACCCCTCCCGCGGCACGTAGATGTACCTCGTGTACATCCAGAACCACAGCTCTACCTTTGTGTACTCCTCCCATGGAGTTTGGTCTCTCACAAACTCCTGGTAAAAATAGAAGGGCTCGTTGTAGAAGTGGTGGACCCACACATTCAACGGCACCCTGGGAGTCTATGCATCTCTCTCCCTCCCAGCCAGGGCTAAGTCCCTCCAGGTCTTCAGTAGATAAATAAAATCTAGATCAGAACCACTAAGGATCCACTAAGACACAGGTCTTACAGTGGGAGTGTTTCTTGTTCGGGGGTTAAATGTATGTCGGGGGTTGAGTGGCAGTCTTGGCCGATCTGGGCCTTGATTCGTAGTACGATCATGGTTTTTCGGTCGTAGGAATACCAAGGGTTGGATCCCCCATGTTTACCCTTCGTCCCGTGATGAATGGGGCTCGCGATCAGACTCCATGGGGAGTTCCATGTGTTTTCTGTGAAACTGGTAGGGGACGGCCACATGGGTGGCTGTCGCATCCAGGACTAGGCGGCCAGAGGTTGGGCCACCCAGTGTTGCTAGTGGCCAACACTCTGGCCATCCTATCCTTTTCTTCTTCCCCTGTAGCCCAATGTCTGGGTAGCCAAAGGTGTGGCCACCGAGGTCCTCTGGGCAGCCAGAGAGATGGCTGCCCTGACCTTGCTCTGGCCAAGGTGGGTGGCCATAAGGCTGGCTGCCCAAGCACTCTGGGTGGCGAAGAGGATGGCTTCCCATCCCCCTTTGCCCTATCTAACTGGGTTGCCACACTGATGGCAGCCCAGGCATCAGTGTGCCCAGGGTGGGCGACTAGGGTGTTAGCCGCCCAGCCTTGTTGGGTGGCCACAGGTCTGACTGCCTAGCCTCTGGGCGGCTAGTGCTTTGGCCGCCCAACTCCCTTCAACCCAGAGGTGCCATGCTCTAAGGTTCTATTTCTTGGGGTGTCCGTATGAGGTGTGACTTTCCAGAATGTGTATTCGTGTGATTCTGGGTGTTTCGTCAACTCTGGATAATAGAGTGGGCCATCCCTATGTGGTTGTGTAGTGTGGGCAGCCATTCTTGTGTTGGGCTATCCATGTCGACTGACCCCACGAGAATTCTATGACTGTGGAGTGTATTCCCGCGTGAGGGCAGTGATCACGTCTATGTATCCTCGTAGGAGTTGTGGGCCGAGATTCTTGAGTTTTTGCCACCTACCTTAGATAATTTACCCGTAGCCGGTAGTGTTGTTTCAAGCTTCCCTATAGTTCAGGCACGTGAGTATGCTTATCCTCGGGCTTTTCCCATAAGAGCGTAGAGGTTAGTGCTTCACCGTTTCACTACATGGAAGGCTTGTCATGGTTGGACCGAGTGAGAGCGCCTTATGTGTATAACGCTCCGGTAGAGTGAGATCATTTGAGTGTGTGTACCTTAGTTGGGACAAGTGTACATTGCTGTTGGGTGTAGTGGTGAGTACCCCTTGTTAAGTAGCTAGACACGGCCATGTCACTGGGTGCAAAGGTGCGGATCCTAGCCAGTCCCAGGGTGTGGTGTGTGTGAGTGTCTCTTCTACTCCTCCCGAGACTTGGGTGTGAGTAGTGTGCGCGCATATGAGGCCTTGGCACTGTATAAAACGTCAGTGGACGCATCTGGCCAAGTTGTTTATGTTCGAGTGGGGGACCCTATTCCGGTGAAGGTTGAGTTACCAACATCGTTGTCGTGGCCCTTCTGGCAGACGGGCTGGTGTCGCCCTGTGTAGAGGACATGGTTCTTTCTTCGTCCTAGCTCGAGATCGAAGGTTACTGGTATTCAGGAGGTTCTCTTGAGGGTGGAGGTTTCGTGTTTGGCCGCATGGCCTTGCTAGGTGTTCCGTCTGCGAGGATGGATTGTCCGACCGCGAGAGTCGGGGTAGCGTAGAGGTTTCATGTTCCCTCCGTTTACCTTCTTCTTGTTCCGGTCGCCGTTGTTATGGTGTTACTGTTGTTATTTTATTATTGCCGCTTCTGTTCTTACTGTTTATTGTTTAGTTATGGTGGGGATCTATGGGACCCCTACTGAGCTAATGAGATGAGACTCACTCCTTACTTTTCAGGTGCGACGTTTCTCCTCGGAGCAGTGCGTCTCAGTCGGAGGTTCATTAGTTGTTAACTCGCCATTGTCGAGGTATGCCCCGAGGTAGTGTACGTTTCCTTTCTTTGACTGTACTTGTGGACTTGACTCTATAGTTGTTATATTGTTATAAAATATAATTTTATTTCTGTCAGAATGTTAGATTAATTCTGCCAATTTATTTTCCTTCTATTGTTTAGAGTGTCAACCCACCAGTCCAGGAGGACGCCATCACCATATGCCATTGAGGTTTGGCGGTCGAGGTTAGTGAAAAACTTCTCGGCACCAACATCAAAGGCTTCGACCAGCTCAATTCAGTAGTCACCGAAATAGAGATGTTCTTCGCTGATAACCCGAGCTATACCTCAGGAAAGGGTAAACAAACGCGAGAACGCCAACCCAGCAAGGAGGTGAACATCATTGAGTTCACCCCCGCCATCAAAGCCAACAAGGAGGCTGGAACAAGTGGCTCTGACAAAAAGCCAGTAGACAAGCCAGCCGCTCCCTCCTTCTCAGAGCGTATGAAGACACCCTTCTCCTTCAAGAAGGAACACATGAAGATGCTGTTCGACCTTTGCATGGCCCAGAAGATTATCTAGTTGCCCGAAGTCCGCCAGCCGGACAAGGCCCAGAAAATTGACAATCCCAGCTATTGCCCATATCACCGCATGCTGGGTCATCCAATGAAGATTGCTACGTCTTCAAGACTCAGGCACAGAAGCTGATCCAAGATGACTTTGTTTAAATGAAGAGTGGTCTCGTCGATCCCCCACAACCACACACGTGGTCTAGACCAGCCAAAGCAGCGCATGTGGTTCACTATCCGGCTAATGTGATCCACAGGATGGTGGCATTTTCTCTTTCTGATGATGAAGCAGAGGAGCCCAGCACCCAGCCGAGGAGAGTGTTCACTCTGGTATCTGGGGTGGAGGCCTTGGCATGATCACAGACCTCTCTCCTTCCCCAAGGAGAGGACCCAGTGACTCTTCTATGTTCTCATTGAGAGGGGGCAAGTCATGTCCCGCAACCCACCGGCAGACTACACTCACTAGGACTTCAGTCATCCCCAGTACTATCCCTTCCATGCTCAAATCTACCATGCAATCGAGTCCTACGAGGAAGTCCAACACCTCATCTAGGAATAGATCCAGTGGGAGCAGATCAAAGTTGAGGAAAATTCCATGGCGCTTGTTAGACTCTGACAAGCCATCGAAGAAACCCTGAGCATCACCCGAGATGCACCAGAGCAGCCAGATCCTCCCCAGGAAAATGGGCACGGCTGCCTTACCAGCATACTCTAGAATGGATCGAGTTTCGGACTGACAATCGGGAAGTACTCGGGTAATTACAGAGGCGTCGGGAGCAATTACGGAGGCTCCAGTTCGACCAGGCCATGTCCTCTCAATGGGTGAGCCATCGGGTCTTCCTCGCTTGTCCTGCAATCCAGCCCAGCTTGCAAGAGCAACATCTTCAGAGTCTTCAACTATACCAGTTCGCGAGTCGGGTTCGCCGCCATAAGGGCCACCAGACGTGTAGAATCAAGACAGTTGCCGGGGGCAGCAATGCCCCGAGACACCGTCAGGCGTCACCCGACCGTGCCCCAACTAAACCATAGAGGCAAGGCCAGGAAGTAGGATGTCAAGCATGCTCCCCAGGCCGCTCCTCAACAAAGGCTCCAGCCACCGCGGCTAAGGAATCAAATCGCGCATACGTCTTCAGACGCTGGCCCCAGTGCACCAGCTCGGCGGGAGTTGCCTCCCTCACCACTGCGGCTAAGGCATCAAACTGCGCACACCTCCTCAGATGCCAGCACCAGTCTTCCAGCTCATGGTAAACCTCCCCAGCCACCACGGCTAAGGCATCAAACCGCTCATACATCTTCGGATGCCAGTCCCAGCATTCCAGCCTACCAGGAGCTACCACCCGAGGTCATCGAGTAGGCAATCAATGCCACCTTCTAAATACAACAACCGGAAGGTGCCTGGATTGAGATCCGAGCAAAGAGAAGCCACCGGCCATGCCCTGCCAAGGCATCAACTCGATAGTATCCCCATAGGGATCTGTTAGCTCCAGCTCCAGTACCTCCTCCTCCTACTGCCCTAGAGGCGACCATCGCCAAGAAACAAGAGAGGAATAGAAGGAAGAATCTCAAGAGATGGCTCAAGAAGCAAGCCAAGCAAGCGGTTGCCTTGCAATCCTCAATAGAGCTAACACCTCTCCAGAGGCTATAGTAGTTCATCAATAGCCTGGAGGAATACATCCCTCCTTGTCCTACCGATCACTCCTGTATACATTGTTATGCCTAAAGCCAATGAACTTTATCTCATGAGTATTTTTATTCACAACAGTGCAGTGGTTTGAATCAAAAATCACGTTGCATCCTTTGTCACACAATTGACTTATACTTAGAAGACTGTGATGCAACCCTTTCCCTAACAAGACATTCTCAATTGCATGATTTTGATTCTTACCGATCTTACGTTCTTCGACTATTTTGCCTTTATCCTTACCACCAAAAGCCACTATCCCACCATCCTTTTCATGTAGGTCCGCAGATAATTCCTTGTTTCCCGTCATGTGTCGAGAGCAACCGCTGTCTAAGTACCATCTATTATTTTACTCTCTTAAGTAGACCTACAATCACAACAAGCATACTTATTGATGCGGGACGACGATGAGACTTGATATGTAGACACGATCCTATGACCTAGACGACATGACGCAACTCACTAGATGACGTGACTAGCAACTATACGACCGAGTCATCACCTAACGTGATTCCTGAAGGGACAAAGATGCCCCAAAACAAGAAGCGCTCGCTCACGGTCATCCCCGATGAGGGAAACAAGTCGATCTGCACGGTTGAGAAATCGACATTGAGTCTTGGATGGTCGGCTCACTCTCGTGCTCGGAACGAGCCATGGGATGGGTTTCACACTCATAACTCATAGTGGTGATTGAAACAGCAAGCTAGGCATCCTATCACACTCACTAGTAGTGGCATCAAGAACTATACTAGCGAGCAAATAACTAACTAAAGAGGGTGCGGGTGTACCTCCACGCGTTGGGCGTGGGGAAGATGATCTTGACCGAACTCGTACTCCCAGTACATCAAATAATAATTATTACAGAAGTGTTGATTTCTGCCCACTCCACGCAGGGAGGTAAAGGGCTACACACGAAATCTGGGAGTGACGTGATCGGGTTGACGGGCAGCACTCGGGGCCGCTTTGACAAGGTATGCACGCGCGCTCGTGGGGCCCACGTCCTCGCTGGCGGTCCGGGGAAGCCGGGAGATTGCTGCAGCGTCGATGGCCCCTGGCTGGGCAGTCCCGGGTGCGGCGGCGTGTTGGTCAGCCTCGCAGAAGGCGAGGCGGTCGCCCCGGGGGTGAACGCCGGCTGTCGTCCATGGACCAGAGTTGCTATTTGGCAACACGTGACCCGGCGAGAAACGTTGCTGCGATCAGTGCCGATGTCGGATCAATGCGAGATCAGTGGTGTTGAAAAGCTCTTTTAAAATACTTCGATCGTAGGTGGGTGAAATAATTCTGAATCTTCAGTGCTAGCTGTGAGAGATTTTAGAAGCTGCTAATCCACTAGATGGGGGTTGACAGGGCAGAAAGTGGGATTTCCTGAGAACATGGATTTGATAGATCTGCGTGAAGTCATCTTCATGAAGGTTGTAGATATGTAAGTAAGGAAGAAGAGGATATTTTTTTGGTGGACTTGTAAGGTAGTCTAGATTTGTGGTGGAGTTTATAGTGGAGGGGGGTCAGGTCTGGAAAGCTGGAGATAGAAAGAAAGTGGGAGCTTGCAGGAATTTTTAGGAGGGGTTAAAAAATTTCTAAATTCATGAAAAAAATATGGGACGTGATATGTGATGGACAGAACCTCCAGTTAAAATTTCATGCCATTTGGTGGAGGTTAGAGGGGGTTAAGGGTTCGGAAGGTGGCTTGTTGGACTGGGATCTGCACAGTGAGCAGAATTCCAGGGATGGAAAGAGAAAACTAGTAAAATTCGAAAAGAAGGGCTTTTGGGGCTGGAGTTTTTTGTGGATTTCAGGGTTGACACAGCGAACCTACCATCCAAATTTGCGAATCAGAAGATCTCGGGCCTGAGCATGAAATTTCTTGAGTTGAGCCTCTGTCCAGTCAAATCAGCACTCGGGCAGCACCTCAAAAACGCGAGCACCGTGGTTCATCAGCGGCATGATCGGCGGTGGCAGCAGCTATGATAGAAGGAGGAGGGATAGAGGAGAAGATAGAAGGGGCCTAAGCCCTGGATCTGGAGGAGGAAGAAGAGAGAGGAAGGGGAGGGCGCACCATGCTCTCTTGGGCAATTTCTTTCAAATGGCTTTCTCAAATAGAAATTAAGAAGATTCCACCCACAGATGGCCTTGAAGATGAAGGAAGAAGTTGACAAGTTGCACAAGGCCTGATTTATTAGAGTTCTCCTATATCCACAATGGGTGGCAAACATAGTCCCAGTGATGAAGAAGGATGAAAAAGTCTGGATCTGCATTGATTTCAGGGACTTAAACAAAGCATGTCCGAAAGATGATTTCCCACTCCCTCATATTGATATGTTGGTCGATAATATGGCTGGGTATGAAGCCCTCTCATTCATGGATGGATATTCTGGTTATAATCAAATCTGTCTTGCTCCCAAGGACCAAGAGAAGACTTCCTTCACCATACCCTGGGGCACGTACTGCTATGTTGTCATGCCTGTCGGATTGAAGAATGAAGGTGCCACCTACCAATGAGCAATGATGGCTATTTTCCACGATATGTGGCATGTGTACATGGAGGCCTACGTGGATGATATCCTGGTGAAATGAAGGTCAAAGGAAGAACACTCTGCCATCTTAGCTAAGGTGTTGCAAAGGGCTTGGGAGTATTAGTTAAAAATGAATCGTAAGAAATGTGTCTTTGGAGTTACATCAGGGAAGTCGCTTGGGTTTATAGTTAGTAAAAGGGGGATTCAAATCGATCCAAATAAGGTAAAGGCTATAAGGGACATGCCCTCGCCAAAGAACATTACAGAACTCAGAGGCTTGATTGGGTGTCTACAATTTATTAGGAGATTCATATCTCAACATTCTCAGAGATGCCACCTTTTCTATGAATTATTGAAGGCGGTGGCCAAGTTCGAAAGGAATGAACAGTGCTAAAAGGCCTATGAGGAGCTTAAGGTCTATGTATCTAATCCCCCGGTTCTACAACCACCTGTCCTTGGTAAACCCTTGATTCTATACATTTCTATTATTGAGGACTCCCTAGGAGCTGTCCTGACCCAGGTGGATGATGAAGGAAGAGAAAGGGCAGCATACTACCTTTCTAGGTTATTCAATCCAACTGAATCTAAGTATACTGCCATGGAGAAGACCGGTGCAGCGCTAGTGTGGGTAGCTTAGAAGCTCAAGCACTATTTTCTAGCCCACGAGGTTAAGCTCATCTCTAGAATGGACCCCATTCGTTATCTCCTTGAGAAACCTATCCTTTCTAGTAGGTTAGCTCGCTGGCAGAGCTTTCTTTCTCAATTCGACAACACCTTCATCGTCCGGAAGGCAATCAAGGGATACGCCATTACTGAGCACCTCGCTCATTCTCTAATCCCTTGTACTGATTCAATCTTGGATGAATTTCCCGATGAACATCTTACTGTAATCACTCATCTTCCTTTCTCGTCCCTACACTTTGACAGTGCATTAAATTCTTAGGGCCATGGAATCAGCGCCGTTCTCCTTACTCCTGAAGGAGTAACCATCCCCATCGCTTACCAACTCCCTTTCTCCGCCACAAATAATATAGCCGAGTATGAGGCTCCCCTAGCCGGTCTGAAGTACACCTATCTTCTAGGCCCGCGCTCTCTTAATATCATAGGAGACTCTCAGTTGGTGCTACAACAAGTTCTGTTGACTTACCGCACCCATGACCTTAAGTTGAAGCCATATCAGGATCTAGTCACGCTCTTGGCTAGGTAGTTCCATAAGCTTATCTAAATCCATACCCCTCACTCTCAGAATATCCTTGTTGATGCGTTGGCATCACTTGCTTCCTCTCTTTCTTTCCCTCTTAGTCGCTCCACTATGACCATTGTGGTCCAGCAGATGGATGCTCCCTCTCTGTAGGATCCTTGGTACGATAACCTCAGGAAGACCGTAGAGAAGAAAGCCAAAAAGGGGGAGTTGAAGGAGGTTTCATTAACTAAGCTTGAGGAGATCTTGGAAGAAGAAGAGCTGCCATGGTATCATGAGATTGAGCAGTATTGTCGGGATGGATCTTTTCTGGAGACAGCCAATGCCGAGCAGCGGAAGGTCATTAGAAGAGTCACCTCGAGGTATACAATCATTGCAGGAGAATTACACACGCGCGCTCTTAATGGAGTTCTCATGAGATGTTTGGATGATGACGAGGCTTGGAAAGTAGTGGAAGCAAACAACCCAATCAACCAGTGCATATGGGGAAGGCAGAACCCACACAGACAACTTGCAGGCAACTGTGTCACCCTGTCGCTCCGAATAAGGATGGTATAGGAGGGAGCTATGATCAAAGTCCAGACTCTTACCCCTCCTAGTGTGGAGAAAAGACAAAGCACGGCGAGCACTAGCAAGCTGCAAAACGACGTCCTGGTCCGGGTGACCAGAAAAGGCAAAGATAAGCGGGGCAGCTGGATTATCCACTGACGTTCTCTGTGAAAGCTCTGGCAATAGCAAACCTGCCCACGCACTCAAGTAATGGGTGGGCATTAGAATATGTTTGTCCCTCGGCGCTGAATGTGAGGTCAGGGCTCCGAAGGAATGATAGATATTCGCCAGCGCGACCGGAGCAATGGCAACTCTGCGACCACATGCCATCAAACAAGCCGGGTAGATCACCTCTGCTCGCAGAACTCCCTCCTCTCCGTGAGGGATCACGAAACTGGCCAGCCAGTAGGCCAAGTAAGCCACTAGGTACGTCAACGGCGGCAACTCCCTCGAGTTCCACCCCTGCGCTGGGGCGAGTAGGTGACGGGGGTGTGAAGTAAATCTAAACTCTACCACTCGGCACTACTCCCAAGTCATGTCGGAGGAAGTAAACTCCTCGTAGAAATAATATGGACGACTGTAAAAAATGTGTAACCCAAGCATTCAGGGTTACCCTCGGCGGTCGTGCAGCTCTCTCTTTGCCCACAAGGGCCAAGTCCCTCCAGGTCTTCATCAGATACCGGAAGCCATAGGGAAGGAGATATCGGCCTGCTCCATCCAAAGCACTAAGATGCAAATCGTCCAGGGACAACTCCTCGTACGGCTGTCCACAAACGGGAAGGCCAGAAATCCTGTGGAAGGCCCACAGGTCCAGTGAAGTCTCTCCCTCAGCAGTCATAAATGTGTTCCAGCGCCGATTGAACCTTTCAGCTAAGGCCTGGATCAACCTTGTATGGCAAGGGTAAGAATATAAAGTTGCAGTAACCGCGTGGCGAATACCTGCCTTATCAAGTGCCGATCTGTAAACTGTCAGCACGCCCCACAACCAATCTGTGGCACCACGACGATAGCAGTGGGAGGGGATGACAGCCCACCTCCCGTACCAGCTGGGGGCCGTCTATGCCAAAATCCTCTCCAGCAAACAGTCGTGATCATAGTCATCGTGTGCAAAAGTTGCGCCAGAGAGAGTCAGAAACATCCCATCAATGGTGACGTCCTCGGCCCTGTGATGCCCAGACAGATGCCAAGTAGCCAGTGAGGACGGCCCTGCTCGGACGGTGAAGATGTCAAAATCCCTGAAGAAACCCAAACTCCTCTGATCAGGGTACTGCCGTTGCCGTACAAAACCCTTCGAAAAGTTCGGATGGGAGAAAGTGCAAGTGCCTTGCATATTGTCCCTTCCGAGCAACATAGCCCGCTCAAGACGGCGCCTCTCTCTGCAAGCGGGAATCGTCAACCTCTACTCCAGGAGGCACAAAACTCTGAACAAAAGACAGAAGATATTGATCCAGTGGGAAGTACGATGGATAGCCGCCCGAGCGATCATAAACATAGCCTCCCTGCCTCCTCATAATCCGGGAGATATCAACGGTACCCTCAGTGGTAGCAGTCTGCCCTGCCGGGCCCTCAGCGACCCAAGTGAATCCGCAGTCCACCGCATCAAAACCCTCAAAGGTGATACTGCGAGGAGGGAATGGTGGCATAGGTATGTCCGTCCTCCGCACATAGTGGTCATCAGAACCTCCAACTCTGGGCCTCCGGGAGGTCTCTCTGCTCCGGCTGGGGCGAGCCATGTCTACGAAAACTGCAAAGCCAAGACCGAAAAGATAAAGATGAGTAATAAAGCTAAATCAAAAGGTAAATTAGCAAAGGGACAGCAACAAGATTATTGAGCAGTCCTACAAGACCCCTTGCCCTGTCAGGGAACTCGGGGATTAGCAAAACTAATGAGAAACTCGGGCCACCCGCCCCTTGCCTTCGGCATTGACGGATGTCCCGTGGGGGGCATTTGTTGCACCCATTATTTATCTCAACGAAATTTGGGATGAAATAAAAATGAGTGTGTGTTGTGTTGTTTATTTATTTATTTATTGTTGACCCTCATTTTACTGACATGACTCTTTTTTTTCTTTTTCTGTGGTGTGCAGGGTGTGATGAGGACCCGAATCATTTGGTTCTTGGTGGTGGCAGCATACCGAGGGCTACCGGACTTTCAGAGGGCCCAGGTCGATGCCATGGGGTTCGGCACGTTTCTGCATATCGAGCCCTTCCGGCTCGACTTGCCCCTCGTCCAGGCACTGAGGGAGAGGTGGCACGCGCCAAGCCGAGCTTTCTTGATGCCGTGGAGGCACATGGTGCCGTCACTAGAGGATGTAGTCTAGATCACCGAACTACGGGTGGACGGGGAGGCCGTCAGCGCGGTCACCTACCCAGACTACAGAGAGAGCACCCTAGAACTACTAGGGTTGGAGGCCAGTGCGACCGAGAGAGAGAGCAGGATGGTCGGCCGTGTGGATTTGATGGAGGCACTGGGATTCGTCGACGCCCATCAACACGTCGGCGAGAGCGAAGCAAAGTTCCTGGCGTAGCTGGAAGGAGCTTCACATCATGTGTTTTGCCAAGACGCGGGCAACCAAGAGCGGGCAGACCGAGATCTCTGGAGGTTTCTCTTCTTCCTACTGGGCTGCCTCCTGTTGGGAACGATGGGGGATGACATCCACTGTCGCTTCCTTGGGATCCTGGTGGACTTAGACCGGGTGGGGCACTATGCGTGGGGCGCAGTCCTACTCGCCCACTTGATTGGTGATCTGTCCCAGGGGGCAGAGAAAGAGATGACAGTTGGCATCTTCGCACCTTTCCTCCAGGTAAGTATTTCATTTATTTATTTTATTTACAGTGAGTTCTATTTTATGTTTATGCAATTAATTGTGCTAATGACATGTGATGGATGTAGGTGTAGAGCTACTACTACTTCCCGATGGGGAGGGCTAGGCAGTGGGACCGGGTGGTCGTACCCCTAGCACGGTGGTGGATGCCGATCACGACCGTGGCTCCACACACCTACCAGCTGACGTCGCTTCGACGGGAGCTGACGGAGTACCCTGAGGCCATGGTATGATCTTTTTATTTATTGTGTTTGCAAATGTGAAAGCTGACATGATGCATGTATGGTCATGCAAGTGGTTTGGTGGCCCTATCTTGGAATGGCTGATGCTGACTAGCCTTGGGTCGAAGCGGGTCGACCTCGTTTCGGGCGGGACCTTTGGGTCCACTGCCTGAACAAGATTGAGCCAGTCTGACTCAGGCTGGCCATGAGGACCCTGGGGCTCGCCCAGGAGTGGGTAGAGGTAGATGCGCCGAGCCGCATCAAGCGGAAGACCCAGGGCAAGGCAAAGCTCGTGGATTGGCGTACACGGTTCCCAGCCCAGTTCCAGGACTAGCAACAGGGCAACGTCCTGGTGATGTCTCATGTGCAAGATAGCACCGATTACTTGAGGCGCTACTGGGAGACGTACGTAGATCGCCTCTATCTTGGGAGGCCAGCAGGGGTAAGTATAAAATGAGCATGCTTCTTTTTTGTTAATATGCATGTGACACTAACCTACATGCCTATGAATGCAAGATGTTCGTAATGCTGTCATCACTAATTTACGGGCCTAGCTAGCAGACGCCAGGCAGTAGCTGGCCGTTACTCGGCAAGAGCTGGACATCCTAGTGAGCTTATGTAATGTATTTTTTTTTTGGTACCTAGATTCTTGATACTTAGCCACTAACTGTCATTTATTTCTATGTCGCAGTGTGCCCATCAGGCAGCAATAGTCGGGATGGCTGGCGGAGCATCTTCCAGCTCCCAGGCTCCTCCTCCGGAGGTATCTTCTCTCCAGGAGCAGTTAGTTGGCTCGGTGGCCCGCGCTGAGGAGGCCGAGCGCGATCTTGTGGCTCGGGTGAGTGTTTGCATGATTTAGATTTGATTCCATTCTGCCTTTTACTGACTTCAAAGGGAATATGGGCTTTGGCAGGTGGCAGAGATCCGTGATGTGCTGGCTCGCGCGGTCCGTGCCGAGGATGAACGTTATGCTTGGGTGGCAGAGCATGACGCCCGGATAGCGGAGATAAAGGAGGAGCGGTAGCGTCAGGAGGCTGAGAAGCTTCCTCACGATGTCCTAGAGCTGAGGATCGCCCTCGAGGTGTCGAGGAGGGAGGCAGAGCGTGAGAGAGAGGAGAGAGAGAGGGAGAGAGGGGAGAGAGAAAGGGAGAGAGAGGAGAGGGGAGAGAGAGAGAGGAGGGAGTGGGATGAGAGGAGGGCCATGGAGGCCCAGATGACTGAGCTTAGACTGAGTCTCAGCACGGTGGAGCAGAGGATGCGAGAGAGTGAGGAGCATTACCAGAGGGCGAAGGAGCACTGAGCACGTCTCTGTCAGTCTGGTTCTTTCTCCGTGGGTAGCTTTCTAGTCTCCTCGGGCGAGGAGCGTCGTCGCGCCACCGAGGCTAGTCAGGCGCCATAGGGTGAGGCGAGTACTGCCTCACAGAGTTCTTGGAGGCCCCCTAGGGATCCTCGTCATAGGAGCGAGGAGAGGGATGACCAGAGGGACGACCAGGAGGGTGGTGGTGAGAGTTAGAGAGTTGTTTGTACACTTACCCCCTTACTTATGATGTGCATGTATCAGACCGTTTGTTATATGAAGTGGAATGATTTCTTTTCTGTCACTTGCGTGTTCCCTTATGCATTCCTTCTTTTCTATGCCTCCTCTTTTCTATTCCCATGTGACATGCTTGACAAGACCTCGCCTTGAAACGGGGGGATCGTGCCTCGTCGTGACCGTTTCTTTTAACAGGAATCAACAATGACGACTTTCATCCCTCCCACGTCAAACTCCCTACAGAAGCGTCCATTTTGTTTTGTTTTATTTTTTTGTTTCTTTATTTTTTGTTATTTTTTTATTTTGTTTATTTTTTTTTTGTTTGGGGGGAGTGGAAATGTCTAGGCGTGAAGACACGTTCTATTATTTAAATTCAAACTTAAACCACCAAGAGCAGAAGGGCGACCCTTCTTCTTCCTCACTTCGCCCACAACCAACCCTTCTTCTTGCCAAAATTCACTCACCTTGCTTCTTCCTTCCCCCATCCTTGATCTATGGAATGTGGCAGACCGCGTCGTGGAGGAGGGAAAGGGGGGCGAACAGTTCGTCGCCTGAGGAGGATCGCGCGAGAGCACGAAGAGATGGCCATGGAGGAGGAAGGGCCTCCTTTGGCTATTGAGGGGCTCGAGAGGCCCGATGGCACGGAGGGAGGCAAACACGACCTGGTAGGCTCCTCGATCTTCCATTTCCCTAATTTTATTTTGGTTTGCAACGGCCCGGGTGAGAGGGGTGAGAGAGTTTGGTGAGTGCAATAGTTAAATGATGAATGCATCATGGCAGCACAATCACGGCCACGTGCTCATAAGAGCTCGCAGCGTCAGCGAACCGCTCAACCAAATCCTTGGCAACCCCCGGCGGCGAACCTAAGCGGTAACCGCCGTCACGAGCTAAGGGAATGGGCCTGATGTCGACGACCCCCTTGAACTTTGCCTGGATACGACTGCGGACGGTTTCAGGGAGACCCACGATCACGGCCACCTTTACGATGGACGTTTCCATTGGGATACCTACCGCCCATCGGCATGCAAATGAGTGATCAACAAGGATGCCGGGATTGAGATCTGCCTCAGTTCATCCAAGGTTGCCGCCTGGATCGCCTTAATTAAGGCGCTGCGCAACGATGCTTCGCGGTTGTCGGCGACTGGTGCAGCGGAGGGCTTCACCACGGGGCGCGAAATATCTTCAAACGAAATGTCAGCCTCTTCGCACCAATCTCGGGCTAACTGCATCACCATGGTCGCCCTGAAACGGCGCCAGACAGGCGCATACTCGGCCAGTGCCCTATTAAACAGGGCATTGGTGTTCGACGAATACGGCAAATCTGCGATTGCCAAGAGCCCAGCGCGTTTGCTTTCCGGCAGGGGCTCGGACTTGATGAACTTTTGCATCCACTCGGTCTGGGTCGCTGCGGGGGCAGGCTTAATCTCTACCCAATCCGGGGAGTTTTCCAGACCGTTGGCTTGCTTACCTACAACATAGTGCTCGACTTTGTGGGTTTGGCGATTGAAAAAGCGCCGGCGCTGCGGATCTGGGTTGGTCAGTGCCTGCCAAACATCAGTCGGCAGGTAGCACTCGGCAGAGACCAGCGGGATACGTTGCTGATGGCCAGCGCCCTCCTCTCCTCCACCTTGACGCAAACGAACCGTGATATCACCAGGCACACCGGGGCTTGGCCGCAAGACCTGCACGAGGTCATTGTTTGCAGCCAGGAAACTGGAAAACTTGGGATAAATGCGGAAAGCCGCATCGAATGTCTCTCCGGATTTCAGCTCGAAATCACGGAGCATACGCAGCTTCAACGTAGCCCCTTTCATGGGGCCATCAGCTAAAAGGCTACGGATAAGTTCACGGGCAAGTTCCAGCTTGGCGCTGTCTGACATATTCGAGACCTCTACGAGTATGGGAAGACGCAAGCCACCGCGAGGTGTGCTTACTGTTCTTCCCGCACGCAGGTCTCGCAACCACTAGGGTGTCGTCTTTTCCGATGACCCGGATGATCGGAAAGCTCTCTGGCACCTTAGTAGCCTCAGATCAGCAAGATGAGCGTAATGCATGGCTCTAGGAGCTGATTGAGCTGTCGACGTGCGGCACTTGCCGTATCGACATTACGCATAGGCTGGCAGAAAGAAGTGGGGGCGTCAATAAGACGGATCGCCTACCTGGCACCTGTCATCGAAGCCGTCCACCCCTCGATCCATTGATGCATAGAACGCAGAATGGCCAACGGCGAGCGCCGGTCACATCCGGCATTCGGTGCTGGCCCGCCCGTAAGGGCATACTGACCCTGCCGGGAAGTCCTTTGGCGTCCGTCGTGGGCCCGCGACATCAGGGAAGCCGACGCCCGACCGGGCCGCCCAACAAGCGGCCCGTTTACTTTGTTGTTTTTCGCTTGCCTTTTGCCGACCCACTAAGCGCCTGCTCGATCTCGGTGGCCCACGCCACGAGATCCACGCCACAGGCCTGGCACCAATCGCGCAGCTGCAACCCATCCAGGCGGATGACGCCCCGCTCCGCCGAGGTCACGTAGTTCTGGGAGCGCCCCAGCCGCTCGGCCAGTTCGACCTGTGTGAGTTTTTGGCGCTTCCGCAACGCGCGCAGCGTCGCCAGAAACACCTGATTTTCCGGCCGGTAGAGAGACTTTGGGGCCCGCTCTTCCGGCTCCCGAGCCCTTGCCATTGCCCGCGCTCCAAAGCCTGTCGGGCACCCAACCTATAACCCAACCTTCAATACACCGGCTTTGTTTTTTCGTTTACCCAATGTTTCACTATTTGACGCTATTCTCGCTCCGCCAAGGCTGGCGCGGGTGGGTCTTGGCGGCGTGCGCATCACCCGCCCATCTGGACAGGGGTTCATCATGAAGAACCGTTTGAAACTGATCATGGCCATGGTGGCCACACTGCTCATTGCAGGGTGCGCCACGAACTTGGGGCGCGACTACGACCAGGGCAAGGTCAGTCAGTTTGTTCCCGGCCAAACCACGGTTGACCAGGTAGTTGCCACCTTGGGGCAGCCACAGGAGCGGGAGACCGAAAGTGACGGGACAACTCGGCTCCACTATCAATATGTTTCTGGCAAAGCCTCGATCGGCAGCTACATCCCAGGCGTGGACTTGTTTGACCACGGGTCAACCTTCAAAGGGAAGGACAGCTACATCTATTTCGACAAGCAAGGGAAATACCTGCGCGCTGAGAGCAACCAGACCAACACAGGGGCATGATCATGACCAACAAGCCCCTGACAGTGACAAAAGACGGTGACTGGACGTTCATTCGTGCACGTCCGGCGCCGATGCCCAAACGCGGTCCTGTGATTGCCATCCTGGCCCCTGCCTTTCTTTGTGCCTTCATCATCATCAATGTTTCAGTAGGTGCAGGGCTGGTGATCTGGCTGCTGGTTTCCAGCCTTATTTTTGCCTGGCTGGCCTTCGTGGATCGTAAGAAGCGCCGAGGCAAGTTGCCACCCTTTGGTGTGAAACGTGATGCCCTGCGCTTGCCGGATGGCGAGGTGATCCCAAAAAACCGCCTCTATCGTCTGGGCATTCGGAACACGGAAAACGGTGGGGTCTACTTTTACGGCGGAAACTCTCTTCAACGTGTCGCCGCTGTCGGTGCGGCATCAACCCAACAAAGGATGATGGAGACAAGCTTTGCCGTTGTGGCACAGCACGACGGCACGATGTCTTACCTTGCGGGTGGACTGACACACGAGTTAGCCAGTGCTGTGCTCGATGAAATCGTGCGACACATGGACGGCTTTGCCATTTCTTGATACTGGCTGCCGCCCTTGGCGCCAAGTATGGAGACCAGTTAGACGGCCGCCGTTTCTCCCCTCAGAGGTGTGGCGTCGTCGGTGCCGTCCCGCAAGGGGCGGCATTTTTATGCCAAATCGTCAGCCATGAGGGGCGCCGATACCTAGGCGGCAAGCAGCGCGCGATCGGAATACCGGAGTTTTCGAGGCCGCCCTTTTCGATGGCTGACGGGCTTTCCCTCTTTGGCCATTCGCTCCCGGTGGAGTTCGTTTTCACGGGCATGGTTCAAGTAGTCGGCAAAGCGCCCGGGCTCGTAGGGGACCAAATCGAGATCAGGGAACTCGATTTTTTCGAGGGCGCGCCGGCATTCCAAAAGGCTGCCACGGACAACATAGCTGCGCTCGTCAATGCGCGCACCGTCACTGTGTCCGTTGATGGTGCGCATGATGCTCTTGGGCACCAAGCACCGGTCCGCAATGGTTGTGATGGTGTGGCGGAAGCAGTGCAGCGTTTTTGCATGAGAAGTAATCCCGCATGCCTTCCGCAGGTGCGCCCCATTGAACCATTGCGTCATGACCCTCCCGGGGCCATCACCTTTCCAACTCAGGCCGGGGAATACATGGATGGCTCCCGATTTGCGAACGTCCGCCAAGTAGGCTTCAAAGCCCAGGGCAAGGAGTTGGGGATGGATCGGGATGCGCCGCGTGGAATAGACACTCTTGACGCTCTGGCCTTCCCGGAATGGTGAGACATCAAAATAATGAAGGGTATGCTTGGCACCACTGTCGTCTGACACCGTTTCTTTCTTGATGTCATCCAAATAAAGCTGGGAAATCTCGTTGACACGCATGCCGCTGAAAAAGGCGATCAGGGGCACCCAGAACTTATGGGGTTCTGTAAACGAACGCATGCGGTCCGGGTCAAAGAGCCGTTGAAGGTCCTGAGTTGAGAAGATTTCCTTTTTCCTCGGCATCGGATCCCGATACCGGGACAGTTGCACAAATCGGAAAGGGTCTTCCTTGATCACCGAACTCTCTACGCACCAGTTGAAAAAAGCCCTCAGTGCTTTGATGTGTTTTTCTTGCGTGCTGGTGTGAATGGGGCGCAGCTTGTCCAGCTTGGCCTTGGCAGCGATGTTGACCGCTGACATGTGCTTGAAGTCGGGATGGTTGTGGCGATAGGCCGGCCACACGGCCAACACATCCACAAACATCGTGGCATCTTGAACGGTGATCGCATCAACGGGTTTGTCCCCAATGATGTCCTTCAAGAGCGTCAGGATGTATCGGCGCTGCCGCGTGGCAGATCGCTCCCCTCGCTTGCCCCGTTTCATGTTCCCCAGGTGAAGCTCGATCAGCTCACTCAATCGAACGACCTGGGGAGCGGTAGACGGTTGCGCTGCCGCCGGCGTGGGATCGGTACTGGCTTGAACCGGCGCAGGGGGTTCAGTGGCCACCGGGCCAGATCCCAAACCCATCCGCTGGATGAGTTCCAGCACCATCTGATGCCCCCGCTCGCAGGTCGCGCGCAAGCGAACACCTTGGGCAACCATCTCATAGAGGAAGCCTGACGATTCGGTGGCGGGGAGACTAAGCGAACTCACGGGGATGAAAAGGCTGGGTTGGGGAGGGTCGTTCTAGAGAAATCCGCCAGTCCGTCAATACCGATCAGTCCATTAATTAGAAGATTCGATCAATGCTTTCTGTCGATGTCGACGTGATCTCAATTTTCAATCTCGGCAGGGCCAACCTGCCTTGACAGTCTTTTGACTTATGCGAGGTTCAATCCCTCTGCCTGGAGTTCCCATGCATCCACCCCGCCACTTTCTTCGTTTCGCTTTTTCGGTTTTCGGAGGGAGGGAGGAATAGGAGGGTCCTCTAGTGTGTTGTCTTAGATGAACCCAACCCTCAGTTATCAAACCCATTTTCAAATGCATCCTTGTCGGCGGGACCCTTCTTCGACCGTAGCCCCTCCTGACATCAACCATCTATGGTTGGCCGACGTGCGATGCAAGAGAGGACTTGGACAAAGTCGTCTGAGCTTTGTCCAAATCTTTCACTTATTGATGAGTGGTCGTCAGTCCACATCCATGAGGCCACTACCGATTTAAGGGGCTGCCTTTTGGGGTCACTCGAATGTCAGAGATCAACAAAATCGAATGGACCACAAGATTGGCAACACCTCGGCCCAGGATGCTTTCCGTGGCCAGACCATGGCAAAGCTTGTTTCTCAGGTTGATGCCACGCAAATCCGTATAGAGCGCACGTAAATGGAAACCGGCGTCCTTGATGGCGCTCTCCTTGAAGACACTCGATACCAATAGATCCCCAAGTCCGATGACTCTTGAACCGCCAATGTTTGGATGATTCGCCTTTCTTACTGAAACACCCGCCGCCTCGACCAGATCCCGGCATGCAGCCTCAACCTGTGGCACCAAGAAATGGATGGCTGTTTCCGGATCGTCGTTCAACCAGGCTTCCAAGCCCAGCCGCAGCAGCTTTTCGCGGCGTGCTGGAAAGAACGGGGACTTCATGATGTGGCTGACGAGGCCGTCCAAAGTGATCCCATGCTTATCCTTGATGCGCTGAAACAGCATGTTGAGGAGGGGCGCAAGGAGGTTAAAGTTATCGGCCGCCTGCTTGATGCAACGACCTTCCTTGTCGTCTTCCACGGAGCCAATCACGGCCTCCGTGAACCCCTCATCGCTAATGATGGTCACGGCGATCCTCGACATCAGAGGCGCCATGGTCGCCGCATCCTCCACCATCTTCCGGATCTTGTCTTCTCGGGCCAACGCAGCAAAAACCACCCCGGACAACCCTTCTTCCAGGGAGTTGCCGGCCACCTTATCTGCAAAGGTGTTGAGCTCATCTTCTGGGATATCCACGGGAACGGAAATCCGCTTCATTTCCGCCTTGGCTTCAGCCGCCCGAGACTTCACCGCACGCTCCACACGCACGGCATCTGCTTCCAGTCCTACCTTTCTATAACGTGGAGCCAGATCTTCCAACCAGGCGGTGGCCACAAGACCACGCGCGCTTTCTGCCGCCTTTTCAAAAACCAGACCGGCCTGCTTGATGACGGATTGAACAGCCGGCTTGTCGTTGCCAAGTCGATCAACGATGCGATCAGCCGCCGCACCAGCGGCATGCGGATCAAAGGTTTCCTTGGTTGAATCCGAACTGTCGTCCAATGCCTTCCGGAGCCCGGCCATCAGCGTGTCCGTTTCGGCTTGACTGATTGCCAGTTGCTTTTCAAAGCGGCCAACAATCTGGTCCAAACGCCACCACATGAAACGCTTGCCTGACCCCGCACACTTTGCGTAATAGGCAAACAAGGCCGCCTTGGTTTGGTTGATCTTGTCCTTGTTTCCCAGGGATACGGCTAACTCGACAGCCCGAGACAAATAGGACCACGCGTGGTATTCGTCCTTTGCCAAGCCACATTCCACCGCCAACACGTAATGGTCAATGGCGTTGAGCGCCAGTGAATACGGGATCTCTACGGCAGTCCGAGGAGCGGGGCATTCTCGGCGCTTTTCTTCGGGTCGGCGCAAATAACTCCCGATGGTCCATGCAAGGTCGGCATATCGCGCCACGATTGCCGCATTCTTGGCGCTGTTTGCTCGATGGATCCAATGGTTCAAAATGTCATCATCAAGTTCCATGAGGTCGGGGGTGTGCTTTCTGCTTCCATCCTCCATGGCCCAAGTGGCCATGGGTCCCCAGTAAAGACCCCAAGATCCTTCATCCCCATCTTCAAATCTTGAAAAGTGCCAGGCCGCCACATCCGCGAACGCACCTGTTTGCTGCTCAGGATTATCGCCAGGCGCACTCTTCCGAGCTTGCGCAAACTCAGAAGGAAGATGCATCTCATTGAGTGGAAGCGTGGGATCGTCCGCTTGTTGAAAAACGGCTTCGATCTCGGCTGGAATAATCAAACCCATAAACAGTCCCTCCCTCGGGGCTTATCGTTACCCGCGGGATCTCCACTGATTGGGCTACTCATGGTCGTGTGACTGACGGCCGCAGCCGAAGGGCGATCTTTTCGGGCGTTGCAATAGGCGCCTCCCCAGAAACCGGCACCTCTTCGCCAACACCTTGGGGCGGAGCCATGGAGTTCAACCAAGACCGCTCTTGATCCTGAGCCACTGAAATCAGCGAGGCTGCCAACTCGGGGGCCAACTCATGCATCAGCGCCATGGTGCGCCGCCCCTGTTCCCTTTGCTCAACCTCTTGCTCCTTCAACGCCACGGCCTCCTGATCGAAATCATCCAGATGCGCTTGATGCCAGCGGCGTGCCCCTTTGATCTCCTGCACGCGACGATCCAGCACGGCGGCCTCTTGGTGCAACGCCCGCCATTCCACAGGTTTGCCGTCTTCGCTTCCGGCCGCCTTGGCCGCCCACATCTTCAACGGGTGCGCCGCTTCCCATTGTTCCAATCGCCGCCGCGCCCCTGCCCGCCGCGCCCGGGCTTCGTCCAACTGGAAATCGGTATCGAGCTTGGCCGCCATCCGCCGCCCTCGGTCCTCTTCGTGAACCCGGAACCGATCCGCCAGCTCCATCAGGGCACCCAGCACACGGGCGATGACCTGCACCAGCTTGATCACTTGGGCCAGCAGTTGATGGGCCTCCGGGGTTTGTGGTGCAGGGACAGCAGCCCGAAACCTCATGAGCAAAGAACCCGGCTCCCCTTCCGGCAACGGCGGCAAGGGGAGCGCCGGCGCAAGCGGATCGGTCGCGGCGGGGCCCTGGGTGACGCTTACGGCTTCTGGGGTGTCGGACCTGTCATCCGGGGAAGTCGGTGTCAGCACCGTCTGGACGACGGATGCCGGAGCAGGCGGAAGTCCAGGGCTTGATGTCTCCTGCTGACCATCTGTTTCACGAACCACGTCCGCCTGTGCTCGCGCCTGCTGTTCTGCCAGAACCACCGCATGGGTGGCCTCATACAAGCGCGAGGGCAACACGATGTCCCGCAGCGCATCCCCTCTGCCGGTGAAGAATCCTTTTCGTTCCATGGCGACAACGCCGGCACCCAGCTTGGGTTGCGGTGTGGCCTCGATGCCCATGCGTTTGTAACTGCGATGGTCGTAGTCCGACACCAAGCCTGCCTCTTGGGTGAACTGGTTTGCCAGCAAGGCCCAATGCGCGTTGAGTTGGTCCACGAAGTCACTGCCCTCACGCTTGCTGGCGAGCAGAACCAGCTTTCGCCCGAAGCCCCATTCCGATGTGCCGTTCTCTCCCTCCATTTGTTCCAGTGAACGTGTGGGGAAATACAGGTGCGCATGCGCCCCGATCTTTTCTTCGGGCTTGGCTTCACCAATGGCATTCACCGCATTGTCTCGATGCACGCCGATCGAGACCGGCACGCTAAGCCGGTCCACGATGTAGCGGGCCATGGCTTCCGCCATGTCACCCGCCGCCATGTCGGAAAGTCCAAACGGGATCGGGATACGGTAATCCCGAGCGACGGCCGCATCCTTGCGCTTCTCGGCTGCCTCTGCCCGCGTCCAGAGTTCGTGCGGGTCTGAGGCCCACGCCGGAGCACCTGGTGGAGCAATGGTCAACGCGTGGATGATTTCCTCACCGACCTGGCGCTTTCGATAATCATGCCAAACACCGGTGCGGCGATCGTAAAGCCGCAGGCCCAAACGATACGCCACACCCGCGATCGCGGAGTGTTGTTTGCTGCGGCTGTGAACTTCGATGTGGGGGCGAGCATGTGGAACCATTCCTCATCCTTGTGGCTTCGATCCCTTCCCCGGCCGAGAAGTGATCTGTGGTCATCCATGACCGGAAACACGCAGCGGCTGCCGACCTCCTGTGTCTGCTCGCCCCCACATGAACATCCAAGCAGACAGCCAAAACCTGTCAAGGCAACGAAGACGTTGCGCGGTGCGTTTTGAGACGCGCGTCAAGCCGTCAGGCTTGACCGTTTCGCTCTTGCTTTTAGCTTAGGAGGCAACGCCTAGGCGTTGCCTTTGCTCTGAGCGGCGTGTTGGCACAACACATAGACGCGCCCTGCGCCTTTGATTTGGACGTCTATTTGCGTGACTTGACAGCCCCTGGACTTCGACTAGGGTGCGCCGATCGGAGGCCCAAAATGAACACCAATCCTTCTTCGGTTTTTCCGCACGAAACCAATGTCACAACTTCCATGATCCACGAACGCCTGACCAATAACACTAACGATCACCCCACTCCAGGGTTCGCAACATACCTACTAGGACTTGCCATCATTGGGCTATGCGGTGTGCTCGGCGGCGGTATTGTTGGCGCGGTGCTAATGGCCCACTGACTGCGAGGCAGCCTGTTTGCGCCCCTGCACGTAGAGCAAAAAGCCAAAGACTACGGGAACCACAAGGAGCAGAAGGGCCATCCCAATGTCCCCCAAAAGAGAGCCACTTTTGTTGGGGGCGAATTTGGCAAAATAGACGTGAAGGACCATAACAAGACTCGCAGAAAACGCGCCCAATGCGTAAAAGGATCTACATATCTCATCTCGAATGAAATCAAAGGAACCAGGCCTGAGAAAAAGTGCAGCCAAGCCGACTATGAACACTTGAAGGATAAGATCCCCACCGATCACCCACCCATTCAGTCGTTCTTCTATAAAACAGGAAACGACACCGTTGACCTGAGTTTTCGGCGTTATTACGCCAGAGGAAATCAACGCCGCACAGACTAATCCGAGCAATCCCCAATAAATTATTTGGCTTGCCACTCGAAAGAGTTCTTGCTGACTACGCTCGGTCATAACGGTCCTTTATGTCGTCAATGAATAAATGCGATCAACTGAAAGAGATGCCCCTTTAATGTCGTGCCTTGATAGACGTCTGACCAAGCTGCAAAATCACGTCAATTAACCAGCAACTTTTTTTTGCATCGATCGCTGCCTAGGCTTTGCCGCCACCAACTTCAATAGCGGCTTCAACCCATCTCGCGGAGCGAGTTGTGAGAGGTATTCCATAACCCACGCCCTTGGCATGTTGGCCACCCACTGAGTTGGGAATCCCAGCCCCTTAGGGGTTCAACCTGAGCTAAGCTGTCCCCCGGAATGACGAGGTCCAACCTCAGACCCTCTCCACCATCGCCGATTGGCCTACGGGTGATTGAGTGCACCGTGCGAGTGAGCTTGCTCGAGTGAGTCCACCGTTCAGACCGGTTGCTTGAAAAAATTCAGGTCTAAGGGATTATTATGTCACATCAATCGCACCACCATCCAATCCTACTACAATGTAGAGACTTTGGGTGATCTTACCAAGGGGCTGGAATGGCAACTTGAGCTGACTGGCATGTTGACTCTAGGGACTGACCAACCTAAGAGCCTTGATCTCATTCACCTATGTGTCGGGTCCCTCACCTCAGTCTGCACCGTGGGTTGCTACACTGGTGACCTCCTTTTATTCCTCCCTACACCTGAGGAGCCCAACCTTATCCACAATATGGAGCTTGTTGTCTCGGGTAAGAAGTCAAGCCATTCCATCAAAGTCAATGTCTCGTCTCCCTTCACACTTAGAGATAACCCCTTACACAATGAGGATCTTGTGATGTGGGAACTTATGGATGAAGACCTTACCATCCCAAGCCACACTTTCTTTGATCCCTTTGATCCTGCCAATTGGGAACCATGGCAACAACCTACCTCTCTCCCCCCTACCCCGCTATTGACCATCCATCACCTCCCATACCCACCCCCACAAGTCCATTAAGCCCAACGCCCACCTTTGGGGACGAACCATGTGCCTCTCTCTGCTCAACCCCAATTATGGAACTCACCACGTCATTGGTTCTGCCAATTGGCAATAACCCAACTTGCTTAGGAGAGCTTGAAGACTGGGTATTCACATGCCAAGTGTCACACTTCCCCAAAAACTCATCCTTCCTCGATCATTTTGATCCCTTCTTTTGGGAACTCTTAAGGCCATCATTCTCACTCCAATCCAACAGAAGTATCAGCCCCTTCACTCCCACCTATGTGGGTAACACAACGATGACACAAATCCCTCCCTCACCTACACCTACCCTTAGGAGCATGAGGTCCATTTGGATCATAATGCATGTAATCTTGAGCCCAAAGGGTAAGGAAGTCAACAAGTTCGGATGCACATGTCCTCCTATACCAATCAAGTCTTTGCATGATAGGAACACACATGGGTGCCCTGGTCCCCCGACATTTGTCACACTTTTGCATGATAGGTTCACACATGAGTGCCCTGGTCCCCCGACAGTCGCCACACCCTTGCATGATAGACTCAACTTTGGGTGCCCCGGCCCTCCTATATCAATCAAAGTCAATGTGAAGTCAATACTTGATAGGTCTAAGTTTGGTTGTCCCAGCCCACTGACAGAAGCCACGTGTCTCACTTCACTAACATCCTTGCATTCCATACGCTGCAAGCACCTTGGTAAGGTCATCAAAAGCTCGAAAAGGTAGGTCAGTTCCCTTGAGCGCCCCCAAGAGTTCTATGAGGATGACTCTGGGATGGTGAGAATTAAGAGGCCCTCCTCGGGGGTGTCCTCAATAATGAGAGTCCGAGATAGCACACCCTTCAAGGTCTTCAGGAGTAATGGCAACCAGGGGTGGGATCTTCCCATGGATCATGGAGTTACCCCTGTTGATAACGCTGTAGACCCCATGCCCCATACGGGCCCTGCGATGGTTCCTAGTGAGGAAATTGAGCCTAATCTACACCTTGCGCGTGAGCCTAACTTTGAAGGATCCACTTCAGCCTTGAGTGCCTGGCGTAAGCAATGCGAGATGATACTAGATGAACAGAGTACTCTTACCAGGATAGGGCATGGGAGCGCTACCTCATTGGGCAGAAGAACTGACCTCCACTAGAGACCCTACTACAACGTGACTTGGGACTGGCAGATCGGCAACCATGGCAGCACACCCCTACTCGACGGAGTTGAGTTTTCCCCACCCCGGGGGTATGATGGGGACATCACCTGCTACCCTTCATTTTTTGAGTCATATATGTATTTTTCATTTTTATTTGAGTCTTCTCCATGTACTTTCTCTACTCCTCACTAATAGGGGCCGTCAATTCCAACATTCTGTCGACGGCTATCTCCATACCACTCCACAGCGAGGGCGACCACGACTCCCTCAACGGCCAGACAAGGTCTAGCTCCAGCCCTAGTCCTCAGTCCCAGCCTCGTGGCATCAACTCCTCCACAGGCCAGCCACCCAGCTCTAGTGCTAATCCTCAGTTCCAGCCCTGTGGCTTCAACGCCTTCCCAGGCCAGCCACCCAGCTCCAGTACCAATTGCTAGCTCCAGCAATGTGGCTTCAATGCCTCCACATGCCGGTTACCTAGCTCCAGTTCCAGTCCTCAGTTCTAGCCCTGTGGCTTCAACGCCTTCCCAGGCCAGCCACCCAGTTCCAGTACCAATTGCTTGTTCCAGTAACGTGGCTTCAACGCCTTCACGGGCCAGCCACCAAGTTTCAGTACCAGCCTCCAGTCCCAGCATCGTGGCTTCAATGCCTCTATAGGCCAGCCCCCCAGTTCCAGTCTCAGCTCCCAATTCCAGTATCATAGCTACAACACCTCTATAGGCCAGCCACTCAGCACCAGTCCTAGTGCCAGTTCAGCAATCCAGTCATCACACTTCCGTGAGCCAGTTACCCAGACCCAGTGCCAACATCCAACTCCTACATTTCAACTACCATCCCCTCACGGAGTAGTTGGCCAGTCCCAGCCCCCAATTCTGGCCTTTCGCTGTCATGCCTCTCAGAGACATTCAACCATCACAACCTCTGCTTCTCAGCCTAATGTAAACTACATTTCCAGCTAACAACATGAAGACAACCAACACCTCACGTGTTGGCCTATGACTGACGGGTCTCAGAACCAGCCCTCAGTCTTAACCTCATAGGTCGCCATATCCTGGCAAGTCTATGCTAACCCTATACAACAAGGGCTTTCCTCTTCAAAGGACTAGCCCCCAGCATTTGGCCTATGCCCCTATTTCCTGGTCTCCAGCCCCCAGTCCCCAGTACCCAAAGTCCAGTCACACTGTCCCTCAAGCCCAGTCCTCTACGTCAATGCCCCCCAAACTGGGTGAACCTGACCTGTTACACCCTGTACAAATACATGGTAGGGGAGAATCAAGCTGACTAATAGTAAGTGGTTGCCATCCCCTGCATTCAACACTGTTCCATGGAACAAGAAGTGGGACAACTCAGCAAGTAACAATATCAAAATCTAAAATTTGTCATTAGTACTCTATAAAAGGGGAGCCTAAGACATGCCCTTGGGGTAACAAAAATGTACAATCTGGATAACAAAAAAGGGATGGAAAGTGATACAATCATAGCCTAGCCTCACTCCCCTCCAGCTCCGCTAAGCGGGACTCCGTGGCAGCCAGCTCCGCCTTCAAGGCCGACGCAAGCTGCGCACTGGCCTGGGCACTCGTCTCGACAGTCGGCCTCCTGCGTAACCTCGAGCACGCTAGAGCAAAGCCGCACCCATGCTAGCATCCAGCAGCGACTCCGGTGGCGAGACAGATGAAGGACACTCGATCCCCAGCTCCAGGCAGGAGTGGCCTACTTCAGCCAGCACACCAGAAGGATCTGTACAACCCCACCAAACACAAAGCGGGTCAGCAACGCTCAGAACTTCCCTATGATGAGACAAGGTGAAAAACCTGAGAAATGTCTGGGCTCTCACCTGCTACGGCCCCCGTCGTGCCTGTAACACCCCTACTCGGGGTCGGTGAGGGTAGTCTCTCCTCCACCTCAGCAGCATCTCTTGCTGGAGTCGGAGAGGGTAGAGGCTCCTCTGACATATAGGTGTCCCCAGTAATCCTCAGAGAGGTGGGACGCTCCCCTAGATCCACCTCGATGGGAGTCGACACGCGCTCCCCCTTGGACTCCAACCCTGGACATAACATGTCACGCCCCGAGCCCTTACATACAGCGGAAGACTCACTTGGGGAGAATGCAAACAGCTGACATGGTAAGTCTCTCGCAAGCAAGAAATAATCAGAGCGCGAGACAATCACACATAAGATGTAATTGCACAAGTATTTACTCAAGTTCAACTTCTATTCATTGATAACCAAAATATTCAAATTACAATCACTAAATCCCCATGCTTGGCAATAGACGCGGTCTGGAACCTGATGGGGATCCATCATTCCACTTCGTCACTTAGCATAGTCAAGAATTCAGGAGGTCCGTCATCCCGTGGCCGGTGGGGGTAGCTACCGAATAGCTTAAGGAGTATAAACCCTTCATGGTTTTAATTAGAGAGGAACTCGAGGTTTATACGCCCAAAGCTATTAGCCTCTGGCGTACTACCTAAAATGCAGATAACGGTTGACGATCGCTACATTGATGCCCGGATAGCCGTTTGTTCGCTACAGCTGCATTAACATACATTTGCAAAGTTCATAAGCATAATAAGTGACATTGATAATATGAACATGAAGCTTTGATTATCATTAAATAAATGAACTTGAAAAGAAACATGATCAACCACTCCCTGGGTTCTAGGCAGCCAATGGTTGTGCCTCCTTCAGATGGAGGGCAGCCACAGATGTGGGCTTCAAGCCTACGGTGGGCGGCCAAATCGTTGGCCGCCCATCTGCTATTATCCGAAAGCAGAGAGTCTGGAGCAGATGGGGGACTTTCCATCTCATAAATATACACCCAAGGGATGCCCCTGGACATCAGTTTAGGGCTTCACGATGGAAGAAAGAGGGAAAAGGATGGTAGCTTCTTCCTCCAAATCCTCCGAAAGTAGAGAGCTTACCGTCCTCTCCGAAGTTCAAGGCCATTTGAACGCCTTTGTAAAGAATGTCCAGGTAAGGTTGTGTGTGTTGCATGTGTGTTAGCTCTAGTTCCAACATTGACTTTTGATTTGATCCTTCTCTTTTCTCTATCCATCTCCTATTATTTCAGCCTCTCCCAACCTTTCCGGGGGCGAGACACACCCGTCGTTACGACTAGCTACATGATTTATTGGAGGCCGTGACGCCCACCATGAGGGTGTTTATGCATCAATGGCACCTTACGCACCTAATCATCAAGGGGAAGCGTCTCCACAGCATGAGATGGAATTGGGAGGCCTTGGGTGCGATGATCGAGCTGTGGCACCCTGACACACACACTTTTGTGTTCCCTGAGTTTGAAGCTTTACTGCTAGTGGAGGAAGTCGACTTCCTATTCTAGTGGGGTGACCTAGAGGCAGGTGACCTGATCGATCTCCCTCCTTGGGAGAAGTACTAGTAGAGTTCGTGCGAGACAAGCGCGAGGTTCGGCGGATGACTGATTAGCGAGGGATACTAGTTGATTGCCTAGCCTAGTGGTTGCTGAGCCAGGTGAAGGACAAATCCATGGAGGCAGATCAGCTGATGCGAGGAGTGACATTGTGCCTAAGTGGGGCACTGCTCTTTCCTACGACAGGAGACGTACTGAGGCGAGAGCATGTGGGGCTGCTTACTCTCCTATGGATGGGGGACTCCCTTTCTCAGGCGGTGCTTGCCCATTTGTATTGTGGGCTTACTCAAATGAGTTTGGGAGAGTGCACCATGGGAAGTCTCTACTTGCTGTAGGTGTGGATAAAGGTCCACCTAAGCTTTGATTTTGATGACATAGTGACCACGGCTTCCCGGATCTTCGAGAAGAGCACGTTATACCCAACGTGGGCCATCTTTGGTCCTGAGGATCAGGTGGTATGCAAGACTTCACTTTTGAAGATTAGAGATGATTGGCGAGACTATTTGAATTTCCTACCCAAAGATCAGTTCGTGTTCGTGTCGATGATGTACCGACGTAAGGAATTCAAGACACGCGGGACGTAGGAACAGGAGTTATGGCTGTAGGAGATCTAGACTTGGTTTGCACTAGGCCCATCCCCGTCAACGCCAGGTAGGACTACCTAAACAGATCCCAAGGGCTACCTTGGGGGGAGCTTTGATTGTGAGGTGTCTCTTGGGGACCGACGGGGATAGACGGTGACTTCACAAGAGCAGGAAGGCGTGGAGATGACACGTCACCGTGACTAAAGCTCGGGTCTGCGTGGAGGAAGACAAAGATGATTTGAGGAGATACATGGACTACCTACGGGGTTTTAGGCCTCGGGTGAATGAATTTTTCAAGAGGCGGCGCACTTGATTGTTTGTGCCTGTCCAGCATTTTTCTTAGTTTTGTTTTTGCTTTTGAT
>JANBPO010001690.1:0-10946 GCA_024336825.1 Amorphophallus titanum | reverse complement strand
GGGTGGAGGTCAGCAAAGATTCTGACTTCGTTCCCTTCACAGGGGTACTTGATGCATTAATGTAGGATGGATGGCACTACCCTGTTCTGGTGCAGCCAAGGCCAGCCGAGTAGCACCTTGTAGGAGGTGTTGGAGTTGATCACATGGTACTGGACCTTGGTGGTGAAATCGCCAAAGGTCAAGTCAAATTCTGTGACCCCCATGGGCACCTCGCATTTCTGATTAAAGACAGCAATCTTGACGTTCCTGACCTCGACCAGGTGCACGTCAAAGTAGTGCTTCTGGTACACCAGGTAGGGAAGTATGTTCACTGCTGCCCCTGGGTCAATCAGGATCCTATTGATAGGCTGTCCATTCAGCAGCCCCTTCATATAGAGCGGCCTGTTATGACTGCAGGTGGGCAGAAGTATGTCATCCTCTGTGAAGGCCACGGCCACTTCAGGTGACATCTCCGCCAAACAAGCTTCAAGGTGTGCTGGTGTCTGGAGTGCAGCGATGATGGCTTGCCATGTTTCTTCATCTAAGGATAGCATCTCCCAGACGGTAAACCGGGTCGAGATCTTCTTGAGGTGCCTGACAATTCGGTCGGCAGCCCGAACCTTAAGCAACTTCATCTCTTCGGCTTTACTGCGCCTGCCCCCACCCTGGACCTGGGGTACTAGATCAGATGGTGTTTCTTGTACTGGCTCTGGTGTGACTGCTTGAGCCTGTGGGGCCTACTGCGCTTCCCCTTTCTCTTGCATAAATTCGACAAGGTTTGGGATGCCGTCAAATTCTTCTTCTGGCTGAGGAGGGGTTACTGCCAGTGGAGCAGGGAGGTTGCTTGCTTCTTTGCTCAGCTGGGGCTCTTGGGGGCGTGGCTGCCTCTCTGTTCGGGCCAACAGGAACTCAGTGAATGAGGGAGTTCCCCGGCTTCTGGGTTCTTCAGGATAGAGGCCGGACGGAGGAGGGATCTCTGTGCCTCGGACCCTAGGCTTAGGGACCTGGTATGGCTGCTCTCCCCTGAGCAGGATGTTATGATCAGCCTAAGGAGGGCGTCCCCATTTCTTTCCCAACCTGGTGACAAATTGGGAGGTGGATGCTTCCGCCTGGTTTGCTTCTGTTGGTTCATAGGATAGCTCTCCTTCTCCTTCCTCTAAGGAAAGGGTAGTGTCAAACAACGTCGAGAGGGTATTGCAGGCAATGATGACTTCCTTCTTCTTCTCATTTCTGGGCCTCTTCTTCTTCTTTTTCTTTTTTGCAGTAGCTGGTGGCTGCTCCTGGAGAAGTTCACCCCACAAGGGAGGCTCTTCTTTGACCTGGGTCTCTGCTTCGGGAGCCAGTTCGAGGGACTCGAACTCCTCCCAGGGGACAGATTCCTTCAGCTCGATAGGCTGGATCTTGGGCTATTCATAATCTTTGAGCCCATCAATAATGGCTTGGAGTCTTTCGACAACAGGACTAACTTCTTTATGCACCCGCATCAGGATGTGCTCCTTCTTATTATAAGTGGGCCGCCTTATGACTAGCCGAGGGGCCGTGTCATACCATACGAGGTTCACCAGCGGTGGTGTTGGTCGGGGCGTGACACCCCTCACATGAACCTCTGGGGTGGGCCGAGGGGCCCGTCTTCTTCTGTTCTTCTTTGGCGTGGACCGCCATCCTCCTTGGTCTTGAGCCGGCGATGTGACAAAAGTTTCATAAGTAGCGTGGGTACTGGCCTCTGCCCACTCTTCAGGTAATTCCTGGTACAGTGAAACCATGTTGACGGTGGAGGCCAAGTTGGGCATCTCATGCGACTGTGCAGGATCTACTTTGTGCTCCCCCATGTCAAGCTCCCCATTCTTGATCAAGGACTGAATGACGTCCTTAAAGACATAACAGTCGTCAATGGTGTGCCCGAGCATCTGGTGGTATTAGCAGAATCGAGGGTCATCTTTCTTCTTCAGGTCACCAGGCCTCTTCGGTTCTGGCAACGTGATCTTGTTGTACTTGGTCGCCCACTCGAACAAGAGCCGAGACTTATCTCGGGAGAGAATACAGCTTGTTCATCATTTTCTCCCTTCGGTTGGAAGTCCCTTTAGCTTTTTCTTTTTGCTTTTCAAAAGTCTGGAAGTCCAGGGCGTGAACTTCCGGTGGCATCGGCTTCTTCTCAGCCTGTCTAGCTCTCTGGCCCATCGCAGCCGAGGTGGAAGAGTAGCGGGCAAGGAATGCCTCAATCTCAGCCACTATGTTGCTTAGACGGTCAAATGTCTTGACCTTAGCACTGATCATTCTTTCCAGAATTTCTTTCTTCAGGTTCTGCTTGCAGATCTGCACTGCGTCCTCCTGGTGCAGGGGGCGTCTGCACCTCATGCTAAGGTTTCTCCACCTTTTGATGTAGTCGAGTGCCGACTCATCATTTCTTTGCCTTGTGACGTAGAGCTCCGCCACGGTGACTTCTCGTTCAGCAATATAAAATCACTCTTTGAACTTCTTCTGCATGTCGGGCCAGTCAACGATGCACCCAACGGGCAGGCTCGAGTACCACTCGAAGGCAAGCCCGGTGAGTGTTGAGCCGAAGAACTTGAGGAGATAAGCTTCATCGACGGCCAAATCTCCCATTACATTCATATAGTAGGCAATGTGCTCCCTGGGAGACCCCTGTCCATTAAACTTTTGAAACTTCGGCGGCTTGGTGATGCCGACCGACAGCTTCTTGGCGACATAATGAGTCGGGTAAGGCACTCGGTAGACATCAAATGGTGCTTGATCACTGTCACTCCTTTCTGCCAGCTTCATGTCTATCATTTGTTCAAGCATCAACTAGCTGACTGCTACTGGGTCGACCGGGCTTGGATAGAAGTGGGCTAGCTGTGCCCCCGGCGTGGTCAGCATCGTCGCCTGTGGGGCCATAGGAGACCCTTGGGAAGGCAAAATCGACGGTGGGGTCGATGTTGGATGATGTGCTTGTTGCAGGGGCATGCCCCCGATGTAGCTAGGCATTGGTGGGAATGTTGTGGCTTGTGGAGAAGCCTCCGAAGACTGTCTGTTGCCCCCAGGTGCTTCGGGCAATGCCTCGGTCTGCCCGGACGTTGAGGGTTGGGCATTCCTTTCATTCAGCTGCTTCTTCAACAGCTCAATCTCTCGCTGGTACTATTGCATCATATACAGTATTGTGGGGTCTTTAGTGGGAAGACCCAGAGTGCCCCCTGCTTCTTTGGCTGGCGCCTCTTCAGATGACGTGGATGGTCCGCCATTGGTGCCCCCAGTAGCAACAACATTGGCGACGAAAGCCGTTGAGGGTTCTTTATGGGCAGCCTCTTCAGTAGGAACTTGCACTACCTCGCTTGCAGCTCTCCCCCTTCTGGTGAGAGGGCCTGGTCTTGCGGCCAATCTGGCCACTTCCTCGGGTTTGGTAAGTAAAGCTTCATACCGCCCAAACACCCCGGCCATGTTGTAGGTGTAGACTTTCCACTTCCTGTCTCTTCTGGCCATCCTCCTTGACGGCCTATTCGGGAATACCAATCTATCGAAGACCAATCTTCGGGGCTGTGCTTCCTCCCGCAAAGAGGACTGGCGCAGCTCCTCTGAGCGGTTCCTCGATTCTGCGCTGGGGACCGGTCGGACTTCTTCTGCTTCAAAGGCGGAGGCCACTGCCCCCAACAATCTCTGGCGACCCAAAGGTGTGCTCCCTGGGCCTCGCAGGTAGTTCCTCATGGCTTGCTCCATCCCTTCCCACTCCTGGTCAGGGGGAGGAACCGGTGACAATGCGCCAACAGCGGCACCAGGAGTGGAAGCTACAGGCCTTGCGGGGGCGGCTTGGTGGCGGCGCCTGCGGTGCTAGCGGTGGGTCTCTTCCGGCGGCACCAGCGCTGCAAGTGTTGGTTGGTAAACATGGGTCAATATCTTGACCCTCTCTTCCTGTTGTGCCCTTGGAGGGCGGAAGGCACTGGGTCCTGCTTGGGCAGGTGAAGAAATTTGGGCTCCCTTGGAGATCCAGACTTGCTTGGATTTGGCCGGCCTACGGGCTGGCGTATTCTTCAGCACTTCGGCAGGGACAGTAGGTGTCATTCTGTCTTTCATCTTTTCCAGTGCTTTGTAGGAGTTCCGCATCGATACAGTGGGCATTATCCACTCCGGGATCGCCTCAGATCGCTGTCCGTTGAGGTGGACTCGCATGCTCCCGACAATTACTGATTTGCCGGAGTGGGAGATCCTGCCCTTAGGTGTGGCGGCGGCACGGCTCCTTCGGAGCCTCCTTCGGTGGGATGCCAACCCCTGATGAGACGGGCCAGCAGTTTGGTGCACATGGTGCACATTGCAGCTGAATGTCTTGGCTGGGACGGTGTTGGTGTTCCTGGCCGAGGTTCGGCCAGCCATGGCTTTGACAGCCCCCTGGGTGGGAATGTTAATCTCAGTCGCATCAGACGCCTTCACGTCCAGAAGGTTGACGAAGGCCACCCCGAGAAAATTGGGGAAGCCTACCACGGGAGGGAAGCTCCCGAAGCAAAGGGAGACGGCGAGGTAGCCATCCCTGACAAGGCTCTCGATGACCTGAGGACCGAAGGTGACCGCCATTCTTGATGTTGAAGCATGATTCTTCCTGCATTTACAGAAATAGAGGGGGCCGCAGGGCCCTTAATTCTGGCAAAGAGATGAATGGTGGATTAGTCCCACCGGGCATGCCAGACTTGTGGACGCACTTTTCGATTAAAATCATCGTCTATTGGTTTATTAAGTTTATTGAGACCCCACCAGTTTCGTGTCGATCGGTTGTCATTTGGGGCCGGTAGGAGTCCAGGAACCCCGGTGACTCATTTAGGGTAGATTCGTCGACATCGCCCCGATCTTCCGTTTTAGTGGATGCATGTGCCATTTTTAAACTCTAGATGTGTTGTATGATAGTTTGGCGTTGTTTCCCCTAAGCTTCTGCATGAATGGGGCGTGGAACGAGCCGATTCGGCCGTTCCCCTATTTTAGTCACCGGATTTGTATAACGGTCATTGCAGAGGCCGTCACACTGTGTGACGGTCCCACGATAGACCGCCACAACTGTTGGTCATTTCACATTCTTTGAGGTTGGGGTCGTGTGACGGACCAGTACTGGATCGTTACCTGACTGTAAAGCACCCGTGTTGGAGCATTACGTTCTGGGTGTGACGGACCATATTGGGCCGTTACATGGTTGTAGCGCGCCTGGCTTGGTGCATTGCGTGCTGTGGTTTCTGAGGACTGTGGCTATCAATCCCTCGATGACCGTGTCTACCTCGAAGATCGGGTCAGTCGGTTAGCCCTGACGGGCCTCACCTTGTGCATCATGTTGTGTAACGCCCCTATCCTGGTGTGTTACATGGTCCATGTTTGTGTTTTGGATCTGTTGGCTATAACGCACCTGTCCTAGTGCATTAGGATGGTGTAACGCACCTATATAGGTCCATTATATGCCTTTTCATTTGAGTTTTGGTCCGTTGGCCATAACGCCCCTGTCCGGGTGTGTTATGCTGATGTGGTGCGCCTATTCTGGTGCGTTGCATGGTCTGTATTTGATTTCAGGTCTGGTTGCCCTGACGCCCCTACCTTGGTGCGTCAGAGCAGTGTAATGCCCCTATAGAGGAGCATTACAGTCCTATTGTTGGCCATGATGGCCGTTGGTCTATTCTATGTCTATTCATGTGTTGGTTTGCCTTAGGTTTGTGTTCTAGGGTGGTGTCTATGTGTCGGTGGTTCTGGATCGGTCGGTTTAGGTGACTGGGTGTGGTCTTTTCCTTAACTGTGATAGTTCCCTAACGACTTGATCTAGACCTGCTAGTGTCCTTGCCTCTAGTTGCGTAGTGACTACCTCTTGATTGCCAGGTTCGCCTAGCGATTGAGTGATGGTTCGCTTTGCCCAGAGTGTAGTTGTTGTCCACCGCTCCGATTTCTACTTGTGTTGGCTTGATCTCGTGGTTTGGCCGTGACCCGTGGGTGTCTGTTGACATCCTATGAGAACAATGACCATGATGGGATGGTCAGGCGTGCTTGTGCATGTTGTGTGTGTCTTTGTGTGTTTGTGTTGTGTCGGGTTTCGGTCAACCTAGTGAGACCAGGGGTTGACATGCGACCTTGTGTGCGCCTCGACGGCTTTGTCCAATTCGAGACTGTGTTTCTGGATGCCTCAAGGTATCGTCTTACCTCAGTTTTCTTATCCAAATGTGTTGAGGGTCCTTGGTGTTCCCTCGAGTCTCCGTAAGTCATTTCCTACGGAGCGTCATTTCCTCTGGCTTAGGAGTTGACTGATTGGCGGCTTATTTTGATGTCTGTAACGATCTTGCCGCTGAGTCATCTGACTCAAGGATCGTTACGTGAGTAGGTCGAGCTGCCTTGTCCTGAGTTGTCGGCAGTGGCTGTGCTACCATTGGTGCTTCAGAGTACGTGCGATAGTGCTCTCTTGCCTATCTATACTTCTGCACTCGTGTTTTGAGTCTCCATGTCTTGTGAGCCTCCACTAGTTGTAGCCTTACGGCACGCTTCGACATGACGGCACTTGTAGAGTGGGACTTTCCCAGTTTACGGTTCTTAGGCTAGTTCTGTGGGCCCCTCATCAACCGTAGCGTCCTTCGGAGGGGGAATACTAGCTAGAGTCCTGGCTTAGACGATAGCCAGTGTGTGCACACGTGGTCAAGGACTTTGGACTTGCGTCGTTAGACGTGACCCTGACTAGTCACTGACGTTATGGTACTGTTCTGGTTCAAGCAGTGTCTTTGTCTCAGCTGATAGAGATGTATGCCCTTTAAGCCAATCACAAGTGTTGTGATGGCAACATTTCTTGTACAATTTTATTCAATAATCCCTCGAAGGCCCGTCCACGGCAACCCTAGACCAACGCACCCCCGAGGGTCGGTCTATCACACTCTCCGATCATTACGCTTTAATGGCCAGCCAGCCACAATCCCGTCAGCGGCACCTTAGTGACCAGCCGATCGGTGCTCCCAGTCAACATACCTCAGCGACCAGCCGATCTTGGCTCCCAGGCAATGTATACCTCAGCGATCAGCCGAGCAGAATTTCTAGTCAATACACCTCGACGGTCAACCAACACACTAACAGGTACCATCCACCACATTTTGATGATTATGTGTCTAACATCGTTTGTGGTCTTTGTACTCTTCAGGGGCACACGCCTCGACTTCGGTTATCCCACCATGACGGTCAGCCAGCGGCATGAACATTCGGCCATACACCACAAGGGTCGGCCGAACATAATTTCAAGACAGCGAGCCTCTCTGGGGGCAAATCCAACAACTTCAAGCCAAGGCGTCTCGCCGAGGTAAGTCTCCAGCAACTCCAGACCAAGATGCCTCGCCGAGGCAGATCTCCAGCAACTTCAGACCAAGACGCCTCGTCGAGGCAGGTCCCCAGTAACCTCAGACAAAGACGCCTCGCCAAGACAGGTCTCCAGCAATCTCAGATCAAGACGCCTCGCCGAGGCTGGTCTCCAGCAACTGTAGATCAAGATGCCTCGACAAGGCAGGTCTCTAGTAACCCCAGACCAAGACTCCTCGTCGAGGCGGGTCTTCAGCAACCTCAGGACAACATGCTTTGCCGAGGCTGACCGCCAGTAGCACCGGATCAACGGCCCTTGTCGAGACTGACCCCCAAGCAACACCAGGCCCACATGCCTCGCCGAGTCTCGCCTCCAGTAGCATCAGGACAATACACCTAACTGTGGTAGGTCTTCAACGACAATGGACTAGTATGCCTCGTCGAGGCAAGTCTACGACACAACTCCAGCTACAGCGCTTCAAAGGTGTGACCAGTCCGCCCCATAGGATGGTCGACACCCAGCCTGGCCAATGCACCCCTACAGGCAGTCAGCAAACGATGTCGACATCCCACAAGGAAAATCAACCACCATAGTAGTGGCAGGCCACTAACAGCCAACCGCAGGCTTCACCACAAAGCCCCGGTCAGAGTGGCGATCATCTTGTCGCCAACCAGCAATCCCAGAAGCCAAGGGATAAGTGGCCCTCCAGTTCCCAGAACTCGAAAGCCTCAAACCCCCTATGCCGCATCGTCGGCTACAGCTAGGCTCACGAGGGAACACGCCGAGGAGTGAAAAGTACTCATGGCACTCCTTGACATAGACAAGGTGGAAAACCTGATAAAACACAAATCTCAGTCCACAAGTCCACCTCTGGGGGCAAAACATGGCTCCCGCCAGCGCAACCTCAGATGGTGAAAGGGAGTCACAACTAGCCTCCCACCACTCGCCAGCCGCCCTACCAGGCATGATGGGCTCGACAATCCCATCTTCCCATAAGCTGCCCCTTCTCAGAGAGTCAACAAAGCCAGCCGCACAACAGAGGGCCTCAGACATGGATGATAAAGCCAGAAGCATTGTTACGCCGGGCTCCTCTGGCCTCCTTTTGCCATCGTCATTGGCGCCCAGCCCAGTCACATCATCAACCGCCGAAGCAACCATCTGTATTGAGGGTTTGGCATCCAGACCAAATTACTCCCGCAACACGGGCACTGCACACCTCTGCCAAAAGCCCAACACGCGAGACAAACGGGGACAGAATTCTCAAATCGTAAATAGCGGGCTACAAATCTAAGCACCGCGCGTGTATCCAAAACACGCTATCTCTACCAGCTCCACGCCCTCAGTGGCTTCGGCAAAATGCCCACCAGACACTCAGATCTCCTCAGAGTCTAGTTCTATAGCCTCCCAGGCTCAACGGTCTTTTGCAAACGTGTCGTAGTCGCATGGAAGATCGCAACAAGGATGTCAACTCTCAGGACAAGAAACTCCCACAACGCCTATAGGGCCGGGAGAAATTAAACCAACGAGGCGCACGGGCCGAACGCCATCGTCTTCGCCTCCGCCGCACGCCCCGTGGGGGGCATTTGTTGGCATCTACTTATTTGAGGATTGTTTTCCCTCTGATTCTACCCTGAAACCCTAACCCTAGGAAGAGTATTTGGTGATGGATCGGTGGCAGCGACCTATCTCACGCGATTCGCGCGCATCCACGGGTGGAGGACTCTGTCTCCTCGATTGGAACCCTCTAGAGAGCATTAGCCCTATAAAATCAAACCTTAGTCACCTAGAGTCGTTTAGATGCTGTGGCGACGAACGAGGAGCTCAGACGAGGGCATATTCTGGTGATCATCGGTGAGGTGTTCCAGCCGCGATCAGCGTTCTTCTTCCTCCTTCGTCCTTCGATTAAGCTAGGTTATAGCAGACCAAACCCCAAGTTCCATACCCCGTTAGAATCATCTTCCCGTCCTCTTTCTTTTGAGCTAAAAAGCCCTAAAATCCATCTAGTATCCTGTGAGGATTTATAGTTTTAGTAGTAGCATGTCAGATTTAGGGTTAACCATGTTTAACCTTGATTTAAGTAGGGATTGTAGGCGTTAAATGTTAAATTGATCATGCCATCTTGTATAAAATCTTGTTCTCGTTCTATTGATGGGTGATTGCCCAATTTTCATGCCTTACTTGCGTAGTATTTCATCATCCTTGCTAACCCTAGCCGAGCTCGCCAGAGCCAGGCAAGGCGAAGTTAGCACGGTTCATCATAAACCGCCTTATCCTGAACGGCCCCTCAATAGACCGCGTGGTCTACATCGACGGCCAGTTTGTGACCGTTTAAATACCCTTGCGTTAAAATTTCCCATGAAAAGAACGGCCAGAAACAACCCGTTCAATGACCCCCATGGCCCCTCGATAGACTACTTAGTTGTCATCTGGCCCCTGGCCTGTAGAGATTAAACGGCCTGTCGAATGACCACGGAGGCCTTTGAGTGGTTCTGGACAAACTGTTCTGTCTCATAGAGTTATGTTATTCTTGATTCTAGCATGTTTCATCATTAGTTACTAATGTTAATGATAGGCCAGTAACCTACATGTAAAATGAAACTTGTGGGAAATTAAAGTTTACTATTTTCTTGCTCTCATCATGACCTTGACTCATCATTTCAATAAAGTTAAACTTAAACATGTTATAATGAAACCATGATACTAGGGTTGTTTTGACAGTCATTCTACTCCGGTAGAATTGACTGACCGCTGTGTACATGTTTTTCGATGTTTTGCTAGCCTCTATTCCTTGTAATGGTTGGGACTCTCCGTCGGATATTCCTTCCGTCGGAGTAGGACCTCCATTACGGGACCTCCGTAAGTCCCCGCGAGCTTGGGATTCCCACTAGGACGCCGGGCAGGTTGTACCACCAAGACCTGAACCTATCACGTGATCGAACCGCTTGGATTGTTGTGTTGTGAGTCACGGCTCAATTGTGACCAACTGAGTCTTGAACGGCCAGAATCGGACCGTTTGTCTCAGTGGGTGGCCCATTAGGAATCGTGCATCCCTGGCTAATTGCCATTTAATATTGGTCGATGAACCTTGTTCTTTCTTCGATGAAGCCATGGTTTGATCGACCCAAAGGCCCTAGGCTGACCAGTGGAAAGTGGGCTGGACCCTAGTTCAGTTCTGCCCCACTTATGGTAGCCCGGAGCCCATTTTGGGTGGATTTCTAGCTTGCTAGCTAGGCCCAGTTGAGCGGACTGATGAGGCCCATCCATGTGCTCGAGCGGATATCATTGGACCGTTCATCCCCTGAGCGGCCTTATCAAGCCCGTTTATCTTGTTCTTGGGCTTCAAGTCCTTATGGTCATGTGCGGCCCATTCTTGACCGTCCATACTAGTTGAAAGGCCCATTTATAACCGTTCTTGTTTAAAAGTAGCCCATACTGGTCCGTTTATCCTTGACTTTGGTAAGGCTGATCCTCAACCCATTTCCTTCCTGAACGGCCCAGTTGAGACCGTATGTCTTTTGAGCGGCCCAGATTAGACTGCATATCCTCCAGAACTGATTTCTGTGTTTTGTGTTTTTGAATCCAAGGACCTATTGGTTCTTGATAACTTGAACTTTCTGGACAAAGTATCTCTTCAACTTGTCCTTCAATTTTTTCGAGGTAAGTTCATACCTTGATATTATTG
>JANBPO010001681.1:0-24951 GCA_024336825.1 Amorphophallus titanum | reverse complement strand
CATCTGTCTCCATCTATCTGCATACGTAGCAAATTCCTCATCTGGTTTCATTTTCTCGGCCAACAAATCTGTGAAAGAATATTCTGGGCCGACCCTATCTTGAAATCGCTGGATGAACTTATCTTTCACTATCTTAAAACTCTCGACATCTTCCAGGGGCAGAGAGTAAAACCATTCCAGTGCAACCCCATCTAACGATCGATAGAATAAATATGCCATGAGGCAATCATCATACTGAAATTGGGCCAATTCATAAGAAGTCCCTCGCATGGATGAAGGGATTGCTATTCCTGTCATACTTGCAGTAATTGGGGAGCTCAGATTGCGGTGGGAACTGGATATTTTGAAAGCTCAGGATTGGAATGTCTGCCAAGGATTGTGGGCAAACCCGCTTCTGGATGAAGTCAAGTTGTTGCTGCGTGGGGGCCCATTTATCTAGCAATTCTTGCTCCCTGGAGGGAGTAGGGATAGTGAAAGAAGGAGGTGGAATCTGAGGAGCAGAAGGATAAATCAGAGGAGGAGGTGGGAGCCCATAAGAAGGATATTGGGCCGAAGAGTGACCCAAACTGGACTAAACTTGGGCTACCCCTTAATGAGGGCGCATGAAGTTAGCTGGGCCCACAAGGATCTGCGGCATTGATGGTCCAGACGCATAATGATCTGCTTGGATAGAAGGATGAAAAGTGGTCTTTCCCTTATCAGAAGATGGGTGGGCTGACCCAGAAGACTGGCCGATTTCTAGACTGGAGAATCTGGTGGTCCTAGATTGGATTGGAGTGAGGTCAATAGGAATGGGCTGGATGGTGGACCCATAGGCCCTGGATTGGGTAACGGAAGGATTGGACATGCCTTGAGCAATCGTGGGAGGTGGGGTATTGGACCCCTGGATGGCCTGATAGACAGCCTGGAGTTGGGCCAGATCCAACAGGGCCATCAGCTAGAGGATAGAATTGGTGGAAGGAGGAGGAAGGGATTGAGCAAATTGGGTGCCCTCCATAGGGATGGAGGACGGAGGAGGGGCGGACCCCTCTCCAGAGTGGAAGGAGATGACCCTAGATGGGTCTTCCAGAAGCCCTTGAGGAAGAGACTCCTCTTGGGAACGGGGGAGATCAAAGGAAGACATAGTGGACTCGAAGAGAGGATTGAAGTAGAACGTGGAGAAGGAATTGCCCCTAGGAGATGATACTAAGGAATGGAAGCAACTCCACATACAAAGTTCACACCTTAATCAAAAAATGCAGACAACACAAAACACACACCCAATGAGTGACTTAAACTAGGTGGTTTCAACAAAGATGTAAGTGAGAAGAAGATGAAAAACAACCAAAGTCAACCAAGTTGTTTAGATGATGCTCAAAGTTTTTACTTGTTTCTCCTTTAGAACCTTAGTGATTTGATCAAAATTGTACACTCAACAATAGGTTCCTAATAGGAAAAAATGGTATATGGCTTGGTTGACTCTAAGGGTAATCACTCCTTCACTTATGCAATCCTAGACACGGGGTGGAAAAGATACAACTGGCCTGATGTCCGTGTGGGAATCCACGACTTACGGGGACTTATGGAGGTCCCTGATGTGATCTCCTTGTCGGCCCCAAGGAATATGGAGACGAGAGGTTCACACACCAAGGTAGGAGAATGCAATCTAAAGTATGAATCAATGAATGAACCTATGTGCACCGGAGTGCATGCAAATTCTAGCCTAGAATCTAGCAATCAAATATGAACACAATGATATGAATATGAAAAATAACTAAGGAGGAGACCAGATAACACCCAAGCATGAAAATCATAGCAGAAACTGTGGAAATAAATTGCACCTCGAGATGCATACCTGAGACTGGAATGACGATCTAATAGACTCGCGTGAGAGAGATGAGACGGTCTAATAATAGACCGCTCTTAGGCCTGTAACGGCCGAACGTCCGACCGTAGAGTACCCAGAGAATCAGACACAATAGGAAAGGGAAAATCAGGGGAAAACACAGGGAACTGAGGTAAAGATGAATAGTAGGTTTAACAGAGATTCAAAACACGATGCGCCAAAAATTTTGTTGATTTATATGGGTTCATTTCAAATTTCTAGCCCGTCGTGAGGCCGAGAGGGGTGTTTTTGAGCGGGTTAGGACAAAACCATGCTTTGGGGAGTGATCGCCTGATCTAGTGATTCACCGCGTTTTTGGCCGATCTGAGGCCGTAGAATCATGCCTAGGGCTATTGGGGAGCTACCCCCTTGATTTTCCCCTCTCCCGTGGAGGTATGGGGGCGTGGTCGATATTTTTGGGTGTCATTCACCGTTTTGCCGCTGGGACGATATAGCGGTCGTCCCAGAGGCCATTATGAGCATAACGCGCCCAGGTAGGTGCATTATGCTTCGCATGATTTTGAGTCTGGTCCTCGTGGGTTTAACGGTCCCACGACTGATCGCTATGTCAGACATGACGTGTCGGTGCTGGTGCGTTATAGTTTTCCGACCGTTGATTTTTGACCGTTGGGGGTCCTGGTCACATAACGCGTCTGGGGAGGTCCGTTATGTACTATGGCGCCACAGGGAAGGTGCATTATGCTTAACACCCTTGCCTTCCACTTAATGCACCAGAGCTAGTCCGTTAAGGTCTATAACGCCCCTAGAGGAGTGCGTTATAGTCTTTTTTACTCCGTGACATAATGCACCATGTCTGGTCCGTTATGTACATAACGCCCCTGGAGGAGTACGTTATGTTCCCTTCTGTGACTTAGGGCTTAACGCACCTGTGTTGGTCCGTTAAGCACTATGACACCCCTGGGTAGGCGCGTTATAGTCTGGTTTCCGTTGGGAGCGGCGGACGGCTAAGTTGGACCGTCTATTCTCCCCCGCGCCGCTGTGAGTTAGCCGTGCATCCTTGAGTGGCCAATGATGGACCGTTCATCGTCTGAGGCTAGCCGGTGGTTTCTTCCGTGCCGATTCGAGTCCCGGGTGAGCGGACCTCGATCCACGAGTTGACCCGTGGTCTGACTGATATTGGGCATCATGTGGGGACTAGGTGTGGGGCGCCGTGGGGGTCCCGGGGTGTGGCGTGCCGGCTTACGTCACCATGAGTCGGTGTTGTACGAGGAGCGATCCTTGTACTCGTTTACTTCCGGAGTCATTTTCTGTGACTTGAGGGTCTGCACTTCCGGTGACCCATCCACTAGTCGTAGCTTCCACGGCACGCGTGTGTCGGCCCACTAGGAGCACTGGTGTGGCACACCCGAGAGAGACGATGAGTAAGCTGGTTACCGTAGGGCCCCCGCGTACCGTCGAGTCCGGGCTGGTGGGGGAATTACTAGCTAGAGGACAGACCTAGGGCGTATGGTCTGAGTGTACACACGAGGCTGAGGGTTCAGACCCGCGCTGACAAGCACGACCTCAGCTAGTCCTTTTTTATGGTACTTCTGGTTACTTGGTGTGTCTGAGTCTCGTGCCCGGGGTGTTGTAGCTAGACACTTGTGACGCAGTGTAAGACGTCAGGGGATGCATCCGGTCGTTCTTCTAGTGGACGGTACTCCCGTCACGTGACGTGAGTTGTCGTGTCCCGGGTTTCCGTTTCTCGTCTGCGAGATGGGATTTCGGGTGTTGTTTTCGAGAGCATTCCCGCAGTCGAGGTCTAGGGTTTTCGGTGAGCGTCACAGAGAGTTTTTCCTAGACGGAGTGGAATTCACATCAACGAGGTCGTGATTGTGTTTCCAGACCGCATGGTTTCAGTGTGGGCCCTTGTCTGTGAGGACAGGTCTCCACGACAGTGACGTCGTGTCGTTTCCCTGGTAGCGTGACTAGGGCAGTCGTAGTTTGGCTGTTTCCCCGACCATGGGAACGAGGCGTTAGGTTCCGTTCGGTACAGTAAGAGTAGCTGTAGAGCCGAGATTTTTACTGGCCACCAAGTTTACTTTTCCTACTGTTACTGTTGTTCTTACTGTAGTTACTGCTTTCTGCACCGCCGTTGTTCTCGGTTAGGGTTCTGCGGGATCCTTACTAAGCCTGTGATAGGAGACTCACCCCTGATTTTCAGGTGTGGCGGCTCTTCCTCCAGATTCCAGGGCATTGCGTGGAGGTTCCTAGTTACCAGCTTGCCGGGCCGAGTGTTCACTTGGCATGTGGTACGTTTTACTGCTTTAGACTGTACTTTCTGTTGGACTGGAATTTAAATGCCACTGCCCTATACTTTCCAAAAGGTAGGCTTTTATAGAAATACACGAAAGGAGAAATTCATTTTCAAGCAAAAATACATATAAAGAAGGAGAAGGAAAAAGTAGATACATCAGGCCTCGGGCCCATTCTATGGATCAGGGGATGAAGACTCCTCGGCACCAGGTGATCTGCCCCCAGCACCCTCGACGACGGCCAACCCAGGCACTAACCCCACCGGCGTGGGAACTGCCTCGGTCGTGCGCCCTCCCGAGGCAGTCGGAGTTGGCGATCCCTCGGATGCGGAAGAACCTCCTTGACTGGCACTCTCACTCGGCGCTGAGCTAGGAGAGTCGGAGGACGCCGCATCCGAGTCATAGCGCTGCCCCGATGGAAAAGTGACCGCCCCTGGCGCCTGTCCCTCAACCCAAAAGATGGCTCGGTCATAGCCCTGGGCGAATCCCTTTTGGATGCCTCGGTGAAAGCCTGACTCGTAGTAGGGGAGGGTAGCCTTTTGGAGGTCGGCCTGATAGGCCTCTGAGCGCTTGTACTGCTCTAGCGCCTCCACTCCTACCGACTCCACCCTACTCGTGAGCTCAGTAGACTTTCACTCTACCTCCGCCAACCTCTACTCCACCTCGACCGACCTCTTCTCCACCTCAGCCCATGCAGCCTCAGCTTCCATCCGAAGTCACTCGGCCTCCTCGGCTCGGCCCTCGAGCTCTGCATGCTCGGTCTCCCACTGGCCATCGCGCTCGATCTGAGCCGCACGCTTCTACTCCAGAAGCTTGCTCTTCAGCTCGAGAGAGGCGCGGACCTGAGCCAGCTCCTCAGTGGATGCCCGAGCCTCCACTTGGCTCGACTTTGCCAATTCCCGAAGTAGGGTGACCTCCCGTCGAAGCTCCTCGAGATCGATAGTGAGCCGAGCAATCTTCCTGTCGGACGCACCGATGGCCCAAGCAAAAGTCGATCGCTCCGACTCCACCCGAGTGTAGGCGTCAGCTATGTCGGCCTCCATCTGGGCCAGAAACAAACTGCCCTCCATGATCATCTCAAGGATCGCGGACGGAGGACGCTGCCTATCTCCTCCTCGCACTACCCCCGAGGCTATGTTACGACACCTCCGATATAGGGGACCCCGGATGCTGGGAAGAGGGCCAGTCCCCTCTGGAGTGACCGGAATGTGGGCTCCCCCTTCGAGCAATACTCCCTCGGGAGCCTCGCTGGCCAGCTCAGATTGGGCCGCCTCATCCTGTGCCTCTCCTGCCTCGGACGGTTGGGGTTGAGTCACGTCTCCTCGTGGCCCCCCGACCTCAATCGGCTCGGCTCCGACGCCTCCACTCTGCGCCCCTCTGGTGTCATTCGACGCTCCAACATCGGCCGCCACTGCCCGAGAGTCACCCGCCCCCGCTGCGACCTCCACAACCTCATCGGCCCCCTCTCGCTCGACGGATGGGAGAGCCGGCCGAATAGGCTCGGCCCCTTCTAGCTCGACGGAGGGGAGAGCCGAGTGAGCATCATCCTCGACCGAGCGGCGGCCCCGGCCCTCTTCGCCGGTTTATTCTTTGCGGACTGAGCCTTCATAGAATATCGTAGCATCTTCTCCACGGGATCCTTGTGCTTGGTCCCTCGCCGCTCAGGAGCCCCTTCCTGGGCCACCCACTTGCCTTTGTCCCGGGCTCGGGAAGAGCCCTCAGGAGCCCACGACTCAACAGTGGTCGGCGCGTCATCCACCACAATTACCTCCGGCTCAGTCGGGAGTGCCTCCTCCTCAACCGACCGCCTGGCGTCTGCGCAAAGGAGGCAGGGTCAAGAAAAGAAGAGCGTTTCCTCAGATAAGGGGAGAATTTGATTCCTGATGCTCTTACCCGTTGACAGTAACCGCTCGAGAAGACACCGTTCGATATTGGCTGGAGTCACCAGCTTGTTCGTCGACCGGCGATGCTCCAGGAGGATCGTAGCCTCTCTCTCCACCTCCGATGATATCTTGGCTGGCTTCAAAGGGATATTCGGGTAAAAGTTGGGCACCACCGGGAAATTCCAGTACACTTCCACTGACGAGGTGCCCACCCAGAAGTACTGGCTCTTCCACCATTAGATCAAAGCTCGAGTTACGCGGAAACCATAATCCCAAGTTAACAGAACCAACAATGTATCTGAAAATTCATTTAACGGTCAACATGTATGATTCTTTTAGATTGGATTGAAATCATACATACAAGCATACAACAAATTGAATGTTGGGCCAGTTAGCAGTCAAATACAACAATGAGCCTATCATGCTTTCTGAAAAGTCTTTGGTCCACAGATTTACCTGTTTCATCTTGATCAATTTTTATTAAAGTGGACATGGGAGTTGGTTGTGGTTTGGTTGATGTTAAATTGAATTTCTTCAGCAACTCCATAGCGTGCTTCTTCTGGTGTATGAACATACCATCAACTGTCATGCGCGGGGTGCTTGTTTCAGACCGTAGAGTGCTTTGCCTAGCTTATACATGTGGTCTGGATGCTTCTTGTCTTCAAACCCCATTGGTTGATCCACATACACGTCCTCCTGAATATAACCATTCAAAAATACACTCTTAACATCCATTTGAAGTAATTTAATATTGTTACAACATGCAAATGCTAATAAGACCCTCACAACCTCGAGTCTTGCTACAGGAGCAAAAGACTCATCAAAGTCAATCCCTAACTCTTGGCTATAGTCTTTGGCTACTAGCCTGGCCTTGTTCCTAGTTACCACTCCTTGATCGTTTATTTTGTTTCGAAAAACCCATTTTGTTCCGATCACTGAGTGATTTTTAGGACATGACATGAGGAACCACACTTTGTTCCTTTGGAACTGGTGTAGTTCTTCTTGCATAGCCATTATCCATGACTCATCTTTCAAGGCTTCTTCTATAGAGTGAGGTTCAAATTGGGAAATTAATACTTTGTAATCCATATTTTCTACTTCCCTGAAGGAGGCTCGTGTTCTTATTCCTTCTTCAACATTGCCCATCACATTCTCCGGCAGATGGTCCTTTGAAAATGTCCATTGCCTTGGTAGCTGCTGTTCAACTTGATCTTCCTGATTTCCATCATCTTCTTGTGGTTCTTCTGCTTCTTGTTTCTCAGTTTTCTCTTCCATCTTTCTGGTATTATCATTCAAATCTTCATCCTGCAAGACAGATTTTTCATTAGTTCTTTTGGATGATGATTCATCAACAATGACATGGGGACTTTCTTCAACTACAAGAGTTCTCAAGTTATACACTCGATAAGCTCTTGAGCTAAGGGAGTACCCAAGGAATATCCCCTTGTCACTTTTGGGATCAAATTTTGCCAGGTCCACCTTACCATTGTTATGGATGTAACAAATAGAACCAAAAGGTTTGAAATATGAAATGTTTGGTTTCTTACCTCGATACAGCTCATATGGTGTTTTCTTTAACAATGGCCTTACCATGGCACGATTGATTATGTAGCAGGCCGTGTTCACTGCTTCAGCCCAGAAATACCTTGGCAAATCATTTTCATTCAGCATGGTTCTGGCCATCTCAATCAATGTTCTGTTCTTCCTTTCAACAACTCCATTCTGTTCAGGGGTTCTTGGTGCGGAGAAGTCGTGCATATAACCTTAAGTCCTGCAAAAATTACTGGACTCATGATTGTCAAATTCCTTACCATGATCGCTCCGCACGGTCTTGATGCACCACCCCTTTTCATTCTAAACTTGCCTGTAAAATCCTTCAAATTCCATTAGGGCATCACTTTTATGAGAAAGGAAATATACCCAACAGAATCTTGAGAAATCATCCACTATTACAAAACCATAAATTTTACCACCCAAGCTATGTGTTCTGCTTGGTCCAAAAAGATCAATGTGGATTAACTCAAGGGGCCTCGATGTAGTTACATCATTCTTGCACTTGAATGATGTTCTTGTTTGCTTACCCCTGCTGCACGCCCCACAAACTCCTTCATCAGCTGCCTTCAACTTAAGCAAATCAACCACCAAGTCATTTCTAGATAATTTTAACAAAACATTAAAACTGTCATGCCCAAGACGGCGATGCCAAAGCCAAGCATCATTATTATTCCTTGCAACCAAACACAAATTATCATGAGAGGCATCATCCAAATCTATCATATATACATTATTATGCCTGAAACCTATGAACTTTATTGAAATTCTAGGTCACACCTTTGATTGTCAGCATAAGTCTTTTGCCTATCTTGAGCCATCTTGAGTCATTCCCAAATCAGCTTGATCTTTTCAGTAGTATCCCGAATGAGTTCCGGACCTAGAAACTACTTTTCCCCAATCTCACTCCAGCATATCGGTGAGCAACAACTTCTACTGTATAAAGCTTCAAATGGTACCATTTTAATGCTGGCTTGGTAGCTATTATTGTAAGAGAATTCTCCTAAAGATTGTGCCAGCTTCCACCAAAATCAAGTACATATGCTCGGAGCATATCTTCCACCACCTGATTGGTTCTTTCAGTTTGACTATCGATTTGTGGGTGGAATGCAGTGTAAATTCAACCGGGTCCCTAATGAATCCTGTAGACCCTTCCAAAATTGAGATGTAAATCAAGGATCTTAGTTAGATATAATGGTAACAGAGACTCCATGTAATTTTATAATTTCCTTTACATATAAGACAACCAAGACATCTACGGACCATCGACTCTTAATAGGTAGAAAATGAGCCAATTTGGTCAAGTGGTCAAGTTTCTCCCAAATATTGTCATGTCCTCCTCTTGACTTATGTAGACCCATGACAAAATTCATCCCTATACTCTCCCATTTCCACTCGGGAATAGATAAGGGATGTAACTTCCCAACGGGCTTTTGATGTTTTGCCTTAACTTGTTAGCAAGTGAGGCATCGTGACACATAGTCCGCTACTTCTCTTTTTATATTGGGCCACCAATAATGTCTTTTAAGATCTTGATACATCTTTGTAGCTCCAGGGTGAATGACATACCTTGACTTAAGTGCTTCGTCCATAACCAGCTTCTTAGTATCAACATGATCCGGAATGCACATTCGGCCTTGAAATAGCATTCTTCCGTCAGCTGATACAGAAAAATCTGGTTGTTGAGCAAGATCATCTTTGATTTCCATTAGTGCAGGATCGTTCTCTTGCAACTTGACCAGGACTTCTATTAAAGTAGGTTGTGACCGAAGATTAGCAAGAAAATATTCTTCTTTCTCCTCACAAATATCTAGATTTAACTGGGCGAACTTAAAAATAAGACTAGTCATACCTTTCATGAGGCTTGATAACATTCCCATTGGTTTCCTGCTGAGCGAGTCAGCTACAACATTTGTCTTGCCCAGATGATATTCGATGGCGTAATCGAAGTCCTTATGATACTCTAGCCATCGTCTGTGTCTCATGTTTAACTCATTTTGAGAAAAGAGGTACTTCAGACTTTTATGGTCTGAAAATACCGTGAACTTCTCTCCATAAAGATAATGACGCCAGATCTTTAGAGCAAATATAACGGCAGCCAGTTCTAGATCATGAGCTGGATAATTTTCCTCGTGCCGCTTCAGTTGTCTTGAAGCATAACAAATTACCTTACTATTTTGCTTAAAAACGCATCCAAGGCCAATGCCTGATGCATCAGTATATATCTCAAATTCGTCGCCTTCACTAGGCAGTATTAGAATAGGTGCAGTGGTGAGATGTTCTTTAAGAGTCAAGAAACTCTCTTCGCACTCCGAAGTCCATACAAATGGATTCTGCTTCCTAGTGAGTCATGTCAGAGGAATGATGATTTTGAAAAAATCCTTGATGAACTGCCTATAATAACAAGCCAGACCAAGAAAACTTCTGATCTCAGAAATGGTCATCGGTCTACTCCAATTCTTGACAGCTTCAACTTTCATGGGGTCTGTTGCAATTCCTTCCTTAGAAATAACATGACGAAGGAAAGAGACCTCGTTTAGCCAAAACTCACATTTATTTAACTTGGCATAGAGTTAGTGTTCCCTAAGGTTTGTAAGGTAATCCTCAAGTGTTCTTCATGTTCTTCCTTCGTCTTAGAGTAAATATGTGTTAGATTTTCCAGCGTCTCCCTTAGGGATTTGTTGTTCCACGTGGATTATGGGATCCACGTGGGGCATCGGTGCGTTGGCAGCCCATCCTGCCGCATGGATTATGGGGTCCATGTGCGAAGCCCCTCATGTCCACCCACAGTACGATAGTGTGGGGTTCTGCAATGCCATAAGGAAATACGGTCCGCCTTCGCTAGGTAGGTGAAATTTAGGTGTGGTTTGAATGGAATTGGTCTAAGGTGGATTAGAATTTATTTAATGTGTTTTGACCACATGGGAGAAATAATTTCTTCTATCCCCTTAATACCCCTTTCAGATCTAGATCTGAGGTCATTTTGAGTCTTTTTACATTTTGTATAAATCCTTGTATTTTCACATTTTGTTAGAATTAATGAGAAGAAATATTGTGAATTGCCTTGGAGCTCTTGGAGCTGGTGCGCCCCTTCTCTCTCCCTCTGGTTTTCCTTCTCCATCCTCTGTATTTCAGGGTTGTAAACCCTTCTATCTTAGCCCCTCCACATCTAAGTTCATTCTGTGCCACCTGCCGCCGATCGTGCCGCCATCGAGCCACCACGAGCGATCTACCGAAGTGCTGTCTAGGTTATGCTTTTTAGGACAGAGGTCCACTATGGAAATTTTAACTCCCAGCTCCGACCTCATCTGGAGCTGAAATTTTTAGGGTGGGTTCTTCTCTTGAATCCCCATCTCCACAAAAAATATCACATCAAAAATCTTTCGTTTGCTATTTTTTCATTTTCATGTCTTTCTATCTTCTAGATCTGTCCCCTTTTAGATCTGTTTAGTAGAAGCCTGGTTCATCCCCTCTTCGACCCACTTTCAATTTTTGGATCAAGCCCAAATTTGGATTGGGTGTTCTACCCATCCAAATACATCTCCATAAATTTTGGCTCGAATTTAGAAATTCTTTTTCTTCATACGTAAATTAAAACTCAGTCAAACTTCTTCTCTGTCCTGTCCAGTCTAGATCCGACACCCAGTCAGTATAAAACCCACCAAAATTTGAGACTTTCACCAAACCTTTCATAAGATATATCCCCATTTTCCTCTCTTCAGCCTCCACAACGTTTATGAAGAACTCAAGGTCTGAATCTAAGGTCTACCCTGCGGTCAATGACAGTTCTCAGGAAACTCCACTGCTGCCTTGAGATTTTGGGTTCTATCCAATAGCAGCTTGAAAATTCGGTCAAGGCCAGATCTAGTGAGTCAATTTTTTCTCTCTGGTCCTAGATCGAAGGACTTCGAAAGAGATTTCCAATGGTACCTCTTGAGTATCGATCCAACGTCGGGAGTGATCACAACAGCGATTCTCGTCGGGTCGCGTGCCTGAGAACTAAAGCAGTAGATCCGTGGGCACCCTCTCCGACCGGTGATGATCGGAGCCGCCCGGCCTCCGACCGGTGAACCAGTGCACCGCCAACCCAGGGAGCACCCCTCCAGGAGTCCCCACCATAGTGGTGCTACCCCGGTCCCACACGGTCCCTCGGACCGGCACATGGGCCCCGCGGTCGCGAGTACGTGTGCCACCAAAGCTACACAAGAAGTTGCCCGTCAACCCGAACCCGTTACTCCCGGGTCCCATTGTATCGCCCTTTACCTCCCTGTGTGGAGTTGGCATATAAATCACTGCTGTAATTTATGTAATTTATTATTCTGGGAGTACCGATTCGGCCGGGGTCGTCTTCCCCACGCCGAGAGCGTGGAGGTATCGTGTCTGCTTCCTTGACTCGACATTTTACTTTATTCGTATCTGCTTTATATGCCGCTGCTAGAGAGCATGTGTTAGGGCCGTTAGCTCGATATATTTATTTCACCGCTGCTGCAATAGAGAGCGTGACCGTCCCGTGACCCGATCTAGACACAAGAGACAGCCGACCACCCTAGCCCACTGTCGGTTTCTCAACCATGCACGTTCGTACGCTTCCCTCATTAGGGATGATCACGAGCTTGCTTAGAGTCCAAGGATCGCATATCCAATTGGAGTCGAGTCACGTGGTCCGTCCCGCATCACAAGTTCTACTTCTGGACACTCTAGTCATATATGCAGCATGAAATAAAACAAATATTCCCTTCCTCTCTAATTAAAAAGACTATTTGTACATCTGAAAGGCAATAGCCGATACAATACATGTCAAAAAAGTAAAAATCCATCTGGTACCGCCGCACGAGCCCATCGCTCGGCTGACTCGGTTAGCCCTCCTGCGCCTGGCCACTGACTCTGCCTTGTGTAGAAACTGGCTCGGATAAAGGATGGTATCCACTACACTACCAACGGTAGGCGAGACATGGAAGTGAGCTGATTAGTTAGCATTTGGGAGTCATCCGTGAGCCAAGGAACCACGGGGAATGTAAGAAACAAACGTTTGAACGATTGGCGCGTGACATATGGAAAATTGGCCATACCCAGAGGCCTCACACCCAGATTGTAGGGGTGACCCTGTTCTCTCCAGTTCATGGTTGTGAATGGAGAGGTAATGGGGGAGCCAATCCCGAGGGGGGAAACAAAGATGCACATATATGTATGTCTCCGGCGGTGAGACTAACGACGAGCATATGGTGCATTTGACATAGCTACCACACTGAGAGAGAGCCCCGGGGAGGGGGATAATGTTAATGTAGCCCTTGGTTATCGCAGGGCATGCTCGGCATCGACGGAAGAAACCAGATGTTAATAAATGATACGGAAGTAAGTGCAGTAGAACAAGAGGAGGGATTCAGACACAGCTTAAGGAATGATCAAAGAAAAGGAATATATTGCATTTGGCCTGGCGTTGCCATACAAGACCATTCCATTACATCTTTGCATCAGACGATGAAAAAGAAAAGGAGCGGGATTAATTAAGAAAGAACATGAAAGGGGGTGCGGGCTCATATCATCACCCGTTTCATTACAGACCACGGAGGGGTATCGACAGAAAGGAGGAAGAAACAAGGGTGAAGCGATCTTCGTGCACCCACCTCTGTTCTTCACGACTGGAATAGAGTATCAGAATTCTCTCTCCCTCTCCTCGCTCTGAACCTTTCTTCTATGTTGGCGAATGGTGGATGACTGCCCAGGGAAGCCTTTCTCAGCTTTTTCTTCTTTTCCAAGCTTGCCCCCTCTGATTCCCCTTCTCTCATTCGCATTGCCTCTCTTTTTGCACTGCTGCCCTTCTTATAGCCTTAACCAGCGTGGCCTCACCCGACGTGCAGATGGGCATGCCGATTTAGTGAGGGTTGCCTCATGCGCGTCGGATTAGGAGCATTGGAGCGCACCAAGTTAGGGGCGCACCAGATTAGGGGTGTGTCGGTTTAGGGGCGCACCGAGTTGATCCCCTTGTTGTGCTTGTTCGAGCCGGGCTTTGGCTCGTGAAACTAGGACTGACTCTGACAGCCAACTTGAACTTTCATCTCATCGTGTCTCAGTGGGACCGACATTAGGAGTATCAGGAGGATATTCAAGCCACTAAACGGCCAATTCTGATGTTGTCCGTGCCTTTAGAAGGCAAAAGAACTAGCTAAGACAACGACTGTTGATTGCTAAAGGATCTCTTATGGAAAACATTCGCATCTTTGTAGTTGGACCAATTGAAGAACTCATGGAGAGGGCTTTCATTCAGAAATACAACATGCCTTGAGGAGAAAGCTTCATGTCTGTTATATATCGCATGAAGAGGATTGGCGAGCCAATGGGAAGCCAATGCACCTTATCACTTCTGGGCCAATCAGTGGCTACCCTTCTCAAGATCTAGAAGTATTTTGTGGACTTGGATGGTCTAGATGTCTTCCTACTAAATCAGGGACTACGTACCATGTACCTTGCATGCGAAAGAGGAGATTGTTTGGAACAAAAGCAGCGCATGGGGAACATACTCTGAACACACATAGAGAGAATAGAAGATTCGAAGAGGTGAGCTGGTCTTAAAGATAAGCTGAAGTGAAGAAGAGAGAAGAAGAACAAGAGCCCATGTAACCAGCTACTGCAAACCTGGAAGCCTGAAGCATAAGCCTTCATCCAGAACCTTTCTTCTTCATCCTGCTAGAAAGAGAGGCTACATCTCCAGCCTCCCAAGGAAAAGAAGCAGCCATTTTCGAAGAGAGCAACTAATCTGGAAGCAGGCAAGAGTGCCATCTAGATTCCAAACAGGGGGATTTTCATCTTCCCTGAGTTTCCTTCATCATGTCTGGGTTTTTGTGTTTTGCTATCTCTTTTCCACTTTGAACATCTCTTTGTTGGAACTGTGAACCATCCCTACCAGTTGTAGTAGGAAGACAGACAGAGGTTGTGCTCTGGTCTGTGGTGATCTGTCCCTACCGGTTGTAGTAGGAAGATAGACAGAGGGCGTGCTCTTATCCATACCCAAAGTATGGCCAAAGCAGCAACGGTGTTGCTCAGAGGACTGGGCCATGGCTTGCCGTGGAGTGTGTGAAAAACCCATGCTCGAAGGACACCCTCAACGATCGGGGAAGAACTAGACTCCCAGTGGGGAGCTATCACCAGCCTAAGGTGCTGTAGAAGCAACTCATTTGACTAAGCTTAACCTACCTAAGCCACTCAAAGATGTTTTAAGGAATCAGCATTATAACCATGTGCATGAATAAATATAAGTAATAGCGATAACAGCATATTCTTTGCACAAAATAAAAGATACCTTTACATATCCATAGCATGAAATCATTATCCTGAAGCGAGAGCTTGGTCATCAAGCTTTGAGGAGCGCAAGCTTTATTTTCCTTGCTTGGCAGGACAAAAGGGAGAGCAAAGGATCAAAGATTCCTCTACGTGGAGGAGCGATAGACATCATATTGGACGAAGAAGGATAAAAGGAAGAGAGACAAGGGCTGGAACTCCCTCGTTAAGGGGTCGAGACCTTGATAACAAAGAACCAAATATAAAAGAAACTAGATTATTTGAGATTAAGGCAGACTAAAGCCTTGAAAGCAGCAAGAGAAAGGGCAAGGACCCCAAAAGGGTGAAGAGGAGTGAATAGAAAGACAACAAGAGGATTGTTGTGAAGGTGAGGAAGAAGAAAAATGATCATCCAACATGGTCGGAGAAGGAAAGTAGTAGTCATCCGACAGGGCTAGAGAATGAGAAGTATAGACATCCGACAGGGCCGGGGAAGGATGAGAGGCGGCACCCGAAAGTCCAAGGGAAGAATCAGAGACAACACCCAGAAGTCCTAGGGAAGAAGAATCAGGTGATGTCCCAAGATCTGGATGGAAGGATGACATAGGCCTAGGGTGAGGCCTAGAATCGTGAGAGGAGGGATAATCTGGAGACTCCAGATGAAGGCGTGGAATGGAGATGAAGCGGAGAGAACTAAAAAGTGGGCATCAAGGCAAAAGACACCCGTAACGACCAACAAGTGACAGGAATTCTCCCGAAAATGTCGAACTAACCACCTGTAATGATTGACAAGGATGGGATAGGCCGGGAGAACTAAGAAAGGAGGAAAAGGAAACATGACCAACCTCATTAGGGGACACAATCTATGGGCAATGAGAGGATCAGAAAGAACACAGTGTAAGAGCTGGAAAAGGAAAGATAAATTGAGATAAAATCTAGACAAGAATCATGCTGGCCAACGAGACCAAGCGGCAGATCAGAGAAGATGTTCAAATTCAAAGTGGAATGAAGATCTCTTATTCAAGAGAACTGAAGTGCAATTAACCATTGCTGAAGAGAAACCTTGAGAGAATTTGAGACGTGAGTGCTCAAAATGACATGATGCATACTAGGCTAAAATAAAGAAATTATTAAAATAAGTGCAAGGAAAGCATAAAATAGAAAGTACTCAAGGATAATATTGCTAGACCAAGCAGGATAGGGTCAAGAGTCTTCTTGCAACCGCGGCATGCAAGACAGAGTCTATCGTCCCCCACCTGACTCAACCGAGCGGCCTATCAAATGATTAACTATATGCTCCAAGATCATCATCATTTTTGTTAAAGGGGAACATCAGATCCCAGAACACATGGCCAACCAGCTGGTTCTTGAGAGGCTATAGTAATGTAGATATCATATAGTAATGCAACAATGAGAAGGGATAGAGAGCCATACCTGACTTACCTGTGCAGGCGAAACGGCATTTTTTTTTAATTTTGAATTTTTGATTTTTATGGATTTTCATATAAGACACAACACATGAATAAACAAGTATAAACATAATGAAGATAACATAATGATCAACTGTCCAATAGACAACACAACATAACATAACGATCAAATGAATGGAAAATAATATCACACAACACAACAAAGACAAACAAGGACATGTGCAATGGCATGAACAAACAACATGTATGCATGACGAACATGGTGGGACAAAATAACAACGTGGTGGGACAACACATGGTTGGGACAAGAACATGAGGGATGACCACATGGTTGGGACAACACACGGGATATAGAGGGACGACTAACAACATGTGCGGGACAGAGAGAGAGGAAGAGAGAGATAGAGAGGAGGGAAGAGAGAGGGGCTCCACGTGGGGAGAGAGAGAGGAGAGAGAGATAGAAAGAAGGAGAGAGATCGAGAGAGATAGAGAGAAGGAGGAGAGAGAGAGATCACGATAGGAGAGAGAAAGAGGGAGATAGAGAGAGAGAGAGGTTGCGACGTGGGAGAGAGAGAAGAAGAAGAGAGAGATAGAGAGAAGGGAAGAGAGAGAGGGGCTCCCGCGAGCGGGAGAAAGAGAGAAGAGAGAAGGAGAGAGAGGGAGAGAGAGAGGAAGAGAGAGATAGAGAGAAGGGAAGAGAGAGAGACGGGACGAGAGTGAGAGAGAGTGGAAGAGAGAGAGAGGGCTCGTGCAGGGGCGGGGAGAGACGGCTTGCGTGGAGGAGGATGGCGGCGTGGCCGCGATGAAGTGCAGGTAGGTGCGTGAGAGAGGGGCTTCACCGGCGGTGAGGGTGTCGGGGGATGGCCAGCAGGTGGGGGTTGGAGGCGGTCGACGGTGGCAGTGGGTGGTGTGGTTGTGTGGCAGGTTGAGGGTGGAGTTAGCAGGTGGTGGCTGCCGCGGTTAGGAGGGGTGGTCGACGGGGTTCGGGGTGCAGACGGGGGAGACGGTGGACGGAGGGAGAGTCGTGAGAGGGTGGTCGCGGGGTGCGGGAGTGACCGACGGGCGTCGACGGTGGGAAGAGAGGGGCGTCTGGGATCGCGTGGGAAGGAGAAGAGATGGGGGGAGAGAGTGGGATGACGGGGAAGCGACAACGGTGCAGGAGGGCGGCCGCGATGGTGGACGGTGGCAACGGGGTGGAGACGGGCGGTGTGTGTTGCATGGGAAGGAGAGGAGGCGGAGGGGAATGGCCCGGGCTCCGCGGCGGCTAGCAGAGGGGGAAGAGTGAGAGAGGGAGCAAGGGGTGGGCGTGCGTGGAAGGTTAACAGGGGAGAGGGGGGGCTCGGTGTGGCGGTTGGCCGGAGATGGGGAGGACGCCGGTGGTGGGAGGACGGTGGCGGGGGTGCCTCGCGGACGTGTTGGCAGTGGAGGTGGGGTGGTGGCGAGGACGAGAGGGTGAGGGGAAGGGCTTCGCGGTTGTCCGGTGGTGGTGCGATGCAGGGAGGTGGTGGCTGCCGCGGGCGTCCGGTGGAGGACGGACGGTGAGACAGAAAGAGAGACGGGGGAGAGGGGTGGCTTCACCGGCGGTGGTCACCGGAGGGAAGGGGACGAGGTGTGCATGGTGGATTTAGGTGAGCTGGATCATCTAAGTCAATCATGTACACATTGTTGACTCTTTTACCAGAAAAGTTTGTTTGATTTGAATTTAGTTTCAAGATTCTACATTCATTAGAGTCAAACACAACACTCTGACCTTTATCACATAATTGACTTACGCTGAGTAAGTTGTATTCTAGACCTTCGACAAACAAAACATTTTCAACAGAATTGGAGGGGTTCTTACCAACTTTACCTGAACCAATCATTTTTCCTTTATTGTTCCCTCTGAATGTGACATGACCTACTTCCTTCTCCACCAAGAGACAGAATTTGGTTCTGTCCCCAGTCATGTGTCTTGAACAGTCACTATCAAAATACCATCAATTATGCACAGCTGTAAGACACTCTTGCACAAGGAATTAAGTAACAATGTTTGGAACCCAAGGATAATTGGGTCCTAATAAACCTTTCATTTCAGCAAAGAATGATAACATGGATTTGGGAATCCAAACTTTCTTTGCATTCTTGGTTTCCTTGCTTGGTGGAGTGTTTTGGTTCTTATTTTCTTTCTTCACATTCCATTTTTTTCTAGAAGTCTCCTAGACATTGAAGTTTGATGGAAGTTAGAGAAAGATTGATTCTTGGTCCATTTAGTCCAATGATTGGATTTTGAGTGGTAGAAGGTGTTATAGTTCCTGGGGTATTGAGGTTGGCTTGCCCTATGAAAGTACGACTCATAACTACCCCAGGTGTAGGATGGTGTCGACCTGTCTGGGTTTGAGTGTCGACCTCTCCCCTTTTCTATCCACTTATAGCGGCCTCTGGTTGATGGAAGTGTCGACCTCCTATCACTTACGCCAACGTGCAGTTGCTCGCCATAAGGCCAATCGCAAATGCTGGATATTGTGTAAATTTTATTGATCGACAGGTTTACGCCGCATCCATCACCTGCCGCCGACGCATCCACACACACCACCTTCTGTCCGACTCGAAATGCCATCTCACCTCTCCGCGTAAGACCCATGTGGGTTGACGATCTTGAAGCCGCGAATAGAGCGGACGTGCTGGCGCGTTAAGCCGCCGCCTGAGTTGCCATCCCGCACCAGCCATTCATCGCCATCAGCCGGGCTCACGAGAACGAACACATGGCCGGGGCGTGCCGCGACCATTCCAGGTGCGGGCGATGTGCGCGGGAATTGGAGCCAGTTTCTTGCGAGATTGAGGTGGGGCTTGATCTTGCCGAACACCTCAAGAGAGGCATAGCAGCCGCAATAGCGTCTCGGACAGCCCGGCGGACGACGCCCGACGATCACCGCGTTTCCATTGGCGTCTGCCGTCTGTGAAATTCTGGCCCGCGAAGACGATATCGGTAAACCGATATCGCTCTCTCTGCCCGGCGCGGGTTCGCTCATCGCCGCGTGCGTGAACAGCAGAATGCCGCCGACAATGGCAGCCGTGGCTAGGCCAGCCTTGATGAGCACGGTGCGGCTCTCAGCGCGAAGATGGTATTGGACCCATGCGGGCCTGGGTTGTTTCATCGTGCGTATCCCCATGTGACACAGGCGGTGATGCCCAATGCGCAAGACCAATAAGCAGCGTCTACCCCACTGCCATGCCACAGCCACCGCGCGACGTTCGCGCCGTAGAGCGACATTATGACGATGTTAAAAATCTTGGGATCGGCTAGGAGGCTCATAGAAACGCCTCCTGCTTTGCAGGCTTTGGGGCCTCAACAAACATATCCGGCGCGTCTAGCGCGGACTGAATACGCCTGCAGGCGATGTCAAAATACTTAGGCTCGATCTCGATGCCGATGAACTGGCGACCAAGCTTGACAGCGGCAACGCCGGTTGTGCCGCTACCCATGAACGGGTCAACAATCGTTCCGCCGTGGGGTGCCGCGCGTGAAACTAACCAACGGGCGTATTCGTTTGGCTTGGGACAGGGATGGCCGTTGTCGTCAAACCCGCAGGGCGTTGAAAAATAGTCATGCATTGGGCGGGACGGTCGTCCCCACACAACGTGTGGCTCCCAGTCGTTAAAACCGATGGCGCTTTGGTGGCCGGGCGAACCTTTGTGCCAAGCCACGATCCAGTCGGGCCTATGATTTTCATACCACCACGGCAACCGTTTGACGGCGCAGGACGGCATAATCACAAACTGCGCGGAAGCGCGACACATCGGCACGACTTCATCCATGAGCGCAAACCACTTTGCCGGGTCGTCGTCATGGCTGGCGTATTTAAACCCAATCCCATACGGCGGATCGGTCACCACAGCATCTACCTTCCCAAGCGTCGGCAATATCTCCCGGCAGTCGCCAAGATACAGCGTCACGCCTTCGGCCAATTGCTCAATGCGCGGCTTGGTCATGCGGCCTCCCTATTCGAGGCCCATTTCCATCTGTGTGAGCCTGCGTTGCTGTTCAGCGAGTTGACGCCGTAGCGCGCCAATGTCCTTGGCCTTGCTGACTGACGCGAACCACGAAGGCCGCGCGTCGCCCATGATGTGCTGTAGGAATTTGAAGCCGTGTTCGCTGCGCAGGATCGCGGCGATTTCCTCGTAGTCAGGAGGATGTTTGCCTGCCGTGCGGCGCTTGGCTGTCTCGAACCCTGCGCCAGTGAGGCGCATGTAGTTCTTGATCCGGTCTTCCGGCCAAATCTCTCGTAGAAACAACTCGAACGGAAGAAGCTTGCGGATTTTGTGCCCTCTTGGTGGGTCACTTTTGACCGGCACCGATTTAGGAAAATCCGGCTCCGCGCGTAATCTCTCCAACATGACGCACACCCCACAAACGCATTACTGTTTTCGCGGCCCGAAGCAGCGAACCCCCAACCGGGCTGTGAAAAAAGACGGACGGGCATCGGCGCGTAAGTTGCCGAAGTCCGTCCGTCAGGCTGGGGAGGAACAGTCAAGCTCGTTTGGAACACTTGTCCCAAGACTGCCTAAATGCCAAATATTTTTCTAAACTAGTTCCAGCCCATTGTTGACAGAAGCACTCATCTGTGGGAACTAAGGAACTCAGAGGGAATGGACCCTTGGGAGCCTTCTTCAAGGAAACAAGAAACCTGTGGCGGGGCCGTATTCTTTGCTCAAGAGACAAGCTCAAATACATGGGATACTTAGTCAATGACTGCACCTCATTGCGAAGTTCATTGACAAGGTATAGATACTTCGGCTTCAGGTTCCCCTCCAAAGACAATGATAACACCTAAAAGAACACTTTGGTTAATAGGAAAATATCTGAAAATAAAGGAACAAAGGAAGTACATAGCAAAAGGCAACCTGTGTAAGGCTCGTCAATACTTTTAATATTTCAGCATTACACATCCCAATGCTCCTAAGAAAATTTATTCTTGGCTGCATCCCGCCCTCAATACTGTAGTGGAGGAGCTGAGGATGCTTCCTGACCATCTTTACAATGCTGTCTCTGGGTGCCCCTAATTCTTTTGAAAGAAAGCTAAGCCGTGAATTCCATGAGTTGTCAATTCGCTGGACCAGAATTTGGGGGCTCAGCTGCACAACTTTGCTCACATCAGTTCTGCTTATGCCAACTTCTTCAACCAAGTATCTGATTGTCGGCTTCAAAGAATGTTCAACACTATATGAAAACAAAGATGGAGCAGCGGTAATTATCTGTCCTATTCGTGAATCGGGAACTCCAAGACTTGTCAAAAAGTTGACATGAACCTTCAGATTGTTTTCCACTGTGTACTCTAAAATTTGTGGCTGCCTCAAGAGTATCTTTCTGACGTCTCCATGTTTGACCCCAACACTTGTCAAATATTCTAACCTTTCCTTGGCGGAAGCGACATTAATCTGAAGGCAGGGCATGTGCCTCTCATAGATGGAAATAAAGTGTGATTCCTTCAATCCGTATGTGCTCAAATAATCAATGAGAGGGAACCATCTAACATCAAAATCTTGCTCATCCTTTAATTTCGAGAACTTACTTCCAGTAAATTTTTTATCATTCAGCTGCATCCAAAAGAAAGATTCTTGTCACACCTTCGATTGATCAGCATAACAAATTAAATTAATCAGAAGCATAAGCCATTGAAATTCCTCTTCTCTTCTTGTGACACCCATGACATCTTTCCTCGGTAATCTTTCTTTGACTGCAGCAAATATGGAATTAGTTGTGTATGAAATATGAAAATTGTCATGTGTATGAAATATTCCAATACGTGTCGAGAGTCATTAGAATTGCCTGAGTCACACCAACACATGCTACCTGATTTCCCATTAGGCTGGGTCCTTGAATAGGCACTCAACCGTCTTGAATTAGAATGCCGACCACGGTGAAACTCTTCCACATCAGAATATTCATCCTGAGACAGCTAAAGCTAAGTTTGCTAACCAGTCATAATATCAGTCCTAGGAACATTAAAGATATAAAATGGCCACGTCTACTCGGTCTAAACAATAAACGATTTAGAATTGTAACTTGTTTCCAGTACCCCTCACCTGCTCAAATTAGTTGCAGGCTTGCAAATAGGAGAGGATATGGAAATATAGAATGTTAAAAAGCAAAACAGGAGGGTGAAATTATGATGTTCAGTCATACAGAAAACAAAAAAAAAGATCATAAAGTAAATACAACACATTGAAACAAGGCATCTTTTGTATATTTATTCTGGCCTATTCCAAGAGAAAGATCTTCCATGAACTTATAGCCCAAGGATGGGTTCTTATGATCGCAGATGCATGGGTGCATTTCCAGAGCTACGGTCACAAAAGGAGTAAGTTCATCTGCGCTTGTTGCAATTTTGCCAGCAAACCTAATAAATGTCTATTTCTATGAAAGATCTTCCTCACAATTACACCTTGCGATGAAGCAGAACTACTCACTAAGCATCAGAACTTTTCAAGCTTGAGGCATTTACAAAAATTCAATAGGCAAAGAGGATACAAATGTGTTAAATCGCCAACAAATCTACACTTGCTTATTGAACCAACAAATCCACATTTGCGTATTAAACTCCCTCACTCCCTCCCTTACAATGCAATCCTTTGCGCACCCGCGGCCACCCTCCTCCAGCAGCCTCGGTGGTAGGACCCGGCCGTCGGCCGGCTTCTTCGCGTCCTCCCTCCGCCGCTTGCAACGACGACGGCGATATCCGCCATCGTCCCCAGCGCAGCGCCCGCCCCAGCCAACCCCGCGCCTCCAGCACCCCTGCGGCACACCGGCCTGCGGCAGAGGAACAGCAGACTGGGCCTGATGCTGGCCAGTTGGGCCATGTCGGCATTCGCAATCGCCATCATCGTGGCGATCGTGGTCCACTATGTTGAACTTCACCATGTCCTCGCCGCGCACTGAAAGCGGCGTGCCGCAAGCCTGCCCGCCCCATATCAGCCGGCGACACCTGTCAGGGCTTCTCGCTGCGGTGTGTCTGATGCCGACGACCCTGCTGCTGGCCGGCTGCAGCCAATCCGAGCCATGGCATTCGATGGATGTCTCAGGCAGTGCGCCGCCGCTGCAGTTCAGCATGACGCGGGCATCCGACGGCAAACTGGTAACCGGTGTCGACTACCGCGGCCAGGTGGTGATGCTGTATTTCGGCTATACGTTTTGCCCGGACGTGTGCCCCATGACGCTCGCCAACCTGACCCAGGTTCTCGGCCAGCTCGGTCCCGACGCCCCACAGGTTCGCGTGCTTTTCGTCACCGTCGATCCGAACCGCGATACACCGGCGGTGCTGGCGGCCTATGTGAAAAACTTCGCGCCGCAGATCGACGGACTTCGCGGCACGCCCGACCAGCTCGAATCATTGGCGCGGCGCTACCGCCTCGTCTACTCCGTGAAGCCGGAAACCAGGGATCACCCTTACGAAGTCACCCATGCGTCGGCCATTTACGTGTTCGACAAGTCTGGCGCGGCACGTTTGCTGGTGCCTTCGCTCGAATCCGCTACACCCGACATCAACGGCCTCACGCTCGACCTAAAGCGGCTCATTGGCGCAAAGGGCACGGCTGGCACGTAACCGGCCGCAGCACCGGTGCAACGGCGTGGCTCCTATTTGCCCAGCGCGCCACGCACTGAAAACTCGGCCGTGACTGCGCCGCCATCCTTGAAGCGCAGCGTCACCGGCACCGAATGCCCTGGAATCATCGCCGCGGTCGGTGAGGTACACATCAGGTGATAGCCGCCGGGCGAAAAAGTCACGCTGCCGTGCGCGGGAACGTCAACGTCGCTCACCATGGTCATTCGCTCCACGCCGCTGTCACCAACACTGCGATGCAGCATCAGCATGCCGCAGGCGGGCGACGAGGCACTGACCAGCGTAAGCGCCCGGGAAGTCTGGTTGACCAGGACAAAATACCCCGCCGCTGGACGCGCCGGGATGATGAAGCGCATCCAGGGGTCATTGACCACCACCCCCTGCTCTGCCGCCTGAACCGTGGTGGCACCCGCGATCGCACCGGCCAGCAGCAGGCCCGAAAAAAAAAACCTGCTGAAAATTGTCTTAGTGGATGGGAAGAGATGCCGGTGCGTCATTCGTGACCTCGGGAGTGGATTCGTCATGGAGTCTGAACGCGTTCAGTACCAGCAACGCGCCGACCACACTCATCATGGATGGAGGGATCCAGATCACGATGCCGCCAATAAGCTGGTCTTCCAGCGCGCCGATCGAAGGGAACAGCCGGCCGCACAGATCGTAGTACGGATAAAGGTCGCGCGTCGAGAAAGTGATCAAAGCCCCCAAGATGATCTGCGGAAACATGACGGCGATGGAAAGCGCAATGCGCACGCCGTAGGACACCCGCGCCGGCGGCTTGGGCCGTGGATCCAGAACCAGGGACCAGAACAGGATCCCGTCAAGCACCATGCTCCAGTTCATGATGGCATAGAGCCGGTGATCGATCATCGCCCGGAACTCGATGGGCGGGATCAGCCAGAAATAAAAGAGTCCCACGAACAGAACCGCCGCCAGCACCGGTTGCTGCAGCACGCGGATGGCGGATTCGACAGGGCGCCGCTCCACCACCTGGCGCAGCCAGCGCGGCATGCCGCGGGTGATCGTTTCACCCGCACACCCGAGCGAAATCAGGAACGGGCCCAGATGATGCATGACGACGTGCTGAATGCGATTGAG
>JANBPO010001678.1:0-10950 GCA_024336825.1 Amorphophallus titanum | reverse complement strand
AACGCCTTAAATTGGGTTAAATGGTGAAATGCAAGGTGAAATCGAACGGCTGACAAAGTCTGCTTTTGCGGCTAAACAAGGCTGGAGCCCAAGTTACGTTACCAAGTTAAAAGATCAGGGCCGTCTCGTATTTTGTCCTGGCAGTGATGATAAGTTCATCGACGTGGCAGCAACGCTTGCCAAATTAAAAAACACCAGTGATCCAGGGAAAGAATCAATCCGCCAGCTCCATGCTGAAGGTCGCGCCGAAAAGCATGTCGGTAACCATATCTCGCTAAATGCTACCGATGACGATCCACTGTCATCTGCAGCTGCAGATCCCAAATATTGGACGTCAAAGGCACGCCGCGAAGATACCCTGGCCGACCTGGCGCAACTCGAGCTGGCACGTAAGCAGGGCGAGTTGGTGGAGCGCGTAAGGGTAGAAGCCGTTGCATATGCTGCCGGCAGGATGCTGCGCGATGCGATTCTGGGGCTGCCGACCCAGCTGGCGCCAGAATTGTCGATAATGACGGATGCCTTTGCCATAGAGGCGAAATTGCGCGATGCCATCCGGCAGGTGTTCGCCGATGCCGCGAAAATGTCTGTGGACGATCTGGACAAGGCAATGGAGCCTTCCCATTAATGGGCCTTGTAGCTGACGGCGGTATCGCCTATCTGGCAGGGTTCAACAAAGGGATTGAACCAGACCCCGATCTGTGGATCGACGAATGGGCTGATGCCTATATGCGCATTCCGCGCGGCAATGGTGCGGAGCCAGGTAAATACAGAACCGCGCGCACGCCGGCAGCACGCGAAGTCATGCGCTGCCTGTCGCCGAACCATCCCGCCAAGCGTGTGGTGGCCATGGTGGCATCGCAGATGCTGAAAACTCAGGTCGGCATCAACTGGCTGTCGGCTTCGATTCACCAGGCGCCCGGCAACATGCTGGTGTTATTGCCCAGCATGAACCTGGCCAAGCGCGTATCCGGACGTATCGGAAAGACTATAGACGAAGTGCCCGAGCTGCGCGAACGTGTGGCGCCTCCCAGGTCGCGCGATAGCCGCAACACTATCGACACGAAAGAATTCATCGGCGGCACGTTGTACATCACGACCGCAGGGTCTGCCGCCAACCTGGCGGAGATCCCGGCGCGATATGTTTACGGCGACGAAGTCGACCGCTGGGAGATATCCGTCGACCTGGAAGGCGATCCGGTGGAGCTGGCAGAAACACGGACCAGCACCTTCGGCCGCAATGCCAAGATTTACTACACCAGTTCCCCGACCATCGAGGGGGCCAGCCGCATTGCCACGCTATTTGCGCAAAGCGATCAGCGGCATTACTACGTGCCGTGCCCGCATTGCGGGGAATTCCAGATACTGGAGTGGGAAAATCTGTGGTGGGCTGCAGATCTCATCGCATGTGCATACGTCTGCAAAGAATGCGGCGTGCACATCGATGAGAACTTCAAGGCCGAAATGCTGACTGCCGGCGAATGGCGTTCCCATTCCCAGGGCGATGGCGAAACGGTCGGGTTCAACCTGTCGGCATTGTATGCGCCGCTCGGTTGGGTTTCCTGGCTATCGCTGGCCAAGCAATATGTCAAGGCCAAAGAGGCGGACGATAAGGGTGATGTCGAGCCCATGCAGGTGTTCTACAACACCCGTCTGGCCAGATGCTGGGACAACATCAAGGAACGCACCAAGCCTGAAGAGCTGCGCGAACGCGCAGAGGCCTACCCATTGCGCAGCATCCCGGACGGCGTCCTGGTGCTGACCGCAGCCGTGGATACGCAGGACAATCGCCTAGAGCTCAAGATCATGGGCTGGGGTGACGGTATGGAGCGCTGGGTCATCGATTACCAGGTGATCCACGGAGACCCTGCCGATAATGCCACCTGGGAAGCACTGGACGAAGTGCTGAAGACTGCGCTGCGCCGCACGAATGGCTTGAATATGCCCATCCGGTCCGTCGCGATTGATTCAGGTGGCCACCACACGCAGGAAGTTTACGAATTTACTCGGCAGCGCAAATACCGCATGGTGTTCGCGGTCAAGGGCGCTAGCAAGCCGAATCGCCCGGTGGCGTGTATCGCATTCAAAGGGTATTATGTTGTGCATGTGTGGTTCATGCATGATTTTTATGGTTTTGATGATGTCGAACTATGATTCATTTCCTCACCCTCCCTGCTCGCCCTCTTATGAGATTTTTCTTTTTTCGCCTCCCTTGCCAACGCCGCTAACCACCTCTTCTGGATAAGGAATAAAGATTGTATGATACCTTTCTCCACCCCCTCATATGAGACACCTATCTTCTTAGTCAGCCGCCTCATATGTTCTTTCGTTAGCCTCTCCACCACCCCCAACAATTCCTTCCACACCTCCTTACCAGGAATCCCACAAAACTCCCTCACCCCGTCGTCCAGACCGGCCACCCCAGAAAAAGGAGGGGTCAGGGACTTGGTCTCATCTTCTGGCTACTCCAACAGAAGACCGTCAGACACCTCCTACAGGAACTGACTCTCAGTCTTTGCTTCGGGGTCTAAGAGGGCAGCATCCATCCTCTGAGCTCCTTCTTCTTTAATCGGTCCTAGGTCAAGAACGGACGACACCGGCAACTGCAGGCGAGGAAGCATCAGGACGGGTAGAGGGTTACACGCCTCTGACTCCCTCTCTCGCTCTATCTCACCACCAAGCAGTTGACAGGTCCGGCCCTCTCGTATACTAACACCCTCTTGTTACTGTAGAGAATCAGAGCTAGCGAACGGGAGGTGCTTCTTTGCTCTTTCTCGTTGAGAACACCCCACGGGCGGTGGGACTTCTCCCCACCACGGAAGGGCTAGGCAGGGAACTTGCTTACAACCCTTAGTCGCCTCCCCTGCCGGAGAAGAGGACACCAGAACGATCTTAACTTCGGGATTGGCCCCTTGGAGTTGAGAGGAAGAGCTCCAGATAGTTTGGGGGAGAGATCCCCCCGCCGGAGGGGAGAGCTAGGGAGCTGGAGGGGGCCCTCGTGGGCCGGCAGCCCGCTTGGAGTGCTTCAAGGGGGTGGAGATGTCGTCAAAGGCTTGGCCCCGCTGGACCCGGTGCCAGTTGCAACTGTAGATATTGGGGAGGAAGACGAAGTACATCGGGTCCCCCAAGCCCAAAACTTTGGGTCTTGGGTAAGTTCTGGTTCTCTAGACTCCATTGCCGACCCGATCCACCAAGTTGCAAACTCCAACCCACCGTCGACGCACCAGGCCCAGGCACAACAAGCACAAGGCTCAGCCTTACTAGCCCAGGCCCAACAGAAAGGCCGCCCAAGTTTGAATTTGAATCCCCCCCCCCTCGACGTGACACGTACCCCACGCCCTCTACCTTCTTCCTCCTCCCGCTTGGGCCGTGGATGTCGTAGGTCGCTGCGCCACCGCCCTGCACCGTCTGACAGAACCTGCACCTTGGCCACATAGTCCCTCCCCTGGCCATATACTCCCTCCTCTCCATGGCAAAGCAAATGATTGGAGATAGCACAGTCTGACTCCCACTGGATTGCCATAAGGGCTCTCGACGGGAAGAAAGAAGAGGTTACCGGAACCATTGACCCGACAAAGCCTCGTGCCAAAGTCTCCCCCCTCTCCTCTGTGCGCAAGAACAACGGCAGACCCTCGAAGGTGATTGCCACCTCCACGTAACAGGGGTCTGGGAAGGCCCCCTTCTTCACATCCCACCGCTGTATTCGGAGGAGCCCCCCTTCCCCCACAACGTACCCCGCTGCTAAAGCTGCCTTGACCTGCTGATCACCCCGAAGCCTGACAGATTCACCCGGCGGATCTCTCAGCCATCACTCCACACAGCCAGCAAATGCAAGACCCTCTCCTCCCCCACCTGCCCGTCAAGAGGGGCCACCCACAGGCATCTGCGCAACCAGGAGAGACGATCGAGGACTAGCTCCCTTGGAAGCTGGCCGATATCGAGTTCCTCCCTGCCTGGCCTAGACAGAAAACAGCTCCTTGGGCGAACGACATCCTCGTACAACAGGACCCTGCAAGACCTCCGGAAGTGACCCAATCTCCCACACCGGAAGCAAACCCCGCTTCGACCTCCTGTGAGCCCACTCAAACCCCCACCTCCACGCGGAAAAACACCTCGGGGACGGACTGTGCTGGCGACCAGGGGAGGTCGAGCACCGAGCACACGCTATAACCCGACTATGGCGAAAACCCGCAAGGGCGTTACGGGCAAAATCGGGTACCCCGCCACGTGAAAACCTGAAAGGGCGCGTGGGTAAAAGTAAGAGGGGGCTGGCTTCGGTGAAAACTCGAAATGTCGCTTAAGTTAGTAATGTGACTAAAAAAAAGGAAGAAGGAATAAATGAAAGAATGAAATCAATGGAATGATAATGGAAGTGATATGGCCTTCTCACTCACCATTCGGCTACCATGGAAATCCCGTGTGCCTTTAAAAAGTTAAATCCCACCGTCATAAGCCTTAAGCCTATGCGGTAACACACCCTTTGCTTCGACATTCAACCTATGTCAATGAATAAACCCTACCCCCAGTTTTCGTCACCATCGGTGAAATCAACCCTTAGCCCGGACCTTCCGTCTGCGTCAACCAACAAACCTACCCTTGACTTTCCTCATTGTTCGTAGAAGACAATGAATCTATCTCTCACTCGGGTCCTCCACCCCTGTCGAGGAATGAACACTCTCTGGGTCTCTTGGCAACTTCGTCACCATCGGCGAAGCCTGCTAATGGGCCCTCTGACCTTATTCTTTGGGCCTAGAGGGCCACCACTATACCTTCGCCCTCAAGCATTCGACCTACACTAGCTAAGGTTTAGCCCTGAGAATAGTTACACCGCGGTGGAGCGAACCCCTCATCCCTTTGACGAAGGCATGAGCGCTCTCCAGCCCTAGTAACTTATATATCCGGGCCAAGTAGCTAGCTAAAAGAAGGAAAAAAGGAAAGAGAAAATGAAGTCGCGACTTAGCGGAAAATGATGACATTTCATTGCTATGAAGTGGCAAGATACATGATTGCTCGAGGCATCTCCCGAGGTACATAAAAGTCCACTGGCCAAAAAAAAAGAAGTCAACAAAAGGGGCTACTGCAACGAACGTCGGAAGATGTCCTCCAGCACTAAAATTCCCAAGAAGGGGTGACGGGTCAGCTCCTGCAGTCGAGACTCGGCAGCCTCCAGCTGTGATAGTTTCTCTTCAAGAGAGGCGGCTTGTCCTTCAGCCAACTCAGCCTCCTCCACACTCTGGACTTCCTAACGCTTGGTCTCCTGTAGCTCAGCCTCGACCCTAGAAAGTTCAGCACACAGTTCAGCTATCCTAGCTGTCAGAGAGGTCTGACGCTATGAAGACGTGCTGGCTGCACCCCTCATTTGCTCCTCGGTCCCTCTCAAAGAGGCAAGAGCGGTTCGGCATTCAGCTCATTCAAGTTTCATGGCCGTTAACTGATCAGCCACTTCTCGACCGAGGAATTCCCTTCGGTTCACATATTTTAACAACAATATCACCCACAGCATCCAGTCGTCCATGGGGCAGCCAAAAGTCAACAGCAAGTGGGAAAGGTGTTCTGCCAAGCCCCTCAGCTGCACGTAAGTCAAATCTCGGCTGGCTATTATGGTTTGCTGAAGGGTTCCGAAGAACTACCACACCATGTCGCTCGATGACTGCAGACCAAGTGGTGATGTGTCGGGAAGTTGAAAATCTACCCTGCTATCCACGGCAGCCCAGATGTCATCGTTCGGTTCAGAAGATGACAACGGCATAACTTGTAGGGCACCTGCACTGGAGCTGACCCCAGCAGCTAATGTAGTGGAGGAAGTCTAACCTCCCTGCCAGCCTCTTGCAGTGGAGCTACACCAAGAATCCCGATAGCCGAGGATGTTTGCTCTTCACACCCATCCTGGCTGGCCTCCACGGAGGCCGATTCTGTAACAAGGGCTAAGGCGCTGGAAGCCCCAGCTTCTTCTTCAACAATTTCTCCCGCTTCTATTTCAGGAGGGCTCCTCTTCTCCGGAAGCAACTCTTTATCGGCAACGGGCGGCTGGGATTCTGCAACTTCAGTCGATTTACCAGCCCCCACGATTGCCCTAGGTGCCTCCATGCCTGCTGCCGCAGTATAATCCTTGCGATATTGCAGAGCGATAGGCTGCAAGACTGGCAGGAATGTCGGTTGGCCCACACCTAAAGTCGGGAGAGGTATCTGCACAGTTATAGTTAGTAGTACCACCTCAGTCTGCACCACGAATACAAAATGCGTAGAAGAAAAGGACATTTTGACTGGGAGGATATGTGGAAGCCGAGACTTGTGCACGTTGACCAGAGAGTGAACCCGTCATACTGTCGCTCCATGCTTCCGCGTGTTGATTCCTCGAACTGGTATGGCACACGAATCACGTCGTAGGTCCACAAATGGGACGAACCAGAATTGAGTGGGGTCGTGGGACCACTGGGCTTGAGGGAGGGTGCGGCCCCCAAGGAGGTTCACCCTCCCTGGGGTGCGCGATCGCCCCTAGGGTGAACTGGCCCCGGGGGAGGTCGTAACCCCGGGGGATGGCCCCCGAGGGTCTTCTTGCACCATTCGGGGATGTCCTTTGATGGACTTTGATCTCCAGGAGGCTGGTACGAGCCCATGGGGGCGCCGTTCTTTGGGTTGTCGTAGCCGCCCGCAAGGTGTCCGGGTAAATGCCCGACACACCCCGGATTGCCGATCGACTTGAGTAGATGGCTGAGGGGCCGCACGATGGGCCTTGGGTTAACGACGGGAGCTCGTGGGAGCTAAGGGGAGGCACTTTGTGGCTGTGAGTCACGTCTCGGGCTGTGTGCCACGTTGTGCGACAGGTTGTCAGGGTAGCCTTGGGTTGGCCCGAATGCTAGAGTTAAGTGGCTTATTGCCACATGTCTGGGTGTCGGGGTCAACCTTGACTTGCTAAGGGGTCGTTGTAGGACCCAACTGAGGGGCTGGAACCATGGGATGGCAAGTGGTTCGGTGTAGAAGGGATGGGACATACACGCCCACAAGGTGCTCGATGAAATGCCAAGCATGCCCGTGTGAGCCGTACATGCGTGCGACGGGCCTCCAAAGCCTGTGGTTGACCTAGTTAGGTCTCCCTTTGACCTTGGAGGGTTGAAAAATGTGCTTCTGGGTAGGGCCCCTTGGCCCTTTTTGCTGGGTGCCATGTGGCGTGGCTCAACGTTGGGGCACCCTTGGGTTGGCCTGGGCGGCGGTGCAGGATACGGGCAAGGCCCGTATGCGAGTGGTTGGAGTTGACTCCGGGGAGTTGCTTGTGTCACCGTGCATCACGGCCAGCCGGTTGGGGCCCTTGTAGGGACCCATGGGATTATAGAAAGGGCTGGATAGCCCGTGCCTGGAGGGTGTTCGGTGAAATGCCCGAACCTTTATTTCTTGTGATTTTTTCGATAAATAGTCTGGGTACAACAATGATATTGTGTTCGGATCCACAAAACCCCAAGTGTGTGAGGAGTTTGCTAAACTTATGATGAATGAATTCGAAATGAGCGTAATGGGTGAGCTTCAATTTTTTCTTGGCCTACAGATCAACCAAAGCAATGAGGGATGCTTCATCAATCAAGCTAAGTATGTGAATGAATTGCTGAAAAGGTTCGATCTAACCAACTGCAAGTCGCTAGGAACTCCAATGGGGACAGCCACTTCACTGGATGCAGATGAACAAGGTACTCTTGTGGATGACAAGAGGTACCGAGATATGATTGGGTCATTACTTTACTTAACTGCATCTAGACCAGACATCTAATTCAATGTATGCCTTTGTGCTAGATTTCAGTCTAGTCCTAGAGAATCCCACCTGACTGTCATCAAGCGTATCTTCAGATACCTTGCTGGCACTCAAGATCTGGGATTGTGGTATCCTGCATCCTGTGAGCTTTCCCTCATTTCATACTCAGATGCAGACTATGCAGGATGCAAACTGGATCGCAAGAGCACTAGTGGCTATTGCCAATTTCTTAATGGATGTTTGGTCTCTTGGGCCTCCAAGAAACAGCACTCGGTTGCCCTCTCAACTGCAGAGGCAGAATATGTTGCTGCAGGGAGTTGTGGCACCCAAGTGCTGTGGATCAAACACCAACTCCAAGACTATCTGGTAGATCTTGGCTGTGTTCCCATTCTGTGTAATAACACTAGTGTAATAAATCTTACAAAAAATCCAATCATGCATTCTAGGACTAAGCATATAGAAATTAGGCATCATTTTATTAGGGATGAAGTCCTCAAAAATCACTTTGAGCTCCACTTTGTTGACTCAAAAAATCAGATTGCAGATATCTTCACAAAACCTTTAAGCAATGACAGGTTTTCAACCTTAAGGAGAGAGATAGGTCTATGCAGACCTCAATCAACTCAGGTTTGAGCTATTCATTCCTTTGATGCACCAGGTATCAGTATTTGCTATGATGGTTGCAAGCATATCTAATTTGTCTAAGTATAATCCATTGATTGAATAAATTGTTCAATGAGTGATGGCCGCACTCAGGGGGATTTTGTGTGCATCTCTGGTTGTTTTATGTTGCATATCATTTTGTTTGGTATATCAAATGTCAAGTAGTGGAAAGACAGGTCATGCCTGTTCGAAAACTCTCCACATGCGTGAGGATTGACCTCCGCCAAATACCATGAGTCAGAAATGTATACTTACATCTGCATAGCTAATCACCAATGCATAGGCATGCTTAAAGCTTTAGCATCCATTAAAGCTCTTTTCATTGGCAGCAAGAAGGTAAGATCATGTTTGGATGTCTGTCTCAAATCATAAAGTCAGAGGCACAGGTATCAAATTGGGAGAGGTGTTTCAGAATTGAAGCAATCATGCAAAAAAAGGATCAAATTCACTGGCCGAGAAAGGGGTACTGAACAAGTCAACACCTTCTAGCAATGTGCCGACACATGCAGGACGAAATCCTTACTAGGGTCGATGCACTACCTGACAAAGCATAACAAGAGTCGACGCACACTTGAATGAAGGACTGTGCAAGGTCGAAGCCTTCTCAAGGTAGGTCGACACCCTCATAGGAAGTGTCGACAACTTCACTTTGCCATTCACGGGTATGTGATCTTATGGAGAGCCATTCTGTCCACTCACCCTTTCCTATCCTTGCCTTCTTCATTTCAACTCCAAATCCATTGCTTCTGAATCTCTACACAGTCACCGATCACGTATTCAGGGGGAGCTGAGAATGCTTTAATTCTTCCATACAACCTTGGCTAAGTTTGTATGCTCTACCTCTATTAGAAATAATGGTTTAATGTGTATGACCCTCAATTTGGCTAATAAATGTGTTAAGTTGCACCACCCTTGCACTTATAATAGGGCTAAAACATTCATCTAGTTGTTATTTTTAACCATAATCTATTCTTCTGAAAGTTAATAGTAAAAAGGCTTCCTTGGTTAAGGAATTGTTAGCTTGTATTGCCCTTAAACTTTCACCCCAACATTAAAGTCATCTAGAGAATACGCCTCCCAAAAGCATATTCCACCTCTCAGAGCAATGGCATGTTTTTTAGAGAAATTAGATCCTGCATCAAAGAAGTGCAGTAAAATCTAGTCATGATGAAGACTGCTATCTCTGATCAAAAGAGAACAGAACGATAAGCTACACTGAGTAACTAGGGACTCTGGCGTCTAAACAACGTGTTTCCTTGAGTCAAAAAGTGAATGCTATATCAGACTGTTAATTAAAAAAAATGGTTTGGGGCTGACTCTGGGGCTGTCTTAAAAAATAAAGGGGTTTCTATTTATTTTCAATACTTGTTTAATCTTTTCCCCAATCTTGCCTAATGAACTTAACGAGTAAGTTTAGTAGGTTTGGTTAAAGCTTTTAACTTCCTTAAATGTTTTAATCTTACTATCTGTTGCAAAAATGATTTTCTTAATCTCTTATTCCTCTAATTTGAACTTATATGCCTTAAACCATTCCAAAAATAAAAATAGGGGTATTTCATCCATTTCTTAACTCAGGGTTGTTATTTCAAATTGAAAAATCTCAACTTTCCCTATTTACTCAGTGGTGAATATCACGTTTTTCATGTTCCCTCTTCCAACCCTATTACCCTCACGAGCCACCTCCTTCTCTGGAGCGTCTGCACGCCCTCACGGAGGTCGACACCTTCCTCCATCTCCCTCTGTAGCAGAGCCCAACACCCCAGCTCACTCGACTCCTCTACTGCGTTACTCCAACAACCCTAGCTACCATCTCCTTCTTCCTTTTGTCCTCGCCATGACTCCTCCGGTCACCCGCAGCAAGAAGGATGCCGCTCGAGCTCCTATAAAGGCTGATACGAGGGTGGAACCTCACTCCAAACTCATGCACGATAGACCTGCTACTGCTGGATCAATCGAAAGAAGAGCCACTGAAGCCCAGGCTTCGCACCAAGATGAGGACACGTCGCAAGACAAAGAGGAAACGACTGCCAGTAGCGAAAAAAGGGAAGGCCAAGGCACCTTCTATTCCTCCACAACCTAGTGCAACTCAAGCGGTTAGGCAAGAAGAAAATGATCCTACCCATATTCTGTTTCTGAGGTATGTGGACTTCAGTGACCGCCAGATGCTTGACAATTTTCCTGAACTACTGCCACTCATTGATTTCCAAGGATGGAGGAGTTTCTTGTCCGAACGTAGGGTGTACTACCCATTTCTTGTACAGCAGTTCTACAAAAACTTAGTCTATGACCAGCATCACAGAGCTCTTAGGACTGAGGTCAAGGGGGTCAAGATCAAACTTTCCACAAAGCTTCTTCACAAAGCTTTACATATCCCCTGAGAAGGGCTTGTAGAATCTGAGTTTGAAATCGATTTGTCTGAGGCATACTCTATACTGACAGGCAAGCCTAGGAACCCTTAAGATGACACTCAAATTCTCGTCAAATACTTTGACACCAATAGGTTTCTGCCCTTGCAGCGTCTACTCCACCACCTGTGCACTACCATGATT
>JANBPO010001676.1:0-31750 GCA_024336825.1 Amorphophallus titanum | reverse complement strand
CAGCATAAACCCAATGCCGATGATGAAACTTCCATTGATCATATGGCACATCGCCTCGATCGATGCTAAAATCTATCCGGAATAGACCTTCCATCTATTCTGACGAAACTTATCCATTCCCTCGCGTCGGCATAAACCCAATGTCGATGATGAAATTTCCATCGATCACATGGCACCATCACCTCGATCGATACTAAAACCTATCTGAGATAGACCTTCCGTCTATTTCGACGAGGCCTATGAACCCTTCATCCACACATCAGCAAACATTCCTACATTCGGCAACTTTGGTCGATGAAACATATACTTATGCCAACATTTTAGTTTGGGAACTCTCAAAATTCTATCACGCGGTGGAGCGATTCCCCCATCCTTTCCTTGAAAGAGTGGGCATTCTCTTGTGGTACAAATATGGGTGTATTCTCATGAGAGTTACCAAATTACTGCAAACCATTACAAGATAAAGAAACGGAGATGGGCACCCAAGACATTAAAGATAAGATAATTTTTCATTGCAAAAGGGGACAAGTACAATCGGGGCCCTTGTAAGGGACGCATTACATGGCAAGGAACTACTAAGGTCGTCGGAAGATGTCCTCAAAATCAAGGAGTCTGACATTTGGAGCCGCTCCTAATTCGTGAAGACGCGCTTCTTCTTCTTGGAGGCGAGTTGCTTCATCCTATAGTGATGCCACTTGTCCCTCTAGCAATACAATCTATTCAGCACTCTGAGACTGTGTCGTCTCCACTTGCGGCAGTTCAGCCTCAATGGCACTCAATTCTACCCGCAGCTCATCCATCCGGTTGTGCAAAAATTGTTCATGAGCACATGAGGTTTCCAGCTGGGTTCTGTGACTTTGAAGATTAGAGTTCAGTATTTCTAGCCCTGACTGACAATCGGCTTTCTGTAATTTAAGGGCTGCCAGTCTATCATTCACAGTACGCCCCAGAAAATCCCGGTGATTCACAAATTTCAGTAATAACAATACCCGCTGGGTCCATATCTCTAAGGGACAGCCTAGTGCTTGTAGGCCAACTGTCAGCCGCTTAGCCACCTCCTTCAATTGTAGATAAGTAAGTGTCAGCTGAGATTCTACTACCCAGCGTAGCATCTCCAAATTTTGCCAAATGGAATCCTCTAATAATGTGAAGACAAGAGAGATTGCTGGAATTACTTCAAAAGTAACTTCACTGTCGATGGACGCCCATAAGCCAATGTCTGGCTCGGAAGTGAAAGATGGAATGGCCATTGGGGTTGATGAACCAAGCACTTCAACAGCTTGTTCTTGAGTTGTTGTCCCTTCTACTATCAGACTCTCAGAAGTTGCTTCCTGTGTAGGTGCTAGAGGTGGCAGAAGCTCCGACTCCATTACTTGCACAGATGGAGTTGTAAGCTCAGGCGCAATGCTCAGTACGGTCGCTGGAACGAAGGCAGAACCTCTGGATGGATCCACTTCGGCCCTCAACTCTAAAGCATGCACTAGAGAAGAACTCTCCCCCATTGAGCTCAGCTCTAGGGATGACACCTCAGTTGCCGGTTGTATCCTTACAGACACAGGATGAAGTACGGTAACTGCCTCTAGAGAAGCTATGGTTACAGGAGGTAGTATGTCTAAAGCCTCCGATGAAATAATGACATCTGATGCCATTATCAAAAGATGATTGGTGGCATCGGGCTCCTGGAGCAAAATTTCAATAAGCACCAAGGTGACAAAATAAATGGAAGGCTATGTAACTTGGCAAAAGGGGCGGGCAGAACTTACCCTGATTGTGGAATCCATCTCCTCAAATACCTGTATAGAGGATGATAATTCTACAGATGAAGCAACAAAGGGAGGGGTTATCTCCTCTTCCATGTCGATTCCGATGAATTCCTCTTGCGATGTTCCCTCAAATGACTGTGCCAGCAACTTCGGAGGGCTAAATATTGAAGGACCACTCAGTAGGACAGGAGGCGTTACTACCCCTTCACTGACTGTCTCATATGCTTCCTCCTCGCCCTCTGAAGAACCGTATGTTAGGTTTCTATCAGAGGGGCAGTGGAAACAACGAAACCCTAAATTGTGGATCGTTGCTGGTGCATTGGCCTCCCACCCGTCATCCCCTTCGTGTTTTCCGAGGTTTGACTGAGGTGTTGTCGTCTGCGGACGTCCACCCTCCGCTTGTTGGGTTCCGCCACTCCATGTGGGCGCGTTCCCCGTATTTTCCATACGCCCGGGATTAAGGGGAGATGCTGCAAAAATTTTATTAGAACAAAGGCTTAACAAAGACAGAAGAGGCAACAATTGAACGGAATGACATTCAATAAGACGCCCCTATCAGAACAATCTTAAGGGGTTAATTGACTTAAAATCAAATCCAATAAAAGTTGGGAGAAAAGAAAGGCCTTAAGGCCATCAAAAGGATGAACACTGGCATTCATTGGCCCCTCAATTCTTTCACTGCGTCAACGCAGTGCTCTTAAGGCGTCGACGCAGCCCCCTTCAACCCTTAACCGGTGCACCTTCCCTTTAATTCCCTTGGCCGGCACGCTTTTCCTTCTGCCCTTCGCCAGCACCATTTTCCTTCCTCCTCTTCCTTCACTGCGTCCACGCAGTGCCTTCACGGCATGGACGCATCCCTTCTTGGCCCTTCGCCGGCACGCCTCGCCACGCCTCTTCTCCTTCAACCCTTGGCCGTCACGCTTTACCTTTAACTTCCTTGGCCGGCACGCCACCACCCCCCTAAACTATTCCATTGCATCCACGCACAGACCTAGTGCGTGGACGCAGCCTTCAGTCTTTTGGCCTCAACAGCATGCCTGTCCCCTGCTGCTCCTTCATTACGTCCACGCATAGCGCCCAACGCGTGGACGCAGCCCAGCACTCTTCGACCCCCTTAAGTCAGTGTACACTGACTTCATACTCCATGTACACTGACCTCAAGTCAGTGTACACTGACTTCATTCTGTACGTACACTGACCTCAATTCAGTGTACACTGACTTCGTTCTGTACGTACACAGACCTCAAGTCAGTGTACACTGACATCGTTCTGTACGTACACTGACCTTAAGTCAGTGTACACTGACTCTCCTTTGCGCATACACCGACTTCATCATGTATGTACACTGACCTTAAGTCAGTGTACACTGACTTCTCTTTGCATGTGTGCCGACTTCAAGTCAGTGTACACTGACCGTAAGTCAGTGTACACCGACTTCCCTTGGCCCGAATCCACTCATTTCTCCCTTCGTACCACTGACTGCGTCGACGCCTTGACCAGGCCGCGTGGACGCAGTGAGCTCCTTGGCCCTTCATCGGTACGCCCCTTCTGATCATAAGTCGGTGTACACCGACTTCAAGTCAGTGTACACTGACTTCCGGGGGGCTCAAGTCTGGCTTCTCCTGGCTGCGTCGACGCCTTGACCGGGCCGCGTGGACGCAGTGAGCTCCTTGGCCCTTCGCCGGTATGCCCCTTCTGATCATAAGTCGGTGTACACTGACTTCAGGTCAGTGTACACTGACTCCCTGGGGCTTAAGTCTGGCTTCTCCCGGCTGCATCGGCGCTCTACTCAAGTCACGTAGGGTCGACCCCAAGGGTCTACCCATGTTTTCAAGGGTCGACCCCCCTGTCTTCGTCTTGCGAGTGCCTTCGCTGGCACGCCTTCTCCGCCCACTGCGTCAACGCAGTGTCCCCACTGCGTGGACGCAGTGACCTCCCTTGGCCTTCGCCGGCACGCTCCACTGCCTTCAGCGTCGACGCATTCCCTTCATGGCGTCGACGCAGCCCCCCCCCTTGGCTCCTTCGCCGGTACGCCCTTTCTGCCCTTCACTGCGTCGACGCATTGCCTTCGCGGTGTCAACGCAGCCTCTGGGCCTTCGCCAGTACACCCCTCCTCTGTTCTTCATGGCGTCAATGCACTGCCAGGGCTGCGTGGACGCAGCTACCTCCCTTGACCTCTTCACCGGTACACCATCCATTGCCTTCAGCATCAACGCTTTGCCTTGACTGCGTGGACGCAGCGGTCGCTAGGCCTCCTTCGCCGATACACCCCTTTGGCCCTCTTGCTGCGTGGACGCACCACACCGGTGCGTTAACGCCTTCCTAGCCTGTGTGGTGAACATAACAGAAAAAATAACACTAATAATAGCATATAAGAAAGTTCAAAAAAAGGGAAAAGAATAAAGCACACCAGCTATCTGACCTCGCTGTAAATTCCTCGAACGCAGCACCGCAGCAACGCACCTGTCAGCAACCTCTACCCAACTCAACACCATCAAGGCCACCACCAAAAGAGAAGATAGCTCTCTATCTCATTCCTCGGGCCCCACGTCGGCACTCCAACAAAAATAGCAACCGCCTTCACAGTGCCAATGCCGCGCACTCAAGCTCTCAAGCAAGAAACAAAGCGGTAAAGAAAGATGAAATCCTATGCCAGCTGCCAACTGTACTAGACCTTATGGACTCTGATCACTGTAATATCTCAAATTCTCATGTACGTTCACAACCACGGCTCTGATACCATCTGTTACAACCCAAGATTTGAATATCGAAAATAACTCGATGCCATTCAAATCTTGGTCCGCCACCCACTAGCCGGAGGGCTCGGAAGGGCTCAAAGGTATGTGTGGAGTATATACAAATAAGAAATAAAGCAGGCAACAACTATAATAATAATAATTAAATAATATAACTATCGAGTCTAGTCCAAAATAAAAGTACAATCCATAGGGGAAGAGAACGTACTCAATGCTGAGTGAACACTTGGCTCGGTGAGCTGGCATATGAAACATCCTTCCTGCACCCTCGAACCTCAAGGAAGAGCTGCCACACCTGAAAAGCAGGGGGTGAGCCTTCTATCACTAGCTCAGTAGGGCTCCCGAAACCTAACTGTAAACAACGGCGGTAACAAGTAGTGCTAAGAAAGCAACAATAATAGCCGGAACAGTAAACACGGTGGCCGTTAAAACCTCGACTCTACAGCTACTCCTACTGAATCAGAAAACACTCCCAGATCTCACAATTGGGGGACCACCGAACTGACAAAACACCCTGGCTATGTTGCCAGAAGAAACATCATGACACCTCTATCGTGGAGGTCTGTCCTCGCTAACTAAGGCCCAACCCAGGACCATGCGGTCTGGGAACACAGTCATGACCTCACTGTCATGAACTCTACATCATCCAGGGAAAACCCACAGTAATCCCTACCGAAAAACCTAGACCTCTATATCGGGGGAAACACGTAAAACCACATCTCGCAGATGGGAAAACCAAGTCTTGGGTCACGAGAGTCTCGTCACGTGATGAGGGTACTGCCCACTAGAAGCAAGGTCAAAAGCAGCCCCTGATGTCTTAGTCCGCGTCTTAGGTGTCTCCCTACTCACCCCAGGTGAAAACTAAGACACCATACTAGTAACCATAGAACAAGGGACTAGTTGGGTCTGTGCTCATCAGTACTTGTCTGTAGTCCCCGACCATGTGTGCACACACTGACTGACTGTACACGTCAGGCCCTCTAGCTGATTTTCCTCCCAGCCTAGACTCGAGCCGCTATAGGGGAGGCCCTACGGTAACAAACCTAAAAATTGTCTCTCTCGGGTGTAGCTCTCCACCTACTCTCAGGTGGGTCAACACACGCATGCCCAGGCAAGATATGACTAGTGGGGGCCACTAAGCAGACGACTCTCGATAAAAAGCCCTCAAAAAATAGACATGCTACGCTCTAGCCCGTCACACGTAGCTCGGAACACAGGTGGCACGATGCCACCAGACTCTGGGTAGTCCACTAGACCTACTAAACTCAACGACCCTTGAGTCACAAGACTCAGGTCAAGACTGTCATACAGGACAGCTCCATGCCGTCAATCTAGCTTATCCTAGGTCAAAAATCATGGTAAAATAATTATTAGGGCGGCTCATGACCGCCAACCCTAATCCCTTCCCAAAGGGCAGCTAAGAAACCCTCCAGCCCCAGGCTGGGTAATTGGACTCACAGTCCATAGGTCATACGCATGGCCCACACAGAAATCGCTTCCCGAGAAAGCCATTGGTGTGCAGGAATGACCCTTCGCACTCAGGCCGATGCACGGGGACTCGATTTAGTGAATACACAGAAGCCCAAAACATAAGAGGGTCACCCAGACCCTTAAAACCTATGGGCATACAAATCAAGGTAACACAGTACCTTCGAACACCCAAAAACATAGTCATAGTCCCCACGGGGTGTCTGGGACAACCATGGGGCCAAGGGTCGACCGATTTAAAAAACAGATGGCACGAAAAAGATACGTGGCAAGTAGACTGACGAGATATTGTGACACCATAACTAGTCTCTTGCTTTCGAACATGCCCAAGATCTAGTAATTAACGAGGGAGGGGCAGAGAGAAGGGAGAGTTGAGTTCTGGCTTCTTGTGCGATCGTTGAAATGCTCACCCATCTACAAGGGAGAGAATATACCATTGTATTGGCCGTCAATGCTACATGTTACTCTTCTCAAGTCTCTGCTATCCGTACGGAACGGGGATCAGATCGATGTATTCTTTGTAACAGTCCCTGTTTTACGTCTAATAAGACATATAGCAAAGACTTGTGAACCTTTGCATTGATCACATTTGTTGTTGTATTCCTGGCCCACCAACATCAAGAACCCTTAATTTTGCCCCCTTTCTTGGTCGATACAAATGACACGCTGGACTTATAACCTAGGTTCCTGCTTAGTCCTGCCACCAGGGGACTTTGTATATATATATGACGAAAGCTTGGATCGGATATAATCTCGGTACACGATGCAACAAATCAATGCAATAGTTAGGAAGATAATATGTCTTAGATATAGTTTATTTGCAAGGAAAATATGGAATAGGCCTCCAGTTACATTGAACTTATAATAAGATTCAAACTACCCAGTACAAATGGATACAATAGACTAATTTCAACATGACGAATGATTCTAGGAAACAAATCACTGAAACAATTGTGGCACCAGTCTACTCTTCTTTCCCTTAGTAGTTTCCCTACGCAAAACCCATTTTTATGATTCAATTGAAAGCCAGAGTCAGCGTGCCAATGGAATGAAGGCATGAGTGATACGAGTAGTGTTGACTTCTTAATTCGAGTACTCGAGTCCTGAGTCATAGGCGTCTTAGGCCTTCCAGTCCTGCGGGATGCTGTTGGGGGGCACCGCCCACGTCTCCTCTCCGTCCTCGCCGTCGCTCAGCAGCAATATCCTTAGGCCCTCGCGGCGGCGAGACGATGGCCCAGATCGCTCCGTGGCTTCTCTCCACGCGTTTGCAGAGCAGGTTTTGGGTTTGCAGATCGTTGTTGTTACCGAAATTATCATTCTTGGGGTTTCCTTGGGCTTCTCACATCTGAATCAGTGAGCATTAGAACTTAGTTTTTAATGATTTATATATGTTTAAAGCCTATTGAATTAGGTATATTGTATAGAACTATATATCTCCCGACAGGTATCTTAATTATGTTGAGAGGCGACAGCACGTAATGCAAGGAATGCAGAGCGTGAACGGCCTGCAAGAGACGAAACCAACTATGGATGCAGACGATCTACTTGTTTATGTAAGAAGTGTTTAACACACATGAATTAATATATATAGTTTTTAATGCCAGGCATACATTTTTTTTAGAATTATATAGAGAACTTCCTTTTTCTTTAAGCGCTGGAACTTGAATGGAGTCCAAATTTGCCATCTTAAGGATGCGAGTCCTTACAAGCCCATGCACAATGCGAAGCTGCACTGAGGAATCGGAATGGAGATGGGAGGGTACTGTACGTACCTACCTCGCAGACCTGCACGGCGATGATGTCCTCCTTCCCCTGCTGAAACCATATGACGACGGCCAGATAGCCCGTAATTACTGGCCTCGTCTGTCTTGAACGTGATGTTGCTGTTCTGGAAGCTGCAAGCGACGCTGATCGAGAGACCACAAAAACTTCAGACGCTGGTTAATTAATTACCCTACTACGCATAATCATAACGTTAAGCATATATCCATGAAGGTATGAGAATGGTGGCACCCATGCATGTGGCAGTACTCACCGCCGGTATTCGACATGAAGAGGGCCAGGAGTGAAGCTCCGGCATCGGCCGTCTTACCCATCCTGGCGAAGGCGCGCCTGCTGAGTATGAACTCGGTGCCGTCGCTGGATCCCTAGTCAATGACCGTAAATATTTGATTGGTCAAAAGTAATAGTTTGACTGGTCAAATATTTTACTGGTCAAATATTGGACTAGTCAACATTTGACTGGTCAAATAGACACATATTTTTGACCGGTCAATCGACACATGTTTTGACCGGTCATCACCTACTGTCCACCAGTCGGAAGTGTGGGAACTAAGTGCCATACAGGGCAAAGTGCTACGCTATGGGAGCCTCCTCTTGAACCCGCAGGACAAAGTGCTATATAGTGGGAGCCACCTCTTGATCCTATAGGGGCCACCTCTAGAATCCTACCTACCTGGGGGTTTGATTGCGCACTATATGCACCCACCGATGAGGACATCACCAATATAAGAGGGGAAGATTGTAACACCCTCAAATATAGTTAAGTTGTACTCTATATCACCGAGCCGCCTTTTGAATTATCGGCTCAATTCTTGTAAAGAACTGGAAAGTTAAGCGTGCTTAATGGGGAGTAGTACTGGGATGAGTGACCTACCTGGGAAGTTCCCTATTCTGCAGCCGATCACTATTAGAAAGGGATAAAATTGTGAGGCCGATAGGTCAAAGTGGACAATACCTCGACGGTATAGAGTACAGGACGTGACACTCTCACATTACATTATTTGTGTTGTTTGGGCTTGTCGAGTCCCATTTTATGGTGTTTATGTTGCATTCCTTCATCATCCACATGTCTTTTTGTCGTTAGGATAGTTTAGGTTAGCCCATTTTGTGTGTCCATTGTCTAGTCCATTATCATAGGTCCATTCTCCCTTGGTCTTTGCATCAGTGGGTCAGTCCCCTCTTGTTCTGAAGCCCATTAAGCCCCTTTGCTTCCCTTCTTGTATTAAGTCTCCATTTTGCCGTCAAGGAGCATTGTCATCCCATATATCCTTCTTCTTTTCAATCTTCTTCCTATTCTCACGTGGAATCCTCTTCCCATGCAGGTCCATCCTCCCGTGGCCCCTCTGATCCATCCGAGGAACAAGCTAATCTCAAGGCCCATCTATCATGCCTTGTTCGCCAAATGGACTTGGCCTAGGCCCAAAAAATGCATTGCAAATCATCTTAATGGGCCTTCTTCTCTTAAGGAGCCTTCTCCTCCTTATGCTGCTGGCTCGATTTCTAATAGCCAATTTTGTCCTAATGGGCCTCCTCCTTCTATCTATGTTGCTCTTGGCCCAGTTGATCCTCGTGCTTATATTCCTTCCAGGCCCATGTACCCTTCCACTCTCGGAACGGGCCCATATTCTTCTCAAGCCGGATCCTCTCATCCGGTCCACCATCACCACCCTGATTCATATTCACAACCCCTTGCTCAAGTTGGCCCACATCACTCCCAATCTCTCCTTACCCAGGAGATGATTGCTCAAACTCAACGTCAGCTTAATGAACTCCAATGCCGAATTGATCCCAAACCCTCGTTAAGTGTTCCGTTCGCATTTCAAAATCTTTGGCTTCCACCTCCTTCGCAAATTCCCGCATATCACCATTATGGTGGAGTCGATGCCCCGTATATGCACTTGAAGGAGTTTGTTTATGAGTCGGCCCAATTTCAACATGACCAATGTGTGATAGCCTATCTATTTGGTCTGTCTTTCAAAAGCCCAGCATGGGATTGGTTCTTTTCTCTTCCGCAAGAGTAGGTTGTGAATTTTCAGATGGTTCAAGACAAATTCATTCAACAGTTTCAGAACCAAGTTGGGCCCAAGTTCTCTATTGTGGATCTGGCCCATGGGAAGATGGAGCCCGAAGAAGATTTATGCACCTTTGTCGACCACTGGCGTCGCTTCGCCGCACAAGTCCTGGGGCACATTCCAGAGCAGGAGCTGATCAAGATGCTTATATCCAACGCAACGTCTGAGTGCTGGTTCATCTGAGCCCTGAATGATATCACCTCCTGGCAACAACTCTATAGTCGAGCCCACTTCATTCACCAGCAAATCCAAAGTTCCTTTGACACCGAGTCCCTTCTACCTCCTACATCCACTTACACTTCACCTTCTACATATCCCTCCACATATCAACCATCCACAAGTCAGCCTTCCACATCTACCACCTACTCGCACTCCACCTCATATCAGCCTTCCACTTACATCGCACCCTCCATGAGTTAGCCATACGCTTCCACATATCAACCCTCCATGAGTCAGCCCTGCGCCCCCGCATATCAACCTTCCATGAGTCAGCCTTCCGCCTCCTCATACCCGCCCGTGTCTCCACCTCTGGTCAAGGGCCATAAGCAACCAAATGCTATCATGCCCACTCGGAGTCCTCGACAATCCCACCACAAAATCTATGGTCACGTGGTCCCATTTCCACGTGGCAACCTCCAAGGGCTGAAGTGTACCCCCAGGTCACTGGTGCTCCGCCTTTACCTACTGATAGGTCAGGCACCTAGCCACAAACTCAATAGTATCTCTCTTCATACCAGGCCACCAGAACTATCTCCTCAAGTTCTGATACATCTTCGTCGCACCTAAATGTACGGTGTACCTACTCCCATATGCCTCTAGTAACATCGCACGTCTCACCCGCTCCTCGACCGGGATGTATATCCTACCTCATAATCTCATAGCACCATCCAAGCCGAGCTCCATATCAGCCATAGCCAAAATTTGGGGTAACTCAGGGTCTGCATGCTGAGCCTCTATCACTTGACGATAGATGGCTGGTGTGACACTCAAACTCGCAAGCATAGCTGACCCAGGCTCTCGGGGAATCTTAAGCCTAAATGTCACATTTGGCACTTTTTCCCAGAGCGTCCACTTCCCCAACATCATTGCACTACCCATGACCTTCCTACTCAAGGCATCGACAACAACATTCATCCTGCCCTAGTGATAAGATAGGGAGAAGTCATAATCCTTCATATACTACATCCATCGCCTCTGCCTGAGGTTAAGGTCCTTCTGAGTGAGCACATACCTCAAACTCTGATGGTCGGTGAGCACCTCAAACTTCTCACCGTACAGATAATGCCTCCAAATCTTCAATGCAAAGATCACAGTCACCAACTCAAGGTCATGGGTAGGGTAGTTCTCCTCATGTGGCTTCAACTGCAGCAAAGCATACGCCACAACTCTACCATGCTGCATCAACACAGCACCTAAATCGACCCTAAAAGCTTCTGTACATAACGTAAAACCTCCTAATCCAGAAGGCAACACCAACATCGGTGCCGAGGTGAGCAACCTCTTCAGCTCCATAAAGCTCTGCTCACACCAATCGGTCCAGATGAACGGCACATCCTTCTGCGTAAGTCTAGTCATCGGGGCCACAATATAGGCGAAATCCTAGATGAACCTCCTATAATAGCCTGCAAGCCCTAAGAAACTTTGAATCTCCGTCACAGACCTCGTTCTCGGCCACTACATCACAGCCTCGACCTTGGCGGGATCCACGAAAATACCATCACCAGATATCATGTGCCCAAAAAATTGCACCTCACAAAGCCAAAACTTGCACTTGCCAAGCTTCGCGTATAGCTGGTGATCTCGAATGGTTTGCAGCACAACCATCAAATGGTACGCGTGCTCCTCTGCAGATTGTGAATACAGAAGGATATCATCCACAAACGCAACCACGAACCGATCCAAGTAGGGACGAAACACCCTATGCATCAAGTCCATGGACGTTGTTGGGGCATTGGTGAGCCCAAATGGCATCACCAAGAACTTATAATTCCCATACCTTGTACTGAAGGCAGACTTCTCCATATTAGACTCACGAATCCACAGCTGATAATAATCAGACCGTAGATCAATCCGCGAGAACACTCGAGCAGACTGAAGCTAATCGAACAAATCATCAATCAATGGTAGCGAATACTTGTTCTTAATGGTCACCTCGTTCAGTTGCCGGTAGTCAATGTATAACCTTAGACTACCATCCTTCTTCTTCACAAACAATACCGACGCACCCCAAGGTGAATAGCTAGGATGAATATACCCCTTGGCGAGCAACTCTTGCAATTGCGCCCTCAATTCCCTCAACTCAGCAGGAGCCATGCGATAATGAGCCCTCAACAAAGGTCCCGTACCAGGTGCAATCTCAATAACAAAATCAATCTCCCGTCGGGGAGGTAATCCAGGCAAATCCTTGGGGAAAACATCGAGAAACTCGCATGCCACCGGAATGTCCTCCACATCCGGTTCCTGTTGGTCTACCATGACCACAGATGTAAGGAAACCCTGACATCCGACATCGAGCAAACTATGGGCCCTAATAGCTAAAATAAGAAAATGAGGCGAGGTAGATCGGATACCTTGGAAATAGAATGCGGGTCTATGGGGAGGCTGAAAGTAGACCCTCTTATAAAAAAAAATCTCATGCCCACAAGTCAGTCTCCCTTCATCTCTTTGCCAAGATAAGTGCACCCCAGGGGCCCTCCCAAGGAGCGCTTATTGTTTGTTCGTTTATGTCATTTCAAAAGACAACGATGGTTGACGGAATCGTTGTTGTGACTTTGGCCCTGCAATCATGCCCAACCATGCTGCTAATGGATACCTAGCAATACCAACCACTTTTGGCACCTTCCCAATAGTGGTCGGCTTCCCCAACTTTGTAGGGGTAGCCTTCATCGATGTGCTGAAGATCGACGTCCCGGAGGTGGCCCAGAAAGACGTTAGCAAGAAGCCATGGGTTGCCAAAACTCGAACCTGCAGAGGCTTGCTAACAGGTCGGATTCAGCTAGCAAGCTGCATGGCGCACCATGTAGCCCAGGGGGCTTGCCTCGCCTACCATAACAAGCCCGGGGGCCGTTGCCAAGGGAACTCCTAAAGAAGAACTACTACTCCTATTGCCGGATGACTATCAGTGTCCAGAAAGTCTGTTTTGATTGGTGGTGTCTGTGTCTTTCGGGACGGACGCAACGCCCAAGCAATCCCAGATCGGGTGGCCACTATTGTGCCAACCCGCAACTCCTTCTAGGCCTTCTCCGGGAGTAGAGCTATGAGAGAAGAAGAAGGCTGCCGAGGCCAAAGAAGTTCAAGCAGGTGTGGGTCCTCAAGATGGTCCAGCCTATCTGCCAAGAGGCACCTACCTATCACCGCCCCAAGCCTGCTAAGACGGGGAAGAAGAATGAGAGGGGCTTGGCCTCGAGAAGAGAAGAAATGATCATGGATCCTCCACGCCGTGTAAGCTTTAGGGCATGCACCTGACAAGCCAATATGCCCATAGTGGGGAGAAGATTTGAGCTACTTTTTGGAAGAGCCTGGCTAGCTTATATCCCTCCAACGGGAGGTCGACAGCTATCCCTGGTCCTACATTAGGGATGGGGGCAAGAAGAAATGACAAACATGGTCAGAAGATATTTCAAGGGTATGGACAACCCCTCATTGGGCCAACAACGGCTATTGCAAGCAGCCGCGGCCGAAGGAGATGACTACCCAGCAGTGGCAGTTGAAGAAGAAGAAGAAAGAAGAATGATGTTGTCAGTCGACGACAATGGATATCAAGATGGCTTGGAGTTCGAGGCCGATGAAGCTACTCCCCAGCAGGTGGAGAGAAGAAGAGTCTCTGTGTTTGAGAGACTAACCTTCCGTGGTCATGCAAGAAGAAAGGTTCATACACAGAGGAAATGCATGTGGGTTTTCACCTGTAATATGGCCAGAGTGGTCGATAAATATGGAGGTCTGCCTGAGTAGCCCCAGAAATTTACTCGATTAGCCGAAAGGCCAGGGCCAAGCACCAGAAGAGCGAAAGCTGCATGGGAAATGTTGAAAGCTGCAAAGGGGAAGCAAATACTATCCAAAGAGGTCACCACCCTAACTGCAAACAGGGTGACGACTGAAGAGGAGGGTGTGTTGGTGAACATCTCGTCCGAAGGAGCTTCAGGGGAGACAGCCGAAGCCATCCCCAGCACAACAACCAGGGACCTATCAGGACTGATGCTGCTCCAGAAATACAAGTAGGAGATAGAACTTCTTAAAAAGCATCTAATGGAGAAAACAGAACAAGCCTCGGCCTCCAAGCAGCTCGTGATACAAGTTGAGCCATCGTGGGGAGGCATCAACCCGTGTGACCTCCCACCACTGTACACCTTGCCCCAGCCAATAGAGCCCAGCCTGGCGACCACCCAACAATGCCCACCTCAATTGCTGATGCCGCCAATTCTGCCACAAGTGCACTAGCCACCTCCATTAGTACGTCCTCCTCTAAAAGCGACCACCTTGGTCACCCCTTACCTATAGCCGGCACACTTCTACCTAGAACCAGTCGATCCGATCACTGTCAACAAGCTGATGGTGGAGAGGATGATTCAGCTGAAGCTTGTTGAGCAAAGTGAAGGCAACTATGTCACATTTGATGCCTATCGGGTGCCATATCCACCCCATCATATAGGAAGGCGGCTCCCTCTAGGGGTCAGCATGTCGCCTAAGTTTGACAAGTTCAACGGGAAGGGATCCCCGAAGGAATACGTCGCATATTACATGACCGTCATGGGTGACCTAGCCACAAACGAGTCATATTTGCTGAAGTTTTTCGCGTCCTCATTGATGGGGCTCACATTTGAATGGTATTCCAGCCTCTCGACTGGGTAGATCAACGACTGGCCTGATATGCAGAAGAAGTTCAGAGAAAGATTTCACGTCACTGAGAGGGAGGTCACGGTGGCTGAGCTCTACTCAACAAGGCAAAGGGCAGATAAAACAACCCTTGATTACATCAAGAGGTAGAGGAATCTTGGAATGAGGTGCAAGCGGCCCCCGCATCAGGAGGACGTTCTATAAATTTGCAAACAAAACCTCAGGAGGGAGGTACTGAAAAAGATGATTGGTATGGAAATCTAATCATTCGACCATCTAAATAATGTAGTGGCCGAAGTGGAAGCCTTCTTGGTGAGACCTGCCCCTGCATCAACCACTGCCACCGCACAGAAGGCAAAGGCAATAGAGAGGCACTCAATGCCTAAAGAAGTAAACACTCTTGATATCAAGGCATTTGAACAACAAAGAGATAAGGGCAAGAAGGTAGTTGCGCCTCAGCCCGCTAAGGCAGAAGAGAAGAAGGAGGGTCCCTCGCTGATGGACGAAATGAAGAAAGCCTATTCTATCCCAAAGGAGAATACCAAGGTTCTATTTGACTAGGTTACCCAGTATAATAAGGTCACCATGCCTGAGCCAAAAAGGCCAGAGGACCTGAAAAGAGGAGACAGCTTAAGATTCTGCCCTTATCATCAGATGCTGGGGCACCCGATCGAGGGTTGCTATGTATTCAAAGACATTATGAGGGCCTGGTGAAGAAAGAAGAAATAGAGTTGGGGGAGTACAAGCTTGACCCTCCACAACCTCACGAAGTGCCTCTAAGGAGAGCTGCAACCAACATGATTTCCTTATATCAGGCATTGCCTGAAGAAATTACAGAAGCCAACACTCAGCATACTTATCAGGCCTGCTTTCTGACACCAATAAAAGAACAAGAGGGATGGCAGCAAGTCCCTACAAAGACCAAGAAGAAAGCCACACCTTGCCCGAAGGCGGGGGCACATGTTTATGGCATCACACCACGACCCGTTCCTCCGGTGACCACACCTGCGTGGATCATCCTGCCTGTAGTCGTCAGAATACACACGCACAACCGGAGAAGATAGACTCCACTGCCAGTGGCTAAAGAAATTAGTCCAGAAGCCCGGCGGCTACAGGACTACATAAACAGGCTAGATGAATATGAACAGCCCGAATTGAAGCCTTTGCTAATGCGGGACCATGTCCCATGGCAAGAACTAGAGCAGCTCTTTCTAGAGCAAGGAGAGGCTGACAAAATGCCAGAAAAGGATGACAGCTTGTTCTGGGGGAAAGTGCCAGCCTGAGACAGGAAGAAGAAGCAAAAGAAGAAAAGAAGAGCCTGTAAGGCCAAGAGGGAGACAATGCTCTCCTACAATACCCTCTCTACTCTCTTCAATCTGTCTAATGAGGAAGACGAGAGGAAATATGCTTTACACCCGCTGCCAGGACAAGCCAGGCCGAAGCCGTGACCGCTACTCATGCAACCCGGTCAGGCCAAAAATGGTGACGCTAGCTACCTGCCAACCACAATATTATCTTCAAGGGAGAGCAGACCTATAAGATACCCCTCTGGAGGTCAAGGGAGTCTAAATCCCTCCTCCTTCAGGCTTATACACTCAGAGTGGGGGCAGCACCATAGTCCCTTCCTTTCTTGAATTCTTGAAGATGTCGAAGGGCAAGCAGCCATGTCAAGATGCCAGCCCTATGATCGGGGACACTCACCCTCAGCTTCAACAGCCTTCTGGTGCTCCAAATGAAGATAAGACCTGCCCGACAGTAGGTAATGAGGGATAGCAAGGGGATGACACCAAGCAAAAAGGTGTGAACTCGGAGTCCAATGAAGCAGGTCCGTCAGAGGCCGCAGTTCAAGGCTCTTCCAAGCCCAAGTGGGCAGAAGAAATGAAGTTATCTAATGTCCGAGCTCGAAGAAGAATAATGAAGTTGCTTAAAAAGTTTTTGGCAAGGTTCACTATCTGGAAAATCCTCTCCCTGAGTGAAGAGACCCGACAGGCAATCATCACTACTCTGCAGGCGCCTGCGCAATATGAGACATGTTTGGCTGAAACGCTACCAAAAGCCAACGTGACCTTCACTCAAGAGGACATGTTACTCCCTACTGCCAGCTACAACAGACCGCTATATATGAAGGGACAGTTGAATGGTCGGGAGCTGAATAGAATCCTGCTAGATCTCAGAGCAGCTGCCAACATCTTGCCGTACAGAATATACCAGAGGTACTACTTCAATGTGCGTCTCGACAAAGTCAGAGATATGTGTATTGCCAATTTCAATCAAAATTTTGAAGTGCCGTTGGGAGTGGCAAAATTTACACTTACCATCATAGATTTTACCAAAAGGGTGCAGTTTCATGTTAGCAACTACAACACCTCATACAAAACATTGCTTGGCTGTCTTTGGCTGCATGAAAACATGGTGGTACCTTCCACGCTACATCAATGCATCAAATACAACCAAGAGGGGAAGGAGGAAAGGATATTTGCTGACCTCCACCCATTCATGTGCAAGTCACTTCGAGACATCATGACGTAATATGAGATTTACTTACAGAAATGTCAAAAATGACGTGTCTACAGTGTTCGGCTGGTAAATATTTATTTATATGATAAAAATCATGGTGGGATGAACAGACGAGGGTGGCTCGCCTACATGCCTCCGACACGTGTAAGGGTGTCGCCGCCTATGATTAGCCCCACTAATGGGCAAGATGACATCACACAGGCTGTGCGGGGATACTTTCGCAGTCTTGGGAATACCTCCTTAGGGAGGTAGTGATTGCTTGAGGCTATGAGCGCTGCAGAAGAAGGCCGAGAACGACAAAGCGACCCAAAAGAAATAGAAGATGTGGGGTCAGGTTGCTATGGGCTGCCCCTCTGTGAGAAGACCGCGCCGAGAGTTTCGATGCTTGATAGATTAACCATTCCTGGTCAATCGGCCAGAAGGGTGACTCAAAGAAGTGGATAGTTTCAGGTGTATACCAGCAATGTGGCTAGAGTGGCCGGCCGCTATGGGGCTTTGTCCGCAGATCATGACGAGATGTCCAAACTCGCTGAGAGGCCAGGTCCTCTCACTAACAGAAAGAAGGTCACAATTAAGGTATTACAAACCCTCATCGGCAATATGAGTGTAGAGGTGGTTGCGATAGACGTGACTACAAATGTGGTTATTATCGAAGATGATAGTGAAAGATCGATACTCTCTCCAGATATTCCGTTGGAAGGGGGAAGCTAGGTTCCCAGCCCCTCCATGCATGATCTGGCTATGTTAATGTTGCTCCAGAAGTACCAGCAAGAAGTTGAAATGATAAAGAAATAGTTGAGCGAGCTGAGTGTGCACGCTTCGGCCTTAAAGCAGGTTGAAGTTCCTCCTGAAATGTCGCGGAGAGGCGTCAATGTGTTTGAGGCTTCACCACAGACAGCAGCCTCCTAGCCGACACCCAGTCACACTGGGGGCATGGCCCTATTGCAACATCCGGCTCCTTAATACTAGAGGACTGTCGCTATATCTCAGGTGACGGTGTTGATGACACCACAGGTGCAGCAAGTCCACTTCTACCCAAATCTGGTGGACCCGGTAATGGTAAATAAGCTGATGGTGGAACAGATGATTGAAATAAAGCTGGCTGATAGAGGCGGTGATGACTATGTCTCTTTCGACGTGTATAAGGTACCATACCCTATCCATCATGTCACTACAAAATTATCTCGTGGCATCAATAAGCCGCCAAAGTTTGACAAGTTTAACGGGCGAGGATCACCGAAGGAGCATATAGCCTATTATATCAACATGATGGGCGATCTGACGACTGATGAGTCCTACTTGCTGAAGTTCTTTGGGTCCTCGGTTACAGGACTCACTTTTGAATGGTACTCGAACTTGCCGGCCCGATCCATCAGTGATTGGCTAGACATGCAACGAAAGTTCAGAGAAAGGTTCCACGTTGCCGAAAGGGAGACGACTGTGGCCGAACTATATGCGTCCAGGCAAAGAAATGATGAAACAATCTTGGATTATATTAAAAGATGGTGAAATCTCAATATGAGATGCAGGCGCCTGTCACATCAAGAAGATGCGGTGCAGATCTACGAGCAGAATCTGAAGAGGGATGTCCTAGAAAGGGTGATTGAAATCGAAATCAGGCCTTTCGACCGGCTGAATAATGCAATGGCAGAGATTGAGACCTTCCTCTCTAGATGCTTCTCTGCCCCTATTGTCTCAAGCCAGAAGGATAGACCAGTTGATAAAAGGTCTGCACCTAAAGAAGTCCATACAGTCGACTTTAAGGCTGTGATGTCCCGGACCCTTCAGATCCTTCCTCTCAGGTCCCGGATCTGCTTTTCTCAGAGGATTTGCTTCCATTATGCCCGGAATTATCTTATGGACATCTTTCGTGTTCAGACCCGTGCGATTCGGGCTCGTTTCGGAGGCCCAGAACTTGTTCCGCGACTTTTTCAACATGTTTTCTGATTCCTGCGTGTGTGATTCAGAAAAGTCTACGGAGCCCTATAGCCGGTGAAATGGGTCGTTCACCTACCCATGGGTGGTACCGTTGCGATCGACATGTCGCGAGGATCGAGAACACATCAAACTAATACATTCAAACTCATCACAACTTGTAAAATCCCTCGATACATTTCCAAATCACCGTAGCACATCAAAGAAACACATCCAAACTCATCATAATCCTTTTGACTTATCATTGTGAAGTGGTTTTGACATCTTAACCTGCAATCTTAATTCAATATTTTCGTAACACAACGAATGAACACATTCAAATATCGTGTTGCGTGTGCTCCAACACTTCCATTTGTATTTGCTGAAACTGAGTTGTATTCCCAAACAAAGGCAGAAATACAGAGCATGCAAAAGAAGAGTAAGACCAGAATACATAACCTGAGAAAGAGGAGAGTGAATCTCCATTGGTGAGCTGAGATTCAGGGCCGAGGTTCCTAACCATGATTGATGGTTGTGGATGATGCTCCCAAGGGATCACTCTCTGGGCACGATGCCCCTATTCTCTTGGGCCCGCTTTGATAGCGGGATGGTCTCTCGGTTAGCCGACACGACGTATCTGGTGGACCCCGTCTCCTCTCTCTCCCCTCACACAATCTCGCTAACCGACCCCGAGTATCGTAATCGACCATTCGGGGTCCATTACGATACCCCCTTACTCGATTATCAAAGTCGCCCTTGGGCTTTGGAGCCTTCCTAGACGCCCTCCAAGATGCAAGTCTTATGATCGGCCTTATGTTCGGAGCTGAGGCCCCTAAGGCAAACGAGTTGGGGACTGAGTTTCATGATGCGCCTGCGACTTGGAAGGATTAAGGAGTCTCATGCACGGAGCCGAGCGTGGTTGGCGTCAAACCATGCCTCTGAATGATGAGAAAATAGAGAGCGGGGGGATGGTAGAAGGCCTCACCAGCTCTTTGGATGGCCTCCCTAACGCCGGTCTTTGATTGATCATGCATAGGATTTGACTCTATTAGAGCATGAGGGGGTGAGGATGCCAGGCCAAGTGGTTGGACGATGGAGCTCCATGTTGGGGTCTCTGAGCTGAGCCTCGAACAATGGAGCTTCTAGAGCCTAGCTGGAAGATGTAGGCTCGAGGGCAATGTACGTAGTCAGAACCACCCGAAGGAAGGTCAGGAGCTAGAAGGAAACTAGAGCATGGGGGTTCAACGTGTCCTTACCTTAAGACTCGAAATGTTGGGGTAGGAAGATACCACTGCCTTGGCTCTGAGCGCCTTTCGGGAGGTTATGTCATCTCTCTTGGTTGGTAGCTTGGGGCCTCTTGCCTGGGAGCTTGGTCGGCCACCTCATGATGCATGGCTGAGGGTGTGAGAGTATTTTGCTGAGCTTCTCAGTTAGGCTATCCAAAGCAACTACCATCTCGAGAGTATTTTGTCGAGCTTCGCTTGCAAGAAAAAGTTCTCACTGAGGTGAATATTTTTCCGAAGAATCCTCCGATGCTTAAGTTAGTAAATTAGTGAGAGGAAAGAAGGAGAGCTCTCTGGAGCAGAATGTGACTGTGATCTGCTAGGGCGGGTTGACGACGGTGGAACGAGAGAGGAGCTTTTGTCGGAGTGGCTTTGCCATAGTGGTGCCTCTTAAGGAGAGGACTTTTATGCAAGTGGCTCGACATTGCTTTGTCTTGCATGACTTTGCACTGTCTTGCATATCTGGAGAAGACTACGAAGGCCTCCCTTTATAAGAGGAAGCCGACGAAAAATGTCTTGGGCGATAAGATTTGAGTGCCTAAAAAGATCACATGGAGTGGCACGTCAATCGAGGCAGTAAGAGTTACAAGATGCCGAGTGGATCGCGATATCGTGGATATGCTGACGCTCGCCCATCATGATGACTAATTTGAAATTTCATAACCCAGTAAAAACTCACATTAGGCCAAAGCTGAGACACGTGGCAGAGATCAGTGTACTTGTACACGTCAAAACTCATCATAATCTATGAAAAATCACTGCGTACATTCAAAATCATCGTAGCATATCAAATGAACTCAATCAAACTCATCGTATCCCTTTTGACTCATTTTAATACATAAAATGAAATGTCAAACACATCAAATGAACTCAAATTCTCCGACACAAATCAAACTTTACAGTTCAATATTCTAGAAGATTAAACCACAACTCAAGCCCTCCGATCGTCCCGAAACTGGCGTTACGGTCGCATGCAAGCGAGGTTCACGCCGGGCTCCACTTGCTCCAATCGACTCCACTGACCTCCGAACCGCGCGATGGAGGGCGCCAATGCGTTCCTCTCGTCGCCCAGGTCTCGGCAGTACCCTTCTCGTCACGATCCGGCCCTGAAATCGGCAAACCGAGAAGGAGAGAGAGAGAGTGTGGTCACGTGAGAGAGAGAGAAGGAGAGAGAGTGATCGACGGGGAGAGAGAGAGAGAGTTGGGAGGTGAGTTATAAAATTTTTATAAATATATTTTTTTTGTTTAAAAACCTATTTTTATTATTTAAACCCTCAAATTCCCCTAATTATATAAATACCCAATTTCATGATTTAAATACCCAAACTCTCACTTAAAAATGCCAGAAAATAGCCAAAAAATCCCTAAAAATTGGCAAATCTGACAGAAGCGGATCCAAGCTCGATCCACTACGGATCCATCAAAGTACAGACGTTACAATGCATGTAGTATCAAATCCCGGAGTGATAAAGTAAGCGTGAAAAACTGAGGGAAGATCGCACCGGGGGGGATTTTAACCCCTGTAAAAGGGACAAAACAATATGTGTGTGTTGTGATGAGAATGAAACAAGTAGGGAGGAAGAACATGCAGTATAACTGTGGGGAGAGTGCATGCAAAGCGGAGAAAAATGCAGGTGTAGTAGAAAATTGTGAAAACTGTGATGATTTTGAAAATTGGGAGGACAAGAACTAAGAGATGGAAGAGAGAAAACAAGCCCTTAAGCGTGAAAATTGAAGTTAATACTTCCCTCTGCAAGATGGGGTCAAAGAGACGAGTCGATGGTGCAGCATGACTTCGTCCCGAACCAAGAAAGAGCCCCCCATCGCACACTACGAATTGGGCAGGTTTATATAGAAGTTACAGGAAACCCAGAAAGTTCTCCTATGGATTTAGGAGATAAACACCCAGAAATAGGGATTTTGATTGCTTAATCAAGAAAGTAGCGACTATTACACGGTCGCAAATTCGGAATAGCGCCCATGATCGGGTTGCTATTTCATTGTGAATCCAAAAATTGAAATAGAAGTCATTAAAATAGTGTAAAAGTATATCAAGATGCATGCATGAATCTATGTATTTATTAGATTAGGCATGGAACTTGAGAAAACCTACCTTGTCGTGAGGTTTTTGATTGATGAGAACACAAGAAAGTGGATAGAAATAAAACTCTATTCTTCAACGGAGCTTCACAGGAGACCTAGTTGAAGATGACCCTTCCTTGATCTATAGAATGACAACCGGTTTCTTTGCAGCGACTTCCCAGGCTGCGTAGATGGATTATGATACAGCTTTACACCAACGAACAGAGGATGCTTCAATCAGCCGCAACAATCAGGAGAAGATATATATGCAACAGCAGTTTGGAAGAAGAAGCAATTTGTTTTCTCAATATCACCAGCTTTTAGGTTTAATCCTTGCTAAGAAAAGATTGATGGTTTATGAGGAACTTAGTGGTAGCAGGTCGAGTGGTTGAGGAAGAAGATCAATAGGTAGGCTTGAGGGGTTTGGCAAGGAGAAAGCAGTTCGTGGGTTGAGGAAGGAAGAGTAATAGGTTGGTTTTTAGGGAAGAGCTTGGTATTTATAGTGCTTGGGATCCCAATAGGTTTGGTGTTCGATTGGGACTCTAACTCCCTAGTACAAGTCCTAATAGCATTAGGATTTCCCCTATTAACCCTTCTAAAACACAAACACTTCCTAGTTAGAGTGAAATACGACTGTCAGTTTCCTTTTTAAACTTTAAGGAAATTCGTGACCAGGTGACAGCCACATTTTACGAAGTCGCGTCCACATTGAAGTCATGTTTTATTAAGTCACGCCTATCTCACAGGCGTTTCTTAATAAATAGCGCCTTTGGTATAGGCGTTATTCAACTCTTAACATTTGTTTACAATCTTTTCAGAATTTTATCTTTTTAATTCAATGGGGTCTTGCTACGAAATTTTATGGGTAAGATTTTTCTAATTTTTTTTATTTTTTCATGTAATTAGTTTTATAAAATTCTTTTAATTTAAAAAGTGACACGAAACACGATTCTAAGCTATCCTACCATGCCATACCATCATTCAACACCTAAGCATGCCACTAGAATTAAAAGACGATACTCATTGAGACAATTTCAAGCATTAAGGTTAAAAATGAACTAAACAAAAATATACACGAAAAACGAGACAAAGGGCATCGGACCACGACGCATGTGGTACCGGCGGTGTCTTAACAAGACAAGGAATCCATCCCCCTACCTGGATTACGACGAAAACGGCGATACGATGCCGATCCGACGAGAGGGTGATGCGGTGCCTCCCGGCCCGACTCGGCTCCCCGCTCCGCGGATCGAGGGAAGACGGGCGTCAACGCGATCTTCGCGAGACAACCAATCCAACGGTACCTCTCATGCTTCGATCAGCCGCCGTCTAGACCAGAAATCGAGAGAGGAACACAAATCGAGAAATTAACCTAAAATTACCTAAAATGGTTAATAGACTAAAGGTAAACCAAAGGCTTTTGGGCCTTAAGAGGGCTACGTTTAACACACACATGGCATATATATATATATATAATTCTCAAAAAGGGCACTCCTTATCACGTTCGAAGCATGCATGGGAAGATTAGGGTTTAAGGACTTAAACCATGGAGGCGGCTGTGGTTTTGGCAGGGACAAGATTCATGAAGGAAAGTTGAAACCCATTAGGATTATACGTGGAAACTTAAATTCCACTAGGATTCTTGCACGTACGGGGGCCCTTCCCCTATAAATATCCTGCCCAGTCGAACACATGAGGGTTACTGCTCGTGCATTCGAAGGTGCTGCTACGTCGACGTCCTCCCGATTCATGATTGTCTTCTCTGCTGCTACTTGCTATGGAGAAGTCTTCACTCTGTTCGTAAAGAAGGTGTCATCTTCTTCCTTCTTTGTCCTACGTGTTGTTGTCGCATTGCTATATGTGATGTGGTTGTTGTAGGGAACCTGTGAAGAGGTGATTGGCTTCTTCCCTGCTTCTTCTTCTTCCTATTTCCGCTGCATCCGTCTCCCTCCTGATCGCCATCTACTTACTTTTCCTGTTCTTCTTCATCCGCTAAAAGAGCACATAATGGTGGGTAATCTTTGAAGGGAAACTCCTTTAAAAGTTCATACAAGTCATGCACTCTTCATGCTAGATAGGCCATGTAGTTTCACTTGATCGTATGTTACTCTTTTGCATGTTTTAGTACTTGTTTATATCGCTTCCTGCATGTAAAAGAATTAGCGACCTTGTGGCCACTATTTTAAGAATCAGAGCCTGTGTAGACTAATGCACATTAATCAGCGACACTGAGACTAACGCTATCCTTCCATCCATCCGCACGCCGCCGAAATCGACGCCGACAAGCGCCGCACCCTCGGGGGGCACCCCTCCACTCCTCCTCCCTCCGCTATCCACCCCAGGCACCGCTTGTCCACTGATGATGGGACGTCGCCTCTGCCGCTACCGCTGCCGCCGCCCGTCCCCCGCCTCTTTCTCTCCCACATACCGGCCGTGATGGAAGGGAGACGTGGTGGGGACGATGCTTGACGGGGGATGGGCGCCGGGGGGATCCCACAGCTGCCAGTCGCAGGAGGAACGCAGCAGGCTTCTCGACGAAGCTAATTAGATTATAATTTAGGTAAATGCCTTAATGGAATTCCCACTGCCGGACAGGAGGAGATGGAAAGGACACGAAGACGACGACCGTGGATTCCTTGCCCACCTCCACACGCCTCTTTCCACATCGGAAGGGCCGTCTCTGTTTGTCTGTCCTCTCCCGCCCTTAACAACGACGGGGGCAGACAGATTAGACCCCTCGTTCCCGGGAAAGGCAGACGGCCATGAGTGTGCTTACAGCTCACGGCTGCCGCGAGACTTTTCTTTTGGCCTCTTTTCGTTTCCGGCCAAGATCGCAACTTTTTTCTTACGCTACCGGCGCGTCGCCCATGGCGTGCTTACAGCTTTTATAAGCAGAACAACACATGTCGCAGCAGCGATAGAAGAAAAAAACTGCTCAGATGGAATAAAGAGGAGCTTTTTATTTATCCATCCGTTCACATAACATAAGAAGGGAAGCGGGGAGGGGGGGGTGAAGAGGACTGAGTCGAAGAAGGTAATTAATGTACCTAGCTCTCCATATGTTTATTTTTGTACATATGTTTTAACTGCTCGTCCTAATCCTGTGTGGATTGTGGATTCAGGAGCGACTAAACATATAACCATGGGTCGAGCTGACTTCGTGGAATATCATAGGATCCCTATAGGCAGGCATAGAGTTTTTATGGGTAATTGAACCAACAAAGAAGTCTTAGGAGTTGATTCGTACCAACTCCATTTTTCGAATGGACGTACGCTGATTCTATATAATGTGCTCTATGCGCCTGGGATCCATTATAACCTCCTGTCAGTTTCTAACTTGTTATCTCTAGGCTTTTGTTTGAACTTTTATGGCAGTTGTGTAAATATTGCTTTGGACAATATTATGTACGGACATGATAAGATGGATGATGGCTTCTTTATATTAGATCTTGCTATAGATAATGTCTCGTATTCTTCTTCCATTTTAACATGTGTGTTGAATGATAAAGACTTAGATTCTTCAACATGGCATGCTCGTTTAGGGCACATAGGGTAAGATAGAATGGCCAGATTAGCTCGAGAAGGCCTTTTGCGGTCGCTCACTAAGGTCAACTTCTCAGTATGAGCCGTGTCTTGCTGGGAAAGCATGTCGAAAGTCTTTTGGAAAGGCTGTAAGGGCGTCAGCATTTTTAGAGCTAATCCACTCCGACATCTGCGGATCAATGAGTGTGAGGGCACGACATGGTTATACCTATTTTCTCACATTTATAGATGACTATTCGTGGTACGGATATGTCTATTTGATCGCTCACCGCTATGAGGTGTTGGATTGTTTTAAGCACTTCCTAACCGAGGTTGAGAATCAAAAGGAGAAGAGTATTAAAGCTCTTCGGACAGATCGTGGACGCGAATACTTGTCGGATCAGTTCCGAACATTGTTTGAGGAAAAAGGTAGTCAACGGCTATTCCTTACATGCCACAATAAAATGGTGTTGCTGAGTAAAGGAATAGAACATTGCTAGATATGGTTCGATCGATGATGGCGCAGGCGAACCTTCCCATCTCTTTTTGGGGAGATGCTTTGTTAACTGCTACCTATATCTTGAACCGTATGCCTTCACAATCAGTTCCTTCCACCCCATATGAGTTGTGGCATGGCCACAAGCCCAATTTACATAATTTGCGGCCATGAGGTTTAGCGGGATACGTCCATGACATGTCAAATTATAAGTTTGGGAAACTTGGCCCCAGGGCTCAAAAACTTATCTTCATTAGATATCCAGAGAGCTCTGTGGGTTATGTCATGTATGGACAGCGTCCTGAAAGAGGACTGACAGAGCGAGAGATCCGAGATGTTATTTTCTTAGAAAAAGAATTTATTAGCATTAGTGAGAGTGGAAAGAGTCTTGATCTCCATGAGTTGGAAGAACCATCCGATCCCCTACCATCTCCCAACATAGGGAGGGAATGCGTTCTCAAACCTGTGTCTGTTAAGGATAGTAGGGATGATCGGGCTAGTGAGAGTGCGTCCAGTGGGAGTGCACCAATAGAACCATTAGAATATCAAGACTCGTTACATCGCGGTAAGCGTGGGCTAGTGCCTCGTCGATTCTTCAAAATTAAAGACGAGGTAGCTATTTGTGAGCCCATGGATGATGAAGAGCCCACATCTATTCAAGAAGCTATTGCATCCTTATCTAGGAAAGAGTGGAAAGCTATCATGCAAGATGAAATTAAGTTTATAGCGCAGAATGAAATCTGGGAGTTGATGGAACTCCCACCTGGGCACAAAGCTGTTGGAAATAAGTAGATTTTCAAGCTAAAGTGTAAGGCTGATGGGGCTATAGACAAATATAAAGCACGATTAGTCGTGAAGGGTTATTGTGATGTCTCAGACCCTTCGGATCCTTCTTCTGGGGTCCCGGACTTACTTTCTCGGAGAATTTGTACCCGTTCTATCCGGAATTATCTTCTGGACATCTTTTGTGTTTGGATCCGTGCGATTCGGGTCAATTTCGGAGGTCGAAACACGTTCCGTGACTTTTTTCGCATGTTTTTTGATTTCCACGTGTGTGTTTCGAAAATACGTACGGAACCCTGAACTTGATGTTAGGAATAAAAGTCCTCTTCTTCCAGTCAATTTCATGTTCTATACACGGAGTATTTTATGTTTTATTGAGATTGCGCAGCAAATTCATGTTCATGCATACACCTAACCCTAATGAGGTAAATTTTAAATTTTCTTATCTAATTCTCACGACCTATGTATATTCTTAGCCTATTTTTCTTCCAGCATGTGTTACTACATGTTTTTACATCATTCCATGCATCTAGTTGCCCTAGATTAGCACATATTCTAGTTTTTATTTCTGTTTACTGTAGACAGGAATAATCTGTCTTCTTCAGACCGCTAGGGGTTCATAAATGGCCTTGCGATAGACTGCTAGGGAATATAAGATGGTCATCCCGAGATCGCATGAGTTTACTGAGTTCTGTATTATAGTTAACCTGAAACTTAATGCAGAATGCTCCAAATTCTTATATGATAAGACTAGCTAATTAGGTCTTACACCTGTTAAAGCACTATTTTCATGTACTTGGGCACATTGATTAATAATCTTAGTAGATTTCATGTTCTTTATGCACTTGGGACTTATTTTAAACTATGCTAATTTTATGCCAAAAATCATATACTCTTGTATGATCTTGAATTTTATATGGAATTTTATATGATTCATGGACTTGTCTAGTTTGATTTGATAGCGATTTTGTCACGATCTTTTCTTATCTATGAGTCATTTTCTTAAGTACATGGCACATATCCTAGTATGCTGTCATTAGTTACATGTCGAACTTAAGCACACCATCTTGGACTTGTGATCCTCTCCGTTAAATATTCCTTCTACTGGACTAGGTGATCTTGTTCCAAAGCCTCTGTAAGTCTCTGTGAGCTTAGGATTCCCACTAAGATGCTGAGCTAGTTGTACCCTTAAAATCTAATTTGTCTAGTAAGCACTTGCACCCTCGATATTTTTTAAATTCTGGTTTTAAACGGTCTTTATGGCAACCGCTAAAGGTTACTTAACGGTCAGCCCATGACCGTATACCTCTTTGAGTCAAGCTTTCTTTGTTCTGGTTATGACTCATCCTAAGCGGTCCTGACTTGACCGCAAAGCTCTGCCTAACGGTCCAGACTTGACCGTCTAATGCATGAAATAGTCCAGTAAATGACCGCTTGGTCCGTAATTTTGTCTAACCCAAGGTTTGATCCTTGCGGTTGATTTTCTTGAGTTCTAGATGGTCTTAGGATTATCTAGAGTCTCAAACTATGTTTAACAAGTTGATGTTAAGCTATGAAACTTAATGATTGTATCATTATGCTGTCGGAATGTTGTCGTATCATAACATTCTTTAATTCTTCTTTGAAATCTTATATCAACTCTGGTACATTCTATACCTTGGTTACTTGATCATGAACCCTATTCCTTTGAAATTGAAAGTTATTAGTCAAAATTATTGTTATACTCGTGGAAGTAGTTAGATTTATAACTTGAAGATGCAGGACTTGGCACGGATTGTGTCCAAGGGCTCCATGCTAATCCCCTCGATAGATTGTCGAAAACACGTGCTGTAAACCTTGGGGTATGATGATACTGGCGTCGCATTACGTTGGGAGTACTTTCTCTTATAAATGAGTGAAGAACTATGAGGCTCATGATAAAATTACATACTTATTACATGACTTTCTAGTACATAGCCTTTACAAGGTTATGTAAGTACTTTAGAGATACATGCTCATACTGTATTGTTCATAAAAGGCCAAATTTACTTCTAGATGATGAAATCATGCTTGTTCTTGTTATATAATTGATCTTGCTTCTCGTGACTATCTAGTCTTGGTTATCTTAGTTTATATCGGATACCTATTTCTACCTTACGAATCTAGAGCTAAAGACATTAATCATTTAAATATTACCTTCATGTTGATGCAAAGATGTCTGCCGAAAAAGTGTGCTCATACCTACTTTCTTAATTTTTCAAGAAGTACAAGTGAATCAGATTTAGATTATTCAAGTAGCGGGTCCGAGAGTGAGTGAAGATCAAATGGATCGAGAGAAGTCTTAGCTATTTAGTGTCTAGTCGAGTCTTATTGTAATTTTCTATTTTTTTGAGTCGACATATCAAGTCAGTCCTCACTCAGATATTACATCCGATCGAGTCGCAAGCTAACTCTACCAGAAGAGAAGAGTACAACAATGCTAACCAACAAGATCATGGTCCAGGATAGAGACACAAAATCATAGAGAAACAATGCCAAAATGACAACAACAACAACACTTGCAGGGTCCCGACTCCGTACGAGACACAGAACCATGGAACACAACTGCAAACTAGGTCACATCAAGGCACAAGAATAGCTGAATACACGACTACAAGGGACGAGTCATGCATCGAGTAACTCACCAAGAAAAGACCCATGACCACGAGAACGACAACCTCGGGGAATGTAACTTAAGGACTACGATAACGCCTCGAGAACACAACACCCAAGAAAGAAAATGTAGAGTAGAGGGTACTCAATCAGCTGGAATGCTGACAAATTCCCCAACACTCACAATTGCCAATGCCAACACCAGAGTGACTCTAGTAACAGCACAGCAATAGACGACATCAAGGCACAGGAAGTCAAGATGAAGTCACATCGAGAAAGGTGAACCTCTCGATCAACGAGAATCTCACAACAATGATCATCGACCCATGGGTTATCAGCCCATACGCTTCCACTGCGCACTCATACAACGCACACAAGCATCAAAAAATAGCTCGGCATCTACATCTCAGCACACACATGGCGCCATCACAATTCATGAAAATCGCAAATAGCACGCCACGAGTACTGATCTAGCGATCAACCAATCACAAGAAGCCAAAGTGCAAAAGAAGAGAGCACCAACATCAGCACAAAGCCCAAAGAAAAATGCTAATCTCAGCTTACCTTTACGTCCAGAAATAATAAATGAGCCTTCACAATACATCGGCCACTAGACACGGCACGACAAATACGGTACATAACAGCCCTTAACACCATGACGGATTCCAAAGCCAAGTAACCGTAAGACAAGGAGCAGATCAGGCTCAGAATAAATACAGTCCACACTCAAGCAGACACAGAACAAAGGTATCACTAAGATAGTAATTCCAAGGCTTACCTCGAAAAGACTCCACCAAACGAGACTAGAAGCATTAAGCTCACTAACAGAAGCTCACCAAGAAGGGAAAATCCTAGGTCACCTGAGCATCTTCTCAACAAAGGAATCTAATCCAGCACTTCATCAGAAGTAAAATGCATTAGGAGCTACGCAGACTCAAGCTGGGATGACCAAAATAATGTAAGAATGTGTATGGCCATCATACCAACGCTAAAAGTCACCAGCAACCTAAACCAATAATGGGGAAACCTCGAACAATATACCACAGATTCAATCCTTTCGGTGAACACTGTCAAGTACAACATGATCGAGATAGACACCACGATGAAAAAGGAGCACCTCGTCACATCATGACAAGAGAAGAATCATCTCGCACAGTGCTAATCCAACACGCACAAGACGACACACAAAAAACAAAGCGATCATAAATCGTGAACCTAACGCCAACGAATAACTGTACTGGACTTTCAGGACTCTGGAAACTATATATCTTGGATTCTCATGTGCTTCACACAACAACGCTCTGATACCAACTGTGACGACCCGGATCCCAGATATCGGATATATCCGATAGGACTATCGAGTAGACCTGATACCACTTGGAACCTGCGAAGCCTCCCAAGAGCTGTAAAGCTCCAAAGGGAAAAAGGATTGTCATGTAGTACATTGAAGCCACAGAGATATAACAGTAAGCAATTAAATTTCATTAGATCGATTTGCTAAAGTAACAAAAATAAAATTACTTTTTAATTAACAGTTTAAATTAACAATTATACCAGAGTCCACTCCAAAGAAAAGACGAGTAGTGCAGTCCAAGTACAGTCGGCAGAAAAGAAAGATGTACACTGAGGTCGGTAGAAGTCTGACGCAGGTACAACTGGCAACTACGGACACGTCACACCAAGAACTGCGGAAGCAGAATGACGCCACCCACCAGAAAAGTAGGGGTGAGCCTCGTGTCACTGGGTCAGTAGGGGTCACGTGGATCCCCACTGAAAAACACGCAGTAACACGGAACAGAAAATAACAGGTGTAGCAAAGCAGAAAAAC